>VZQC01011667.1:2284911-2426957 GCA_009823505.1 Rhizomys pruinosus | reverse complement strand
AAAAAAAAAAAAAAAAAAGCTAAGAGCTAATGCATCCCATTTGATTGCAATAGCTCTCTAGTCTCTTTAATCTGGAGCAGCCCCCTTGTCTTTACATGTTTTCCTAGCCAACTGTTTTGAAGGGAAGGAAGCCAGGTGTCTTATGGAATGTCTATGGTTCTAGATTAGTCTGACTGTTTCTTTATGGGGATATTAAGGTAGATGTGTTTGGCAGGAATACCTGTAGGCACTGCCATGGAATCCTTGTATCACATCAGGGGCCCAGCCCAGGATATCTGCCTATCTCATAATTGGTGACTTTCAGTTTGACCTTTTGGTTAAAGCCAGTGACTGTAAGATTTTACCATTATAATTTGTGGTAATCGTTAAGTAATGTATGAATGACCTTGGAAATCACTTGGGCAGCTTCTTCTCCAACAACCTTTCTCCCAGAGCTTTTTGCATCTATAAATGATCCTCCCCTAAATCGGTGACCACACGGAGAAGTCCAAGTGGTGGCGTGCTAGCTTCATCCTATTTATCTACACAGAGTATATCAAGAGAGGGTGCTATGAGGATATTAAACTTGATCATGAATATCAAAGAGCCTTGTAGAAATGTTCACTGGTTTGATCATTGAAATTTCTATTATTTACATTCAAGAAGACTGCCTCAAATAAGATAAATGCATTTATAGAGTTGTTTCTGAAAGAAATGCACATAAACAGCTCAGAATATCTAAGTAGCACATAAAATATTTATAAGCCTCGTCTGAGTGCTCACACAGTCCTAGGCATGGAGATTAAAAGCCCAATGCTCAGAGTTAATTTGATACCAAGGGGAGAGGAATAGAGATCAGTAGAACAAAAATTAATTTCTGAATTAATTCGCTCATTAATTATTTTATTCACTTGATATACTAATGGGGTGCTAGAGATACTATATCAAGTGCTTTCTGGTTCTTGCCTCCAAAGAGCTGACAGTCTGATGCAGAAGATTACACCTTCTCCCTGGGATGGAGGGGGCTGAGCCCAAGCCGGGTCTGTCCAGCTCCAAGTCCATCTCTCTTGCACTGTACCAAGGAATGAAAATGGCAGCCGGGAGCCCGTCTGGGGTACTGCTCTTGTCTCTCATACGCTCTTGTCTTTCAGTCACTGCTATGATGTAGTTAGGTGACAGATTTCCATAACAGCCTCTGCCAGAGCCCCAGGCCCTCAGGAAACCAGTATAGCACCACGCTGCCCCCACCCCCCGTACCCCAGCCCACCTTGCTTCCTGCAGTGTGGACCTGAGGCAGACTGACTGTGATGTTTGAAGTAGGACTGTTGAGCACTTGGTCACCAGTTGGAGGCGCTGTGTGTGGAGGTCATAGAATCTCTAGAAGATCTGGTCTTCCTGAAGGAAGTGTGTCACTGGGGGGTGGGCTTTGAGAGTTTGTAGCCTGGCTCTGCTTCCTGCCTGCAATCTGTTTCCTGCCCATGCTTGAAGACGTGAGCTCTCAGCTTTTGTTCCCGCTGCCTCCTGCCATGCCTCCCCACCATAATGGGATCTTATCCTGCTCTAGGCCCAGATAAACTCTTCCTTCTATACGTTGCCTTGGTCATGGTGTTTTATCTCAGCAATAGAAAATAACCAGTACACTGACCCACTGGACTGTTCCAACAGGCAGCTTGTGCTTATTACCTGGCTGCTCCCCTCACGGTCCAGCACAGGCAGCCACAGCCATCCCCCTAGAATTTGCCAGAGTGATGCAGCTTCCTCCTTTCCTTCTCCGAATCCTGACCCCCTTTTCTCTCTCTGGCTACTTGCTGCTTTGTATCCTCTTCAAAAGCAACTTCTCCCAGAGCCTGGTGTACCAGAGACCTCTGGGAGCTGTGGTGGATATATTACCCTTTCATGTCAAGGAAAAAGTGTGGTTACATGGCAGCCACAGTGTGAACCCCTGTTGGGTCAGCACACAAGACTAATTCACATGTAGGGTTTTAAATGCATACTGAAGAGAGGGAATTTATATTTTTCTTCTATCCTTTATTATTTGGGTCATAAATAGAAGAGATCATTGACTTATTCACAATCATAAGTTCATGGACAGTACATCACCTTTAATGCAGTGTCTCTCATTTTAGTTCTTTTAAAAATATTTTATGTATTATTTTTATTTTATGTGTAGGAGTACATTACCTTCACGTATGTAAGTTCACCTATATAGTGCAAAGTCCACAGATGTCAGAAGAGGGCATCAGGTCCCCTGGAACTGGAGTTACAGAGAGTTGTTAGCTCCCATGTGGGTGCTGGGAATTGAACCTGGTTCTCTGTAAGAGCAGCCAGGGATCTTAACCACTGAGCCACCTCTCCAGCCCTTTGTTTTAGTTCTTAATGTTTTTCTCTTCAACTGTGATTGATTTCCATTCCATTGCTGTTATTCATTCAATGGTTTTAGAACATGCTCCTGAACATGTATATGTCTTTGTAAAGCATGCAGTGGGCTATATGTATATGTATGTTGATTTTTTTAGAAGTGGTACTTCACCAAAGAACGTGTTCTGTTCTTACTATTCTTTACCCATGGTCTCAGTGTACTTTTAAGATCTATGCATGTAATTGGCTGAATGTCTAATTTAACACTTCCTCAAATTGCATAAAGTTAAGGTTGGCAGACCTATATGCGGTAATGCCACCAAAATTCTACTGGCTGGAAATCATGGAGGTTTACTGCTTGGCCACAATGCGAGCCCATTAGTCAGTAAGAGCTCTGTCTGGAAGGGTATCCACTGGTGGAGCCCCACCATCATCACGGCAGAGAGAGGAGCAAGATACCAGGTCTTTTAGCCTCTGCCTAAAGGGGGCAAATGGCATAAAGGTTTTCGAAGCCTTCCTTCCAGTGTCTAAGATAAATCACGTGGCCATTTCCAAGTTCGTAAGAAGTGGGAACGGCAGTCCCACCAGGAATCTTGATAGGAGGAAATACTGAACAATTTGGCAAGCAGAGCTGATGACTATCACACAGTAGGCCCCAGTGTATTCCCTTTCTGCCCATTCTTTAGCTGTGGGCACTCAGGTTGCCTCGAGCTCCCCTGCACCAACAACCTTGGTACTGTCGTGAATATCATTTCCCATGTCCCTCCCCTTGTGGACTCGTGCAAGTCTCTTTCTGTGCTGCACCCAGCAGTGACTTTGTTGTTCTTTTTTTTTCTTAATTTTTTTTCTTAATTTTTTATTTATTTCTGTATGTGTATGAATGTACTTTCTGCATGCAAGTCTGTGCACCCGTGTCGTGCAATGCCGCGGAGGTCAGAAGAGGGTCTCGGATTCCCCTGGAACTGGAGTTCTCCTGGAATTGGAGTTTCAGATGGTTCTCGGCCGCCATTTGGGTGCTGGGGATCGAATCCGGGTCCTCTGCAAGAGCGGTCGCGCTCTTAACCGCTAGGCCATCTCTCCAGCCCGACTTTGTTGTTCTGTAAAGTTTATGTATACTTAGCTTTGATAATTGCTGTCATGTGAGTCTCTAAAACAGCCACACCAGCCTAGATGAGCCATGAGCCAGGTTCCCTGTGTGCGGAACCTCTCTAACATTCAGTGTTATTCAGTACCTTTAGTTTCCCAACCCATTGTGTTGAATGTGGAATCTTATGGTTGATTTCATCTTTGGTTCTCTGATTAGCGAATTTACAGCATCATTTCGTGTACTTGTTGACCATTCTAGTTCCCCATTTGTGAATGCCCGGTTCACAATGATGAACAATTCTTTTCTTTCAGAGTTCCTATCCCCTCCTGTTGATTTGCTGGAGTCTCTTGTGTAGCAAGGTATCAATCCTTTGTTGAGTTGCAGTCCTTTGTCATGAATATCTTTTTCCACTCTGCTACCTCTCAGTTAACTTGTCCATCATATCTTTTGTTAAACAAAGCTGTTAATGGTGATGTAATGAAATCTATCAACATGTTTTTTTTTCTTTTTATTGTGTGGTTTAGAAAAATTATTTAAGAAGACTTCATATTCTAACTCTACATAGATATTCTTTCATGATTCTTCCTGTTGGAGCTTTCATATATAGGTGTTCTGTTTTGTTTTGAGACAGTGCTTCAGGCTGGCCTTAAACTTGAATTATAACTAAGGATGACCTTCGTGTAGCTCAGGCTGGCCTTGAACTTGAATTATAACTAAGGATGACCATAAACTCTTGATCCTCCTCTACCTCTTGAGTACTAAGGTTATAAGCATGCACTACTACATCAGATTTTTATGCAGTACTGGGAATCAAACCCAGGGCCTTATGGATGAGTGGCAAGGACTCTAGCACCCAAGCTATATACGCAGCTATACATGAGGACTTTTTATGTACTTTCATGTCTGAAATGTGGGAAGGATCCAAGTTCATCTAGGGAGCCAGATGTTACCATAGAATCCTTCTTTACTAAACTTTTCTCTAACTCTTTCTAAAAGATACATTTTATTTATTTGTGTGGATGTGTGCATGTATGTATGCACATATGTTCATAAGTATGTATATATGAGTGTGGAGTACCCTCAGAGGCTAAAGGAAGGTGTCAGCTTCCCCAGAGCTGGAGATACAGGTGGTTGTGATCTGCCCAACCTGGGTGCTGGGAACCAAACTCAGATCTTCTGAAGAGTAGTAAGTGGTCTTAACTCTTCAGACCTCTTTTGACCACTTTTATCATGTCTCAAATTCTTGGTACATAGGTTTGATTTCCAGCTTTTCATTTTGCTTTGAGATCTCTGAACCTTAGTATTTAGAAAATAAGAGGCATTCAGTTTTATTTTAGAGAGTTATGTGGAATGCTATAAGAAGGGCACCTTGAGAGTGGGCAAGCTTGATGAAATGAACATGAACCTGATGTCAGATGGCCCTGGACTCCGTTCTGACTCTATCTCTTGATAGACACATGAACTTGAATGACTTCTGCACTACTACGTTTATGTATACAACAGAGAGGATGCTGTGAACCCTGAAGGATTGTAAGAATTAAATTATGGAAAATGGGTTTGGAAGCACAGCTTTCCTTTTGATCTTTATGACTTTGGTGATTCTACATGGGCGTTTTTTCAAGTCCCATCAAGGTGGGCATAAGTGGGGGACCACTGGCTCTAATCCCCAGCCGTCATTGCTTCCTGCCCTTACCTGACCATTTATGACTTCCATGCCGTTATTCCTGGGTAGGTCTGTGGTGTGCCACAGAGGCTCCTAGAATCCTCCTCTTGGCTTGCCCACCAGAATGTCTTTCAGGTTTCCATAGTCTCCATGGAGCTCCTGCCCTGCCCTTCCCGTGGTTACCCAGTTGCCACCAGCTGTGCGGATGAAGGCCTTGGCACCTGATGGACAGCTCCTCAAAGTGCACCTATGCCTGGCTGTTTCCACACATGAGTCTAGGAACCTGTGATGTTTTTGTCAGTTTTCCTTCCTATCCTACCCATTTCTCCTAAGAAAACAAAGAGGAAAGTAAAAATAAAACCAGAACAAGCAAGGTGTCCGGCTGCAGGAATTGAGGGAGGCAGAGATGGCTTTGCGTGTTGGCTTTGCACGTAGGCGCTGGGCTGGGCAGTGGTGTGGCTGCTCAGCCTGCGCCTCCGGAAGCAGTTTAAAGACCACACACAGCGGCTTCTGCAAAGTGCTACCTTGGCTGTCTTTCAGCAAGGGATTTTTTTTTTCTTTTCAGACTTTTGTGTTGTAAGCTTTTGATCCCTCACCTATGGCTCTTTTCTATCACCTTGTTTCCTGCAGCAGGGAAGACGGTAGGTCTAGGCAGGTGGACCCTGGGGTGCCTCTTGACTTAGGGCACTGTTCAAGAAGAGCAGCCACTTCCTTCAGTATGGCGGCCCCCAGAGCATGATCTCTGGACGCTGTCGGGACCCCTCCCCGTTGCCTGTGTTTTAACCATGGTTGGCACAGCAAATCCAGAGAAACTCCCCCCCCGCCCCTCCTTTGTAGTATTAGTAAAGCAGTTCTAGCTCTTATAGATCCTGACAGACCTGTGCTCTGCCTTGGCTCATTCCAAGCTTGACTAGCAAGCAGGGAAGAGGATCCTGAAACTCGGCTGTGTCAGGCTAGACTAAACCCCATCTCCATGCCACTTCTTCTCTGCTGATAGGGTCCTTCAGGTGGCCTGAAGAAGGGCTGGGATCAGGATCCCCACAAAAGGGGGTGTAGTAGTCTGTCTGACCCTGCTGCTAGAGCTAGGTGGGGGCAGGAGGCCCTCTTATCCTACTGGTGGGTTCTGGGAAGGAGGGATTTGACTGGAAGATGCGGACATAGAGTGAATTTCTATTGCCTTCCTGCCTGGAACCTGAGATGCTCAGGGTGCTCGGAAATGAGGCTGGGAAGGGGACTGGGACATGCTTTGTTCCAAAGGCCCAGAGCTGGCCCTAGTTCACAGCCATTTCCCTTCGATGTCAGCATTAATGCCAGACTGAGTCTTTTGTAGTTGCTGATTTAGTAGCAGGTTGTTCTTTACTTGTCCATCTTTTTTTGAGACAAGGTATCTCAATGTAGCCCAGGCTGGCCTTGAATTCTCCATCCTTCTACCTCAGCCTCTAGAGTTCTGGGATTACAAGTGAAATGTGGTTCACCACACCCAGCCTGGCCCTCTTCTCTTCTAAAACATTCTAGCCTTGAAGAAATAAATAGATGTACGTTCAAGATAGCTTATAAAACTGAGGTTTCAGCTGTTCCTTCCATTTCCATGCCAACAGAGCAGCAGGCTATATTTCTATGTCACATGTTCAGAGGAAGGACATAATTCACTCCTAATACTACATTTTCACTTACTAGGTCTCCACTAAAGCTTCGATGGCTGAGATGTTCTATCCATCTACCACGAGGCATCTTTGTTCATGGCAGACATAAATAATTAAACCCAGAACTTTTAAAAAATGAGCTCAGGAGGCTGGAGAGGTGGCCTAGCGGTTAAGAGCCTGACCGCTCTTACAGAGGACCCGGGTTTGATCCCCAGCACCCACATGGCGGCTAAGAACGGTCTAAAACTCCAATTCCAGGAGAACTCCAGTTCCAGGGGAATCTGACACCCTCTTCTGACCTCCGCGGCATTGCACGATACGGGTGCACAGACTTGCATGCAGATAGTACGTTCATACACATACAGAAATAAATTTTTAAAAAAATGAGCTCAGATAAGACTTCAGAATTTTTCTCAATACTGCTGTTAGGCAGCCACCCCAGATCAGAACTGTCATGCGTAGTGGGAATGATTCCATGCCCTGCCTTACATGAAGTCGTCTTGTATTCCTCACAGTTCTTTGTTACCTGGAGACATTGGTACTACTCCCATTTGTTCTTCATTCATCTCTGGATCATCCCAACTCTGCCCTATTGTGATCTTCCATACCTAGTTCTTAGATCAATGAATGAATCTGTCTTTTCATTAAGATGAACAGGATGGCTTTGAAACTGTATTCAGGTCAGTTTGGGTCTCGCTACTTCCTCTTCCATGATAAGTGTTGTTGCACACTGTCTTTTTTTTTTTTTTAGTCTTTTTGAGACAGGGTCTCCCTTCAGTCCCAGCTGGTCTTGGAGCTCACTATGTAGACAAGGCTGGCCTTGAACTCACAAGAGATCCTCCTGCTTGCCTCTGCCTCCTGCCTCTGACCTCCCTGAGTGGGATAAAGGCATGCACCACCACGCCTGGGCTGCACACTCTCTTCTTAAATGACTGAAAGCCATCTGAATCTGTTTCCTGCCCCAGACGAGAACCAAGCAGGAACAATTTGTCTTGTGTAAGTTTCATAATACAGGAAACTGCCTTCCTTGAGCCAAAATGCACTTCAACTTGGCATCTTCTTCAGTGTGGTTCCAGAAAATGTGTGCTACTGAGAAGCTGGGTGCTGGGAATGACCTGCATCCTCAGGAGTCGTAGCTGTCTCTGCAGCTAGCCAGGTTGTAGTGACCCTCTGACCTCACCTCCTACTGTGTTCCCACCACGTGACCCTTGTGCACACCTGAGGTGCCTGGTGCACCCACCCCTGTCCCTCTGCCCCTCACACTCTCCCCTCACAGCCCTCCAACTCCTTTTCTTTCAAATTTAATGACCCCATCACTCTCTTGTCTTATTTATTTATTTATTTATTTATTTATTTATTTATTTTCATATGTGTATGAATGTACTGTCTGCATGCAAGTTTGTGCACCTGTGTCGTGCAATGCCTTGGAGGTCAGAAGAGGGCGTTGGATTCCCCTGGAACTGGAGTTCTCCTGGAACTGGAGTTAAAGACGGTTCTCAGCTGCCATGTGGATGCTGGGGATCGAACCCGGGCCTTCTGCAAGAGCAGTCGGCGCTCTTAACTGCTAGGCCATCTCTCCAGCCCCTTGTCTTATTTTTTCTCAATGCCATTTCATTAGTAGACCTGTAGACATTTGTTTATTGTCTGTCTCCAGCCCTGGAATGTAAGAAGACCTGGGCTTTGGGACAGTGCTCTTAGAAGCCCTGCCTAGAGTACTATTGACATTTGGGGGCTGGATAATTCTTCATTGTAGGGCTGTCCTGTGCATTACAACATGTTGAGGAACATCTGTCACTTTTACCTCTTAGGTAGCCATAGTCCCTTCTCCCCTTGGGTCTTGACAATCCATAACAGTCACCAATGTCTCCAGACATAGCTGAATGAGAATCACTGGCCTAGGACAACTTTGACAAAGCACATGACAAACGAAACTGTGTTATTAGAAATCAGTTAACTTCACATTACTCTCACTCTGTGCATCTAAGCATTATGTAAGTCCATTCCTACTTCCTGTTGGACCACATGCAAACAGAGTGCGTCCCACTGTGTGGGGTGAGCTTGAGGCTCAAGAGAATGTCTGCAAAGCACCTGTACACGGCAGACTGAGGACTTGCTTTTCTTTTTTTTTTTTTAATTTTTATTTATTTTTGTAGTGTATGAATGTACTGCATTGCATGCAGTCTGTGCACCTGTGTCGTGCAATGCTAGCGGAGGTCAGAAGAGGGTCTCGGATTCCCCTGGAACTGGAGTTCTCCTAGAATTGGAGTTACAGACGGTTACAGCCGCCATGTGGGTGCTGGGGATCAAACCGGGTCTCTGCAAGAGCAGTCGGTGCTCTTAACCGCTAGGCTATCTCTCCAGCCCCGGACTTGCTTTTCATACGTGGCAACTAGGACATTAGAAAGAGAAGAAAGAGACCTTGACCTCGGCTGCTGAAGCCTCTCCATCCTCATCACCCATAGCCCTATGTCCAAGCTTCTCCACTGTTCAGATAAAGAGAGTGAGATTTGGCGGGGGGCTGGAGAGATGGCTCAGCAGTGAAGGGCACTGGTGCTCTTGCACCCACATTCTAGCACCCACATGGCAGCTAACAACCATCTGTAACTCCAGTTCCAGGGGATCCGACGCCCTCTTCTGACCTCCTTGAGCATTGCACAACCCAGGTCCACTTACATATTCGCAGGCAATACACTCATACACATTAAATACTAAAAATAATAAATAAAAAAGAGTGAGATGGAACCCTTGGACTTGTGTGACTCATCCCACTAAGGTCACACAGGCAGGGAGAGATGGGCCTGGACTTTGGTTCCCAGGAATCTCGGGAATTCCTGGGAATTTTCTCATGCCCAAATTTTCTCTTCCTGGAGAGGGTGTGACCCCATAGCTCAGCCTCCTTCTCAGTCCCCCAGCACAGTGCTTCTATTCATGTTTTGTAAAAATTCGTGGAAGAGTTGAAGGCCCAGCCCATTGGAAGCCGGTGCTGAGAACTCAGGAGGCCTGAGCAGGAGAGGGCTTTGGGGCAGATAGTTAGCCTGTTTCCTGGTCAGAGGAGGCCTAGGCAAAGCACACAGTCCTCATTCTCCCCTCCCCCGTCCCCTGCCCTGTGGAAAGAACTCTTTGAGTCTTGAGTCCTGTTTTTCATGGCAGGAGTGGGTTGAAAAGATACTGGTGCTAGCCTTTGCCCCTCCTCGGCTTCCTTCCCAGCCCTCGCCTTCGCAGCTCATCTGCCAGTCCCCTCCTCTGCCTTCACACCACTCCTCATGCCTTCCCACCCCTCATCTTGCCCAGTCCCCTCCTCGACTTCACCTTCCACCCCTTCTCTGCCTTCACCCTCTCTGCCTACCTCTGCGGCCTCCTCACCCTTCCACCTCCGCATCCACCCTTCTCTGCCACACACTCCTCGCACTCCAGCTCCTCCTCCTCTGCCTCACCACCCCTTACCTTCCGCTTTCCCCAAGCTTTCCCTCCTCTCTCTGACCTCCTCTGACCTCACCCCTCTTTTGTCCTCCTGCTGCCTTCCATCCCCCCCCCTCCTCTGCCTTCACCCCTCATCGTCTGTCCCCTTCACTCCTTCAGCCTCTGCCTAATCCCTCCTCTGCCTTCACCCCTCATCTGTCTGTCCCCTCCTCAGCTTGCCTTCCCAGTCCTCCTCTGCCTTCACCCCTCCTCTGCCTTCACCCCTCATCTGTCTGTCCCCTCCTCAGCTTGCCTTCCCAGTCCTCCTCTGCCTTCACCCCTCCTCTCCCTTCACCCCTCCTCTGCCTTCACCCCTCTTCTGCCTGTCTCCTGTATCCGAGGCTTTGAAGCCAGCTGTGTTTTCCTCTGCCTTTCTTACTCTTCCAGCCCTGCCTGCCTTCGCAACAAATGCAGCCCTGCTGCAGACCTGCCCTAGTTCTCTAACCTACATTCCCGAGGACCCACTGGTCACCCATGCGGTCCCCCCGGAGCCCTTCGAGATGCTCCCTGCCCTGAGGGCTGGCTTTGAAGCCTGGCTCAGTCTTTTCTCTTTTCTTCCTATTCTGGGTCTGGGACCCTCCCCGCACCAAGGCCAAGGTCAGGCCTTGGCCCTCGTACTGTGCTTCTCTGTTGTCCTTCTTGTCATCTTCACAGGGAGCTACACCAGTTCTTTTCCCCTCACTGCTGTGGCGCCAGCTTACTGGGACCCAGGGCCTGAAAGTGTTTTCCGTTCATAGAGAGCAGGTACCTGGTGGAAGAAGATGGCTTCTTAGCTTATGGCCCTGGTCTCCTCGTGTAAGGCTTCCTCAGACACCCACTCAGCTCAAACCTTGGCTTCAGATTTCCTGTGTGGTGAGTCATTGATGATCTTTCCCACTCTCATGAACAGACTCACCACTCACTGGACCCTGGGACTGAAGGAAGATTTGGGATAGAGCAAGTAGCTGGGTTTGATGAAAACTAAGTCATTTGGCCTTTGATAGATGGCGTGGGTACTGAATCACTCACTGTGTCAGACACATGGGGTGTTCCGGTTAACCTGATATGAGCTAAATGTGCAAGGTAGTGTTAGCAACTCCGTTTTATAAACAAGGGCCTAGATCTTACATGCGACCCCTTCCTGCCTGAACCCAGAGGCCTCTCAACCTCCTCTGTGTTTTCCAGCTCTTCACCAGAGAAAAAGAACCAGCAGCTAGGACTTAGACTGTGCTACCCAAAGCTCCCTTCCACGCCAAACTCGAGTGCCCTTGCAACTGTTGGTGAAGCTGCAGTCAGCCTTCTTTGGAAATTGGCCTATGTGAGAGAGACCCTAGCCCGTCACATCCCTCTGTAGGCAGCCCACACCCATTACCCATTGGTGTCCGTGTAATAAGAGCCCAAACAGCAGGTACCTACCCAGGACAGCTCTGAAGGGCCATGTCCCTCTGGGTAGACCAGGCTCAGACCTCCACAGAGAAAGCATCACAGCCCGGCGTCTCCTTCTAAGCCACAGGTATAAACCTCCAGGCACATTGTTGAGTGTCTATACCTGCATATTCTCCATAACAGCACCCTCCATGTGAATCGCCATCTCCTTTTCCAATTCTTGGAATACCCAGAATGCATCATGTTCTCTCCCTCAGATCCCTATGGAAATAGCTTGGGTCCTGCAGGGCAAGCGTGTGCTGGGAAAGGCTTGGGAAGCCCCATGGGTAGTGACGACCGGACGGAAGTGACCCACAGGTTTCCTTCAGGGTCTGTTTAGTTTCTCCTTGTGGCTCTGAGCTCTGACGCTCCCAGTTAGATGAGTAACTGCTTTCTTTCTATTCTGTCAGACTACACCATGGTCTTCCTTGTCAGGTGCCTATGAAGACTGGATGGTTTGGGAATAAGAAAGACAGAGATGGGAAAACTCTTTTAAGATTTCACTCACAGCTCACAAGGGCAAGGGAAAGACCTTGTTTGGCCTAGGCAGTGGGAGGTGGCCAAGTGTAATAAATACTTCATGTTTCAATTATTCACTCTTTAACTCTGGTTGCTTCAATTACAGCCCTGTCCTAGACTTCTTCTAACACCTCCCTGTTTTGGAGGACTGTGACACACAATAGATGCTCACGGAGCATGAGAAACCAGAAATGAATTGTCATGGGACGGGGGAGCTAAAAGAGAACTCGGCGAATGGAGAAAGGATGGAATAGAAAAATCCTTTTAGACGTCAGGGGATCCGGCCACTGTAAATTTCTGTCTTAGTGGAGTGCGCCCTTTGGGCAAAGTCAGTGCCAGGGGCTGGAACAGCAGATGATTCAGCCACCATCCCTGTCCAGGAAATGCTTGTGACTCGGCCTCGAGCCTGTCCTTCAATCTCTTTCTTTGGTTTAGTTGTATTCAGGTATGCTCTGTTAACTTGCATCCCCTAAAGCCTGAAGGTGAGGGGATTGCGCCCCCTTAGAGCTACCTGCTCACCCCCTGCTTTGCACTCTGTTAGCATGGCCGTGCTACCAGCACAGCCTATCACTATTACTTACCATGTGTTTTGCATGTGCCGGGGCCTATGCTTAAAGCAGCTTACAGATATGATTGTCTCATCCTTCCAACAACTCAACAAGTTAGGTACTACGGTTATCCCTATTTTACAGGTAAGGAGCTGAGGCTCTGGGAAGGTAATCTATCTAGGGTTTTAGAACTAGTAAGCAGAGGTCTGAGGGCTGTTGTTCCACCTGGAAAAGCCTCTTTCCCTCCTTGTGGCTACCACCTAGACGACATCCTGAGGGGACCTTGACATCCTGAGGGGGCTTACATCCCCCTCCATCTTTCTGGTTCTGCCAGATCTCTGTTTCCCTTTAAGTTCTCCATCTGACTGTTCATGTCTGAATCTACAACTGTGATTCTTTCTGTCTTTGGGAGTGAGCATGACTCTTCAGTCCCTTGTGAAATGTCCCCTGATGGGTATTGGCTACATGTTCTGCCCTATGGAGAACCATCCTGTTTCCTGGAGGCTGTAAAACAATAGTATCTGGGGCATTGCCTCACCTCACACGAGAGCTGATACCATTCTTATGTTGCATAGCACAAAAAGGGGCTAGAAAAAATTCAAGAAATTTGATTTCTGGTCCCAATGGCAGGCACTGAGAAGTGGGGGATACCACCAAAGCCGCGAAAGTGAGCGTCCTGGATTTACCAGCTGCCTGCCAGGTGACCCAAGGCAGGTCACTGAAACCTTTTGAGCTATCCACAAAATCAGGATGACAGCGATACACTCCCATAGGTTGCTGCTGGGATGTTGTAGTGAGAACACTGGTGACCATGTGGTGCCGAGCTGGTCACTCCCACTACCAGCACAGCCTTTGCTGGGGTGGTGGGAGACACAAACTTGACAAAGATGGACTTCACCTTGGATTGCGTATAGAATCTTCCAGAAGAATGAGGATTAGTGAACAGGCTTCTGGGAGGCCTTGGCTTTTGGTCTCAGCCCTCTGCCTTGCTATAGAGCTCTAGAACCAGTTGATTTCTCTGAGCGGAAGTTCTTCGCTGAACAATGTGTTTACGCCCATCCTAGTGCTTCACAGTCTTGGATCTGGCTGCAATCTAGAAGGAAGCTAGAACTCTCTGCCTTGAACAGAGAGCAGAGCAGAACTCCCAAGTCCCTTGTGGCCCTGGCATGATGTGTTATGATGCTGAGTGTCATCTCATGGCCCTTAAAGAACCTGTCTTTATCTCCTTGGGTGAAGAAAAATTCAGTATGTTCTCTGCATGGGCAGATGTGTTCTGATCCGAGTACTGTTAACAGACCTGATATTTATGAATGAGTGTCCCCGGCCTGCTGTTTTGCATTTTATCACTAAAGATTATGGAAGGCTGGGAACTCTTATTTCAAGGAATGCTTTATGGTTTTCATTACACTCCTGAATCTTTGCATAATTTGCTGAGATTAGCAATGAGGTGCCTTTATTTCTTTGTTTACCATTCTTTTCTTTCTATAAAATCATACACACTGAAATCAATTAAAGACCAGCAAATGAAAACTCGGCCCACAGCAGAACTTGGCTAGGTGTCTATGAGCAAGTTGGCCCTTTCCTGCACCTGAGATGTGGCAGGGTTCAAGCAGGGGTAACCTGAACCTAGGTTTCAGTGCCTGTGTGGGCTCCAGGAAGTCCCTGGGGGCTCAGACAACACCTTGTGTTTACAGATGGAGAAACTGAGGCCCACAATTAGAAAGTGACCTGTTTAACCTGGATTTGCCTAGTGCCTGCTAAACCCCATGGCCTGAGTCATAGGACAAATTGCTTTTGGGTGCCTGCTGTGTGTAATTAGCGAGAATCAGGGAGTGGCCTTCCTTCTGTGTTTGCATTTTTTTCTTTTTAACACTGAGCTAAGCTGATATTCTGGTTTTCAAAACAAGTATGCCTGGTAGTGCACTTAGGGGGTAACATTCTAGAATTTGTCTTTCAGTTTCTTCTTATCCTTTCAGTGTTATACATGTATATTTATTATACTGTAAGTACATTATGTTAGACACATATATTTACTATATATAAACATGTAATAATTTGTCACATTTCATTATATTAAATATGTGTTTTGGTTCCTTTTCTAATGCTGTGGTAAAATACCTGACAAGAGCAATCGAAGGAAGGAAGGGCTTATTTTGTCTTAGAATTCAGTGATGATGAGGAAGGAACAACAGCAGGAGCAGGAGGCTCACTGGTCACATGGCATCAGCAGTCAGGAAGCAGAGTGAGAACAGGAAGTGAGGCCAAAGTGAGGCCACTTCCGGCGACTGCTTCCTCCAGCCAGATTCCTCCTCCTAAAGGTTCCATAGTCTTCCTAAATAGCACAACTGTCTGGAGAGCAAGTGTTCAGACACATGAACCTTTAAATTTCACATTCAAACTACAGCAGACACTATAACAAATCAACATTAAGGTGTTGGAGAGATGGCTCAGCAGTTAAGAGCTCTGACTGCTCTTGTAGAGAGTCCAGGTTCGGCACCTACATGGCTGCTAGTGACTGTCTGCAACTCCGGTTCCAAAGGATCTGCCATCCTTTTCTGACCCCTGTGGGCATTGCACAACATGGGTGCATTTTTGTACACGCAGGCAGTATACTCATATGCATAAAATTGTAAATAAGATATTTTTAAAACAAATCAATATACAATTTCCCACCTAATCTACATAAATATATATATATATATATATATATATATATATATATATATATATATACTGAGGAGGGATAAATAGAAATATAGGCATGTATGGTCAGGAATGTTTGGAGGTGACTGGTTTATTGAACACACAGCCTTTCCTGACATCATACCGAACGTACTCCCTCTCCAGTGCTCCCTTTTCCTCTACTCTGTCATCAGCATTTTCTCTGATGGTACATTTTGTTTTACTTGTTGTTTGGACAAAATGTCTGACAAAAGCAGCACAGAAGGAAGAGTTTATTTGAAGCAGAGAGAGGTGAGAGCTGGTGCTCGGCTCCCTTCCTCCCTTGTGTTCAGTCCAGGCCCCAAATCCGTGGACTGGGTCTTCAGCGTTCATATTGGGACTTCTCACTTTAATTAAATGTCTCTAGAAACACCCTCATAGACATAGTCAAAGGCGTGTTTCCATGGGACTCTAAATCAAATCCAATCAACAATGAAAATAAACCATCACCTGGTTTGATTTTTGTTTGCTCATTGTTAATCCCCCCAACGTGAAAGGGAGTGCTACCTGTCTGGAGAGCAGTTCACTCGCTGCTGGCGCCCCCAAACCTGGAGTACAGGAGAGATTGAGGTGATTTGGGTGCTGGCTAGGCCCCTGGCGTACAGATAGGAAGTAATCTACAAGCCAATGAGCATGGCTCCCCCATGGGCAGCTCAGCACCCAGACACCCATAGCAAGCCTTGTGAGGGGTCGAAGCAAGTATGTGGTGCTGCCCAGCCTGACGCATCCAGAGAGGCTTCCTAAGGAGCAGCTGCCGGCTGGAACCTAAACGGTGAGGAAAGAGTGGGTCAAAGAGGTGGGTGTCGTCTGGGGAGCGGCAAGGCAAATGGCTGACAGAAGAGAGCAGTGGTACCTAGCGTGGACAGGGAATGCAGATGAAACTGGAAAGGTCGGACCATCCCTGGCTTCCTGCTTGTTTTTAAGAAGTTGGGGCTGGGTCTCAAGGCCTGATATGGAGTGCAGACTAGGCACTTTGCACTTATGTCTGACTCTGTCATTGATTAGCTGTGTGATGTTGACAAGTCATATCACTTCTCCTGACTCAGCTCCTTTATCTGTAAAGCCAGGGTAATGATGGGACCAGCCTCTTGGGTGTGTTGAGAGGAGGATGAAAGGAACTAAATTTTGTAAATCACGGAGCTAGTTCCTGGCCTGTAATAACTACTCCATAAGTGTTAGTTATTACAATTCATTCAACGCACATGTAGTGAGCACCCTACTGTTCTCCAGGCGGGGGACAGCATCATTACCAAAACATTTATAAACCATCCTGACATGGAGCTTACGTTTTAATAAGGGGAGAAAAATAATAAATAAAGAATGAAATTAACAAGAACAAATCAGCCAGTGATAAGAACAAGAAAAAATTATATGCACAGATGTGGCCAGAGCTTCCTCAGGCTAGCATGGCACAGAGCGAGTTGCTTGGAATGAAGCTGAGTATTGCAGGTCCCAAAAGGATCAGTGCGTTTGGATATGGTAGGTGAAGAGGAGGGGTCTTGAAGAGATGGGTGGGGACTAGATCCCATGGGGGTTTGTCTACCAGAGTAAGGGATTTGAGTGAAAAGGGGTTGGAAAGCTAAGGTAAGAAGATAGTAAGTTCAAGGCCAGCCTAGGTGTTTCGTGAATTCTCACCCAGCTTGGGCTGTGTAGTGACACTCTGTCTCAAAAAAGCAAAAAGAAGGAGAACAGAGAGGAGTAGGAAGGGGGAGGGGGAAGGAAGAGGAAGTAAGGAAGTGGGGAAAGATAGCTGTGTAGCCTGGGTTTCTTCATTTGCAGGGCGAGTGGGTCTTTAGACGGAGAGGACATTGGGCTTATCCATGTCTTCATCCTCTATCCTGTCACCTCCTGAATGGCACTGTCACTCTCATTGCTACAATGACCCTTCTCATCTTCCACAGCCTTGTCAAAGCCCCACTGAAGTTTATTCAAACTAAGTTTCAAATGACTGCTGTAGCTTTGAGACAACATCAGCCTATAGGCAAAAGTGCCACATTTGGGGCACAGACCCACTCCTGAAGTCAGAGCTTCTGCTCTTCCCCCACTGTCCCCACACTTTGTTGTCATCTGTCCACAGCTCTGGCGTTCTGTTGACTTATGTCTGCCACATTTGGGGAGGTGGCCTGGTATAGGGGTTCGGAGTCTGGCTGTCTTGGATCCTGCTCCCAGTCCTTGCTAGTGAGGTACCTTGGGCAAATTCCTTAACTTTTACATATTCTGATGTCCTCCTCTGTATTGTCTCAGTCTTTCTGCTGCTATTAATATTACAGAATACCTGAGACTGGGTGATTGGGAAGAATGAGGGTTGATTCTGAAGGCTGGAAATCCAAGAGCATGGGTTGGAACTGTGTGGCTTCTGTTAGGGCCCCATCTTGAACTAAAACATGGTGGCCAGTGGAAAGATGGAACGTACCTGTGGGCAAGATAAAGCAGTGGCGTGAGAAAAATAGAAGAACACACCTGTGTCTTTCCACAACATCAGAACTCATTGAATAACAACAAATTCACAATGGTAGCAATTTGCGAAAATGTTTGCTTTCCTTGATAATCCCAGCTAAGGAGAATACAGGTTCTTCTGTTACAATCCTAATTACCAATACTGATTCTCTGATCACATGTTTTGTATATCATACTACAAATATATTTGTATTACCTATCATCTATCTATCTCATCTATATCTATCATATATCATCTATTGATCTACCTCTATCATATATCATCTTTCTATCAATCAATCAATCATATATCAATCTATCATCTGTAGGTTATGGAATGGCTACATATGGTCAAAGAGGCCTAAGAAGCTAGAATAGGGAAACTGATAGAAATGCAAAGTATTCTTTGTGGAGGTAAGAAAACCAACTGAACCTGGAGCATAGCTGCAGAAGAAGCAGGAGAGGCCGCTGGGGCCAAGGGTCTGAGTTAAGCTGCAGGGGTGAGTGAAGCAAAGGACAGAACGAGATCCACGTGGGTAGATGGCTAGATGGCATGTCCAGATGAGTGACTAGAAGGATGGGCAGGTGGCAGCTCACCAACAGCACATCAACAGTGGGGACTGAGCCAGCTCGAAGTCCCTGGGACAATTGGGAATTCTCTGCCTGTCCATCCCTGATGCCCACATGAGGCAGTGAGATGATAGGCCAATAGGACCAGGGCCATCTCCATGCTAAGATGTCTGCCTCTTCATAGGGCCAAGGTGTGGGAGTTAACAT
Organism: Rhizomys pruinosus; assembly: GCA_009823505.1. Lineage (NCBI taxonomy): Eukaryota > Metazoa > Chordata > Mammalia > Rodentia > Spalacidae > Rhizomys > Rhizomys pruinosus. The sequence goes on along the minus strand of VZQC01011667.1, from coordinate 2,408,363 downwards.
TCATTCCTTGATCTGGTGTGTCAGATAAGTTCTTGGGCCTGGTTTTCCAGATATGTTTTTTTTAACACATCCTCTGTAGTTCTAGTTTATCCTGATAAATTTGTAGGATGTCACCCTTTATAACCCCAGAGATAACTAACTCATTTATCATCACTCTGTGCTGCTTGGCTGGTGCCTGACAGATGGACTTGTTTACATGGCCACCCAGGTACACTGTCCTCTTCCATCCTCAAAATGGATTCAAAAGCTGCTTGTAAAATGGAGTCTCTCAGAAAGAGTCACAGACTGAAAAAGCACTGTTTTACACAACATGGAGTAACTTAGGGCAGGGCGCACACAGCCTGATCTCAGCATAACAACCTGTTCTTGTGATATCCCAGCCACCCTGATGAGAGCAAGAATTTGCACAAGAAAGGCTTTAATCCACCTGTGGGGGTTTCATCTTCAAGATCCAGAAACCCCCTTCTGGCCCCATCTCCTAACATTGCTTCATGGGCAAATTTCAACAAGTTCATGGAGGGCGAAAACATGATATTCATATTCAGATCATAGCAACCAGTATCTACCTCACTGAGCTACAAGTAAGTTCATATTTGTGAAGCCTGTGAGATAGAGCCCAGCACAGAATCAGAGGTCAGTAAGTCATCTCCATATTATTTTCCTGCCTATTCAAGGGGAGAGGCTCTAGTCTGACCTACCTTTCAGAGATAGCAGTAGGATTAATGACTTAATGATTGTCGATTGTTCAGAGCTTTGCAGAACAAAGGCACTGCATAAACACACATACTCATTATTGTCATCACTATGCTTTGCCTGGGCAGGCCTATTGTGGCTGGCTGATTTATGGAAATGGCTTGTCCTTGGGTGATCTGAATTAGTGATAAGCAAATTTCAGACAGTTCAGCTAATAACAGTGTCTTTCAATCTGAAAGCTTCCACAGGAATTTATGGAGGGAGGCAGCAGAACTCCAGACGCGACTCCAAACAACTACCTTCGGGTCCAGATTATCAGCCCAGGAGTGCCAGGCACACTGGACTACAGACTCTCATACCTGGGGTCCCTACAGGAGTGAGAAGGCAAGCTGGCACCTTGCAAACATGGCTGTAGCTGGGAACTCATGTGCCTGCTGCATGTGTGTGCATCAGATTGTCTTCTAGAATTTTCTATGTATAGATGGGTGTGATCTTCAACAGCCAGTAAAATTAGACCTCATCTTAGAGATGAGGAAACAGAAAAGATTTGCTTATAGAGTCATGGAACTAGGAAGGGTGAAGCCTGGAGCCAGAACCAGCAGCATCCTCCAGGTAGCAGGTGGCCTCTTCCGGTGAGGAGTAAGAATCTCCCTTCCCCTGCCCCTCTTAATGGAAAGCTAAACTTCTTTCCCCTGTCCAGTGCTATATGACTGAATACTACTAAGAACATGGCCCAACAGACCTCTTCCTAGGCATCTCGTAGTGAGTCTTTTCCAGGAAACTCAAATAAAAATGACCCCCAAGAGGCATTTTAGAAATGAAGAAAACCCAACCAGGGGCTCCAACTGGGCTGATGACATCAGCTCCCAACAACCTCGTTTTCTTTCCATTAAGAGGGGCAGGGGAAGGAGGTGGACAGTGTACGTGTGGGTGTGCATGAACTTGCAAGGAGATGGTACAGATGGGAGGGTTGCTGCCTTCCAAGCCACAGCAAGCAATGACACCCCCTTGGGGGTGCCTCTGCAGGAAGCCCCGGCACATGGAATAATGATATATAACAAGTGTTTTAGAGACTGCAAAGGAGGGGGAAAGGGTAACCTTACAACTTCCAGTCCTTCGTGGACGGAAGCCAAGGCAAGAACGCAAGGCAGGAACCTGGAGACAGGAACTGAAGCTCAGACCACGAAGGAACGCTAGTCACTGCCTTGCTCCCCTGGCCTGTGCTCAGCCTGCTTAATGGACCACTGGCCCACAATGGGCTGAGACCTCCCACATCAACCAGCAGTTAAGAATGTCTCACAGACATGGCCACAGGCTAGTCCGATGGAGGGAATGCCTCAGTTGAGGTTACGTTCTCCAGGTTTGTCAGGTTAACAAATGAAGCTATCCAGTACAAGCATCTCCTTCCTGCATCTTCCCAGACCACCAGGTCATAGCCACACTGTTTTTCCTCCATATACCTCACTCAACCCACCCCTCCTACCTTGGACTGATATGGGAGCTCCTTATTTATGCTATTTATCTCATTTTGGCACTAATAAAAGCATACATGCTACCGGGATATATCTTCCTGGGCTAGGTCCTCATTCCATCAATAGTGTGAGACCCCTCCATGTTGCTGCTGCCGTTTCCCCCTCCCCTTCTCTTCTTTCTTCTCCCTCCTCTTTCTCCTCCTCCTTCCTCTCAATTTTCTTTCTTCTTTTCTGCCTGCTCCCTCCCTTTCCCCTACTGTCCTTCTTATTATTCCTCCTCCTTTCCCTCCTCTTCCCTCCTCTTCTCTCTAATTCTGGGGTCCTAGCTAGGGCCTCAGTGGGTGGCATTTGTAGGGAGTTTCTAGTGGCTGTTCTTGGTCTCTGTGTTCTGCACATCATGAGCTGACTTCCAGCTCTGCTAGCAGAGGGCAAGTGCTTACAGTGGCACAAGTTCTTAAGAACGAGTCCTGCTGCCCCTGCTCAAGAGGAGGGCAGGGCTGGAGAGAAGACTCAGAGGTTAAGAGCCCCAACTGCTCTTGCAGAAGACCCGGGTTCGATTTTCAGTGCCCACATGGCAGCCAAGAACCATCTTTAAGCTGGGCATGGTGGCACATGCCTTTAATCCTAGCACTTGGGAGGCAGAGGCAGGTGGATCTCTGTGAGTTCAAGGTCAGCCTGGTCTACAGAGTGAGTTCCAGNGTGATTTTTTTCTGCCAGTGGATTTGAGCTATATCAGAGAGCCGAGTATCAGAGAGAGAAGACACCGTTTCCAGAAAGCAGGCGTTCTGCTGTCTGTGAGGTGGCAGGACCTCACTCATGGCTCCTCCCCAGCAAGAGCTGCACTCTGAAGACTAAGAGAGTGAGGAGAGGACCTGGGTCAAGGAGCATTAATTCGTAACGGGAACTGTCACACCAGGGAAGATTGGGGCGCCCAGAAATACTCAGCATGAAGAGTGCACTTGAGGGACTGTGAGAGCAGCCTTTTATTGAGGCTACTCTGCAGGCCTCTGGCTGTCAAGACCAGGGGTATCATGTAATACTCAGCCAAGGTGAGGTTTCATATTGGTTTAAGAAAGAACTTTCTGGCCACGCCTTTAATCCTAGCACTTGGGAGGCAGAGGCAGGCGGATCTCTGTGAGTTCAAGGTCAGCCTGGTCTACAGAGTGAGTTCCAGGCCAGCTGGGGCTACAGGGAGACCCTGTCTCAAAAAAAAATTAATTTAAAAAAAGAGGAGGGTGGTGGTCCTTGGAATAAGCTCTTCTCTCTGACTTTTGTAGATGCTCTCATTTGACGAAATTCAAATACAGGGTGGAAAGACATCAGGCTCTGCATTCTGTATTCCTTAGAGAAAAAGACTTGAGTTTATACTTTCTTATATTGGAGCAAATCAACTGTTAAAATCAGAGTTCATGTTTTTAATTTCCTTTCTCTGAGAAGTGGATCTGAAATGCAGGTGGGTGTCAACCTGTGCTGATTGGGATGCACCTCAGTCCTTCAAAGATCACAGGCAAATCCAGGTTAGAAAATGAAACCAGAGTTAATGAGACATGCCTCAGCAGATTTACAGTAGGATCCAAATCCTTTGTCCTTAATTAAGCAAAACTCTTTAAACATGCAACATGACTCAGGTGGTAACCGCCTTCTCCAGTATCCTATGGAGTAGTTCTTTGTTTAATGCTTACGTACTTGGCATTTTACATTCTTTGTCTATTGGCATCCCATCTTCTTAGTTTACAGGTTAGGTATACGCAGGAATATGCCCGAAGAGTCACATACCTGTTACCCTCAAGCATCGGTGACATGGGAGCCCACAATTATGCAGTGATATTCCCTTTCTCCAAGAGAACCTAGTGAGGTGGCTAGGAAACTAGCATGACAGCTACTCCTGGGCCTGCTAGTCTCCTTCATCCTCCAGTGCACAGCAAACACTCCCAAACCACCAGACACAGTGATTGAAACATAAACATCTCATCTCTCAGAGGGCCAAGGACTGACTGAGACCAACTGGGTGGTTCTGCCACACTGATGTGGTGTGGAACGAGTGCTCTTGCACTGGGTCCCCAGGACATTCAGTGCAGTATCTGCCACATAGGTGGAAAGTCATTGTAAGACTGAGGTCAGGTGGCATGCTGAGATTGTGTGTGTGTGTGTGCATGTGTGTGTGTGTGTGTGTTGTGTGTGTGCATGTGTGTTGTGTGTGTGCATGTGTGTGTGTGTGTGTGTTGTGTGTGTGTTGAATAAATGATAAAACAAAGACTCAGAGAGGTAAATTCACTTTCTTGAGATTTCACAGTTATCAAGGCCTAGATTCTCACTAGACTCACCTGACTCAAAGCCAGGCCCTTAACCATGACCCCATTAAGCTCTCTTGAAAAGAACTTCTTAAAGCCCTATTGGTCATCCCTAAAAGGAGGTTTCTTGGGGGAACCAGGAAGTACATACACATTATCTCACACATTCTTTCAATGATTCATTGGAAATGGCCCAGCTTAGTCTGTTTATCAGAAGGGGAAACTGCCGGGTATGGTGCACGCCTTTAATCGTAGCACTTGAGAGGCAGAGGCAGGTGAATATTTGTGAGTTCAAGGCCAGCCTGGTCTACATAGTGAGTTCCAGGACAGCCGGAGCTACAGGGAGACCCTGTCTCAAAAAGACAAAAAAAAAAAAGAAGAGGAAACTGAGTCTAGCAGAGGATACAATTTCCTCCAGGCAATGACAAAGTTCAAGAGTCAAGTTGAAGATCAGACAGGACGTTTGTTTCCCTTGGGAAAGTTTGCATTTCTAAAGCTTAGCACTTCTTCCTAAGACCTCAGAATGTCCCTTTGGATGCCAACCACCCTTACAGTGGTGGGCACAGCACTAAGACCTTTGGGACAGATGGAGAAGGAGGATCAGCTTTTGTAAGCTCTGGAGTGCTGTTCAAATATAAGCTGCTCATAGCACACAACTGTCAGGAATGTGGGCTTTAGAGCTCAAATCCCAACTCTCACCATGCCCAGGCATGTTATGTCAACTCTGTGCCTCAGCCGCTTCCTCTGCAAGGTCATGATTCTTCCCTCCCTCATAGGGTTACTGTATCATCAAGTAAATTAGTGCATATACAGCCTTTAGAGGGACACCCGTATGGAGCAGGCTCTCGAGCACTTCCTCCACACCCATGATTACTTCATGAATGGCTTCCCATGTAGAGGCTCCTCAGGGGTGGAGAGGGGACTGTCACACTGCTCGCACCTTGGAGGGCCACATCATGCAGAGGTTCTGGGCACTTGAGAGGGTCCTGTTGTAAGAGTTCTAAAATCCACACCAACACACCGAGGAAGATCAAACAATGATTTTATTGGAAACAGAGAAGGTTTTGGTTGAGAGAGAAGAGAAGAAACGGGAACAGAGGAAGCAGAGAAGGTTTAGAGGGAGAGGAGAGAGAAGGGAACAAAGGGGACCAGAGCAGAGAGAGAGAGAGAGAGAGAAGACAGGAACAAAGAAATTGGTGATCTGGGGCCGTGCATCCCAGCATGCAAGCTAGTAAGCAGTGGCAGCATCCCACAGGTGTGCGGATCTCTTACACGGAATCCAGGGGGAGGCACAGAAGAGTTTGTTAACTTTTAAATTCATTGGAATAAACAGAGTTTAATGCACTGGGCAGTTTCTAATTGGATCAGCCTTCCCACCATTCATTTGAGAGAGGGGTCAGTTACAACTGGTACCAGGGAGTGTCACTGACCTCTCTGGGCACTTCTGAGGCCAGGGGCAGCTGGCGTTTGGTGATTGGTTGCAGAACTCCAGCCATGCATTCCAGTAGTCGTCTCTTAGCTACAAGCGGTAGGTGGGGGAGGGGGGAGAAGCTTGTGACCAGGCATTCCTTTAAACAAAGTCAATTCCAACAGATACTTAAGGATACCTGAGAATGGCTGCTGTAGCCAAAATGAAGTTAGGGCAGCCCTTATGAGCTAATTAGGGCAGTCATTTCTACACAGTTTCCACCTTTGAGTTCTGCGCTCTGTCTTCAGCCACTCTGTGGCTCCCTGAGTGCAGGCATATACCCTACCCTGTCCTGTCTCTACCAAGATATCTTTGTGTCTGCAGCACCCCCATCAGCAGGTGGCATTTGGAAGTACACTCCACCTGTCCTGAGTTTACTCTCTGCCCCACTGCCCTGCAGATCATATTTCTCATGCCAGAACTTCTGCCTCGGTGCCCTTGCTTGGTGTTTGGATTCTCTGCTAATGCACAGTCCCTTCATGTGCTAGCCACTCTTAACACTCAACATATACTGCTGCCTACAGCCCTAGACTGGTTTTGGCCAGCATGTTTATTGAGCACTGTTTGAGCTGACTGTGCCAGCTGTGTCCCAGAAGTTTCCCAATCTCTAGCAGTCACCTAGAGGATCTTTCTGGGTGTGTCTGCTGCACACCCCAGTGCTGTAGGAGTGTTGTCTGCGCCCAGCAGGAGTGAGCTCTGGTCTTCTTTTTTTTTTTTTTCTTTTTATTTATTTCGGTATGTGTATGAATGTACTGTCTGCATGCAGGTGTGTGCACCCGTGTCGTTTAATGCCACGGAGGTCAGAAGAGGATGTCGGATTCCCCTGGAACTGGAGTTCTCCTGGAATTGGAGTTTCAGACGGTTCTCGGCCGCCATGTGGGTGCTGGGGATCGAACCCGGGTCCTCTGTAAGAGCGGTCGGTGCTCTTAACCGCTAGGCTATCTCTCCAGCCCCAGCTCTGGTCTTCTATAAGAGTCATTCTTACGGCTGGGGCGTGGAGCTTGGTGATAGATGCTTGACAGCACGCATGAGCTCCCTGCACCCAACAAAAGAATCCAGTAACCCTTGATTTGAGACTGCATTGGCAGTAGTTTAGTGGGGCCCGCTGAGATGGCTCAGCAGCAAAGGTGCTTGGCACCAAGCCCGAGTTCCATCCTCAGGACATACATGGTGAAAGGAGAGACCCAGCTTCCACAAGTTGTCATGGCATACCGTCACGTGTGCTCACCCATACATTAAATAAATAAATAAGTAAATAAATTATTTTTTAAAAGAGTTATTTTCTTTTCATGGGATTATCATGCTCTTTACCTAGGTAGAGCTTTTATTTTATTTATGTTTTTATTTTATTTATGTTTTTATTTTATGTATATAAATGTATTGCCTACATGTATGTACGTGGACCTGTGTGGTATAATACTCTTGGAGGTCAGAAGAGGGCATAGGATCCCCTGGAATTACGGATGGTAGTTAGCTGCCATGTGGGTGCTGGGAATTGAACCCTGATCCTCTGCAAGAGCAGCCAGTACTCTTAACCCTTAAGCCATCTCTCCAGCCCCTAGGTAGATCATTTAGATAAATGCCTGTGGGTCCCATCTTTCCCCACCACTTCTCTAACTTCTCCTGTCTGCCTCAAATTCTTCATACCCATCTATAATGTAGAGTTAAGCTCAAGGTCAAAATCGACTTACGAACTGTGGAGCATTGCGAAGACATTTAACCTTCCTAAACCACAGTGTTCTCACCTGGGAAATGAAGACTTAGAAACTGTGAGAAAAAAACGGTGCCAAGGAAAGGGGCACCTGTTCACCAGCCGGTGCCCAGCCCTGATCTGTTCACCAGCCCGCGCCCAGCCCTGATCTGTTCACCAGCCTGCGCCCAGCCCTGACCTGTTCACCAGCCGGTGCCCAGCCCTGATCTGTTCACCAGCCTGCACCCAGCCCTGATCTGTTCACCAACCAGCGCCCAGCCCTGATCTGTTCACCAGCCGGCGCCCAGCCCTGATCTGTTCACCAGCCGGCGCCCAGCCCTGATCTGTTCACCAGCCGGCGCCCAGCCCTGACCTGTTCACCAGCCAGAGCCCAGCCCTGACCTGTTCACCAGCCGGCGCCCAGCCCTGACCTGTTCACCAGCCGGCGCCCAGCCCTGACCTGTTCACCAGCCGGCGCCCAGCCCTGATCTGTTCACCAGCCGGCGCCCAGCCCTGACCTGTTCACCAGCCGGCGCCCAGCCCTGACCTGTTCACCAGCCGGCGCCCAGCCCTGACCTGTTCACCAGCCGGCGCCCAGCCCTGACCTGTTCACCAGCCGGCGCCCAGCCCTGATCTGTTCACCAGCCGGCGCCCAGCCCTGACCTGTTCACCAGCCGGCGCCCAGCCCTGACCTGTTCACCAGCCGGCGCCCAGCCCTGACCTGTTCACCAGCCGGCGCCCAGCCCTGACCTGTTCACCAGCCCGCGCCCAGCCCTGATCTGTTCACCAGCCGGTGCCCAGCCCTGATCTGTTCACCAGCCGGTGCCCAGCCCTGATCTGTTCACCAGCCTGCGCCCAGCCCTGATCTGTTCACCAGCCAGTGCCCAGCCCTGATCTGTTCACCAGCCCACGCCCAGCCCTGATCTGTTCACCAGCCGGTGCCCAGCCCTGATCTGTTCACCAGCCAGCGCCCAGCCCTGATCTGTTCACCAGCCGGCGCCCAGCCCTGATCTGTTCACCAGCCGGCGCCCAGCCCTGATCTGTTCACCAGCCCGCGCCCAGCCCTGATCTGTTCACCAGCCGGCGCCCAGCCCTGATCTGTTCACCAGCCGGCGCCCAGCCCTGATCTGTTCACCAGCCGGCGCCCAGCCCTGATCTGTTCACCAGCCGGCGCCCAGCCCTGATCTGTTCACCAGCCGGCGCCCAGCCCTGATCTGTTCACCAGCCGGCGCCCAGCCCTGATCTGTTCACCAGCCGGCGCCCAGCCCTGATCTGTTCACCAGCCGGCGCCCAGCCCTGATCTGTTCACCAGCCGGCGCCCAGCCCTGATCTGTTCACCAGCCGGCGCCCAGCCCTGATCTGTTCACCAGCCGGCGCCCAGCCCTGATCTGTTCACCAGCCGGCGCCCAGCCCTGATCTGTTCACCAGCCGGCGCCCAGCCCTGATCTGTTCACCAGCCGGCGCCCAGCCCTGATCTGTTCACCAGCCGGCGCCCAGCCCTGATCTGTTCACCAGCCGGCGCCCAGCCCTGATCTGTTCACCAGCCGGCGCCCAGCCCTGATCTGTTCACCAGCCGGCGCCCAGCCCTGATCTGTTCACCAGCCGGCGCCCAGCCCTGATCTGTTCACCAGCCGGCGCCCAGCCCTGATCTGTTCACCAGCCGGCGCCCAGCCCTGATCTGTTCACCAGCCGGTGCCCAGCCCTGATCTGTTCACCAGCCGGCGCCCAGCCCTGATCTGTTCACCAGCCTGCGCCCAGCCCTGATCTGTTCACCAGCCAGTGCCCAGCCCTGATCTGTTCACCAGCCCACGCCCAGCCCTGATCTGTTCACCAGCCGGCGCCCAGCCCTGATCTGTTCACCAGCCGGTGCCCAGCCCTGATCTGTTCACCAGCCCACGCCCAGCCCTGACCTGTTCACCAGCCCACGCCCTGCCCTGATCTGTTCACTAGCCCACGCCCTGCCCTGATCTGCCCCATCCCCAGGGGAAAGAGGCCCAGAGTGAACAGGGACATAATTTTTTTTCACATGATAAATTTTAATTTTATTGTCCTTGGGATTCAGGCTCTTTTTCAGTAATTAAAAATGCGGAGAATAACTTGGGAGGCAGAGGCAGGTGGATCTTTGTGAGTTCAAGGCCAGCCTGGTCTACAGAGTGAGTTCCAGGACAGCTGGGGCTACAGGGAGACCCTGTCTCGACCAAAAAAAAAATGTGGAGAATATAAAACTACCCACCAGAATTAACAGATGTTAATAATTTCTTATATCTGTATGACTTTCTCAAATAAAGCAGAGCATTCTCGCTGTCTGAAATCCCTCTTGCTGCCATTCCTGAGGTCCTTCCCTCCCCGCCTGAGGCAGTCTTGATCTTGAATTTGGGGCAGAGTCTTTCAATCTGTCTTTGTTTGGCTTTCTCTGTGTTCATAAATCATATATGTGTTACATTTGCATGCTTAACAGCAAACTCTGAAGCTCTATTTCCCCACCCTTTCTTGTTTCTCGAGTCTATCTGGGTTGAAGCACAGTCCCTCTTTCATTTGGATGCAATGTGCTTTGCCCTTCATTCCCAGCCTGTGCTCTGCCAAGCCCGTTTGCAGCCGTCCATCCCGGGAGTCTCTCTTTGGACTCTAGGGGAAGGCATAACAGGCCACTCACGGTGGTAGCTGGCCTGGCCTGTGCCCACCTGTTCTCCTGTGTGTGTCTGAATCACACTAGCCACTCCCTAGGGCTCTTGGCTCACCACACTCTCACCAATCATCACTACTGTTAGACTTTCCCATTTTTGCCAAACGTGCTGGGTGTGCAATGGCGTCCTCAGACTTCTCTTCCGTTCATCATACGTTTCCCTGCATTTCTGAATATCTGTCTGGAGGAAGGATTCTCTGTCAGTGTGATATCACACACACTATTTCCTGCTGATGCGTTGTTTATTATTGAGTTTTCTTCATGGGACAGTTTGTCCTAGGGAAGTTTTTCATTTTATTATGGTTGGATTGATCTTTTCTTTTTCAATTATGACTTTATCTTAAGACCTAAGTCTATAAAGATATTTTCCTGCTAAGAAGTTTGTGTTTTCCTTTCACATTTGGGTTAATTCATTTGAAGCTTACAATTCTTTTGTACACATAAAAGTTTAGCATTTATTAAAGACAAAACCAAATTTGCATGTTAATGAGATGCATGTGCTTGCTTAGTTTTACATAATGAATTAAATCTTGACTGAATATTTATTTTTTATTTTATGGATATAAGTGTATTCCCTGCATGTAGGTAGGTATACCTGTGTGTGCCCCCAGAGGATATCAGATCCCCTGGAACTGGAGTTATAGGCAGTTGTTAACTGCCATGTGGATGCTAGGAATCAAACCCGTATCCTCTGCAAGAGCAGACAGTGCTCTTAACTGCTGAGCCATCTCTCCAGCCCTTTGAATATTTAATACTGTAGGACATACAGCATCTTCAATATTTTTCAGAGTTGATTGACATTTTGTTTTTATAATCATCCATGCTAGGAATACTATGTCACATAAATAACTGTAAAAAATGGCAGAAGTGTTTTCAGGGCCATCTCAGAAATTTTTGGGAATTCTGACCTAATCTCCATTGAAATCTCATTAATCACATTTTTTTATGAAACTCAAGTCAACTCAAAGAGTAATTTTTATTATTTATTTATTTATTTATTTAATATTTTTTATTTATTTTCATATGTGTATGAATGTATTGTCTGCATGTAGGTTTGTGCACCCGTGTAGTGCAATGCCACGGAGGTCAGAAGAGAGTGTCGGATTCCCCTGGAACTGGAGTTAAAGATGGTTCTCATCAGCCATGTGGGTGCTGGGGATCGAACCCGGGTCCTCTGCAAGAGCAGTCGGCGCTCTTAACTGCTAGGCTAACTCTCCAGCCCTAAAGAGTCGTTTTTAAAACCATACACTCTAACACAATACAATCCAAAGATACACTAATTTGATACATGCTGAGGAAAGATGGCAGGTAAAATCTTAGTTTTCCATAATGAAGCCATTTTGGTTTTATAAAAGCAGAAAATTTTCTACGTGCAGTAAAATCATTGCAGTTCACAACAAAAGAAGAGTCCTGGATCTGAGATCCTAGATCAGGCAACATTCCTTGGTGTTTCAAGGCATGATGTCACGCCCAGTGCAAAGTGCACAAATGTGTGTTCAGAACCCAGACACAGTAAGGTCATGTGCTGCAGCCTGGGCAAGCGGCTAGAAACACCTCGGATTCACCATGCATTTGATTTTGAATTAACTTTTGGTAGTTACGCATTCAAAGACCTTTTACCATTGCTAATTTTGTGGGGTGCCCCACATTCAGTTAATTGGTCTTCCAAATAGGGTTAAGACCCACAGTTTAGGAAGCCGAAGCCTACATAGTGTTGACATCCATATCTGAATCTTTTCATAGGTTTGCTGTCTACGTTTGTCTAGAAGGAGCAGGTACTCGTAATTGTTGGAAATGCTGACAAGGCCAAGCCCAGCTGCAGTATGAACATACTGCAAGGGGATTCAGCAGGCTTGTCTTTCCTTTGTCTCTTTCCCTTTTTCTTGGCTTTAATGGGAATTACAGACCTTTTCCTTATATAGCCTGGTCACCTTGCAGGCATCACAGACACTGACATTGGATTGGGGCCAGAGTGGGTGCCCAATGGGAAAGGCAAGCCTGACTGATCAAACAGTGCCACAGACAGCCACACCACTCTGGGTGGCTGTGTGTGAGCAAAGATCAAGTTTGTTTGCTGAAGCCTAGAGTGGATGCATGCTCATCCTTGCCAAAATCGAGTCCTTTTTCAAAGCGGTTTTAACCATGACCACAAGCCTGTCCCCACAGAGATTAGATAACAGACACCCAACAGAGCACGTCAGTTCCCAAAGAACAATTTCTACCCCATTGTCCTGACAGGCAGGCATCTTCCTCATGGAAAGAGGAACCCAAAGCTAAGTTCCCCGCTGGGATCTCCCTGAGCTTGCTAGGAGCAGAGCTGGTGATGAAAACCCTGGTTGCCTGGGCCACTCTGAGATCTGCATTCCACGTTGCTATGTCCTGTGTACAACACTCTTGTGAGGCCCAGTGCATCCAGAAAAGGATTCTTTATTTCCTCTGTGGTTCTTGTATTCCGGGGCACTGCGTGGGCAGTGTCTTCTCAATGCCACCACATTTTAAAATCCAGTGCATGAAGCGGCAATTTAGGAGACCACTAAATTGAAGCTGGGGGCAAGGAGGGAGGTTAGGTGACTGTTTACAGCTTACTCCAAGAGTTTAACTTGCACTGCACAGGACTAATTTAACAGGGAGTAAATTGGTGTGTGCTATTTACAAAACATAGGGTGGCTTCCTTACCCTCACCTTCTAGGAATCAGTACGCCTGGTAAAACGTGAAGTATGCCAAGTCTGGAGATCTCAAGACTGGGGATGAGGTCAGTAGGATCTAGGCAGACTATAGTGGTGCCCACGCTAATAGGCTACACAGCCTGGGGGACAGGAGGGACGGAATTGAAGGTTAACTCCAGAGCACTAAGTGCTAGCTGAAATTACCCTAGGAAAATCTCTTGCATTGCCTAGCACGGGTAATGTACCAATATATGTTCTCCAAACAGGTTCAGCCCAGTTCATTTTCAGCCCCTACAGGAGCAGTTCACTGTTTCTTTGGAGCACCACCAGGTGAGGTAGATGGCTGGTATGTTTGTTTGGGGTGCATTTGAAAGGCAGTTATCCTTACACAGAAGCACAGCTGGCTGGACCGAGGAACACAATGGTGCTCAGTGCACGTTCTCCCAGAGTGGCTCCTTTTCCAAGATACTTAGGACAGCATGATGATTAAGACATGGGGGAGCGATGCACAAATGAGATCCCAAGAAGCTCCCCTAAAAGAGCCACAGCACCCCACCCCAAGCTCATCCTTATTGTTTGGTCTTGCTCTGCCTTGGGCTTTGAACACCAGATCTATACTTGGAGCTGGGGGAGGAGCCCTCTCAAGTGCCGGGGGAAATTCTCAGGAAGCCAGAAATGCAAGATTCCTGGCTCCCTCACATTCCAGGCTTGAGCTCACTGATTGGAAGAGTGGACAGAATCACCCCCCCCCAAAGACCATCCCTGGATTACAGTGGGTCTAATTGATCATTTTTAAACTTTATGCTGGTCAAAACCTGCCAGCGCATCCATTCTGTATTTCCCTTTCAGTGTCCTAGTCAATAAATGACATGGTCTATTTAACTTTGTATTAAGAAGTAGGCTTTCTGTCTGGTGATTTTACCCAGTTGTAGCCTACCATGTATTCTGAGCATGCTTAAAGTAGGCCAGGCTAAGCTGTGCTGTCCAGAAGGTCAGGTATAGCACATGCATTTTAAACTTATAGTATCTTCCACATGCAATGGGTTTGTCTGGACATAACCATAACATAAGTCAAGGAGCATCTGTAATATTACAGCAGCTGCTGTTCTGTCCAGTTCTGCTCTAAATGCTTTAGAATTCAATCATGTCCAACCTGAGGCCCATGAGCTACATGCAGTCGAGGGTAGCTGTGAATGGAGCCCAACACAGAATCAATAATTTCGTTAAAACAGTATGAGGATTTTGTTTGTTTGCTTTGCTGATTTGGGATTTTTTTTTTTTTAATATATACCCACTGTGAGCTGCAGCTGTCTTTGTAGACCAGGCTGACCTTGAACTTATATCAGTCCTCCTGCCTGCTTCACAAATACTAGGATTACAGACATGTACCACCATTATAAGATTTTTCTTTTTGGTGGGAGGGCAGGGAGAAGTTTGATTGTGGGGGTCTTGAGCCTGAGCTCTGCAGACAATAGTATTGTGTCACCAGGTCAAAATGCTGGACATGCCTACTAGATAAATTAACTTGGCAATATGTATGCAATCAGTGCTCAGGTGGACCCGTGGTCAGATTAACTATCTAGGATGCCATCCTCTTCACTGGCACTACTGATTGACTAGGTCTGCACGGGGGCCCGAGAATCTGTGTTTAATAAATGCTCCAGATAACTCTGAAGCACAGGTGGGTTTAAGACCAAGTCCCGGTCTCCCTCTGCTCCTGCCGGTGTTCCTTGAGCTCCCACAGTGAAATCCGTGCCTGTTTGCACGCGTATGCCGATGCCTCACCCTTCCAAGTCTGTGCACTCTTGTCTATAAACTGGGAACTGTCATGGGTTCTTCCTTGTGAGCATTCAGAGAGATGAAGCTCTCAAAAGCAGTGCCAGTGTGTATAGGGCAGTGTTGCCACTGTGATTGGTCACTGTTACACATTTAGAGTTGCAGAGTAGACAGAGAGGCTTACATACCCTACTGTAGCATGGTCTGAACAAGTAGCCGTTTTCCAGTTCACTGCTGGAATATGCCCAAACCAGCCCTTTATTCTGATTCTTACATGTGAATCTGGTGCCTGGAGGGGAATGGATTGGCAGGGAATTGATGGCTTCCTGTTTCCCCAAGCAGCCCGGTCTCCAAAGGCCCTGTACGCATTAAGATGTATCAACTGAGCTTGCCATCAGGGAGAGCCAGTCCCTGCCTCCCACCTGCATGTGCCAAGCTGGTGACCATGCCCACATTCACATGCAGAGCTACATGGTGCCAAGATATTTCTCCTGGCTACATCCTGGCTCTCGTAGAAACCCGGGGTTCAGTTCTGAGCCTGGAGACAAATGAGGTGGTGTCTGTACTGTGTTCCCAAATGGGCTTACTTTCATGTCTGATCTTTTCCCTGCCTATTGTAGAGGTACAGCCTCAGAAAGCAAAGCAAAAGTGCACACACACACACACACACACACACACATACACACACACACCAGACCTTGCAACACACCAGCCGAGGGAGCCAAGGGGAGCTAGTTACATAAGCCCAGCAGCCAGGCTGTCTGTGAGCCCTATGACTTATTTAGCTGTCTGTCTTTTGGGGATGTTAGGCTCCATCCTTTCCAGCTGGCTCTTCACTTCAGTGATTACATTAACGCTTAGTAATTGTAGGAAATAGACACCTCTTCAGTCCCCAGCATCTTGAGTGGTAAATGGGGATATTCTATACCAGAAATACCAGGCTGGGCCCACCCAAGGCTTTGGCAATCTCCCACAAAAGGAGACAGAAAAAAACAGCAGGGTTCCTTCAAAGCTCCCCCGTGATGAAAAAACATGTTCCCTTTAAAGACCAATGCTGCATCTTGGCCTGATGTCCTGTTGTGAAAATGTTCTTTGAAAAAAGCTGAGGCAATGGTGTTGAGTATCCTGGTGGCCTATGTTGTTCTAACAGCACATGGTTGATCTCTGATGTTGGCCTCTATGTAGGGGGATTTCTCAATTTATGAGTTCTAGAGGCTGAAAAATCACTGCTTTATATGGAAAGAAGCAATATGATAAGCGAAATAAAATAATAAAGCACAGGACTTGCTCTTTAAACCCCATGTGTTATAGTGATTTTAGCCTTGGCCTTTGTTTTTTACATAGCGGTAACAAGCACATCAGGATCCACGCTAGTTCCTAGCCTCACCTCCCTGCTTCCTATCCACCCAAAGCTGGTCCTCAGCGTGCTCCTGCCTTCGGGGATAGAGCTCAGCGATAGAAGCTTTCCTTGGGCTGGAGAGATGGCCTAGCGGTTACGAGCGCCGACCACTCTTGCAGAGGACCTGGGTTCAATCCCCAGCACCCACATGGCGGCCGAGAACTGTCTGAAACTCCAATTCCAGGAGAACTCCAGTTCCAGGGGAATCCGACACCCTCTTCTGACCTCCGCGGCATTGCGCAACACGGGTGCACAGACTTGCATGCAGACAGTACATTCATACGCATACATAAATAAATAATAATAATAAAATGGCAAGAGATAGCATGCTTGAATAACACGGTCTAAATGGAGTTCATAAAAAAAAAAAAAAAGAAGCTTTCCTTATCTACCATGTTCCAGGACCTGGGTGCCATCCTCAGCCCCTGAGAGACAGACACAGGGACACAGAGCTAATTGCTTTAGTTGGACAGTAGGGCATAGTGGCACATATCTGTAAGCCCAGCACTCTAGGGGTGGGCAGATCTCAGATTCAAGACCAGCCTAAACTACACAGTGAAACTCAAAAATCCAAGGGCTGGAGTGATGGTTCAGTGGTTAAGGCTTGCTGCTCCTGCAGAGAGCCAGAGTTCATTTCCTAGCACCCAAGTCACGTGGAAATTCGATAGTATCTTCTGGCCTCTGTGGACACCTGCGTGCACACTTACACACACGCACACACACACACACACACACACAGAATAAAATAAACATAAGGAAACCCCAAAAGGGCTGTGGATATAGCTGTCATCTAGCATGCACAGAAGTCACTGGGTTCAATCCTTCATACCACAAACAACAACAAAAATGAACAAACCAAAAAAGTCTCTACAAGTCTGTTTGCTTTAGTCCTGTCCTGACCCTGAGCTGTTTTTGATGGAGATGGCTGTAAAAGTGTAGCCCCACAAGGCCGCCATTTGCTGCTTGCTTTCCTGCACGCTTGGTGCTCTCCATTCTTTTTCCAGTTTTCACAACACTACAGCCTGGGCATGCTTGATAAAAGAACCATCTCTGTTTCACAGACATGACACCTGAAGTTCAGAGAGGTTAAATTACTTACTAGAAGCTACACAACTTTGAATCCCAGAGCTGGGATGTGGACCTGGCAGCTGGCCTTGGGAGCCTGTGCACTTTACTGTTCATAGCACTTTGTCACCCATGGACATACATAGGAGGGGAACGAGAAGATGCGGGTTTGAATCCAGCTTTGATACCCACAGGCTTAGTTGGCTTTTCTGAGCGACTACTTTCTTATCTGCAAAATGGTCCTACTGAGAGCTACCTCTGGAGGAATCAATGAGGAAACGGGAGGCAATCCAGGTATAGTTTCTCCATCGCCTTCCTCACCTGGGTGGGAATCTGTGTTCCAGCCACACCTGCTGGCTGGGAACGGCTGCCTAGACTCTTGGCTGCCATCCCCTCTGGCATCTCGCTCCCCACAGGGCAGCTTCCCCTCCTCCCTAATTGCTGCTGGCTCTACCCTCTGCATTCTGATGGGAGGTGGAGGCCTGCATGCCCCGCCCGTTACAGGAGGCCTTGTGAATCCTAGCTACTGAACACCCTTGCCTTTTCTGCTGACCCTGAACCCCCTCTCTTCCTGGATTTGCGTTCTGGGCCTGGCAGATTGGAAACCCACGGGGCCAGAAAAATAACTGTGGCTGTTGGGTCCCTCGTGCTTTATTCTCGTCCCCCTCACAGGCTGTGCTGTTGGGAGGGATGTGGAAGGGAGTACTCCTCTGAGTACCATAGATAGATCCTTGGGGCTTCTTCCCCGCTTAACCCTGTGTGACCCAGGATACTGTCATGGGCCTTGGGCCCAAGGCAACTTCTGAAGGTGAGAATAACTTTCAGTGCAGGATCTGGACTGTTAACCTATGCAAGCATTGCCTCTTCTTGGGATGTAGACCCTTTAGGTTCCATTTAATGGGCGAGTAAAGCAAGGCCTGGTGAGGAGGAGTAGGCCTGCGTGTAGCTCATGGCTGGGGTGAGCGTTCCACAGGCTTTTTTCATTCCCAGAACCCATAAGAAGCTTGGGTGGTGGAGCAGGAGCACTACCTCTCTGCCAGTTACCTCTACCCAGGGTGTGTCTCCACCACCTGTGACCTGCAGTTTGCTCCTTCCTCTGGTGGGCCTGCAGGTCCCTATAAGCGACCCTAGCGTAGCAGAGAACAAAATGAGACCATGTCTGGGGGATGGTCACCTGCCATGGATGCATAATAAATGTCATTCACTTGGGCCTTGGGAAAAAACCCTCCATCAATGCAGGAGTCTTTTTTTCAGCTCCCTGGAGCATAGACTGTAGGGTCAGAGAGTGCTCTGCGGCCTTTTTCAGCTCAAGTTGCAGATTCCAGAGAGCAGGGGTGCCTTTAGGCACATAGTGAGCATGCACTATCCATGGGGTCAGCAGAGGATCCCCCTTTACTCTCTTCTCCTCAAATCAGAACCAAAGGAGGATCAGGAGTTCAAGTCCAGTCTGAGCTACAAATAACAAACAACAAATGAAGAAGTCAAGGGCATCAACAAAGGGGGTCTGGTGAAATGCGCGGAAGCCTTAAGGAATCTATCTGTGCAGAAAGCAGGTATTATTCTAGTGATCTGTGTCCTGTCTGCTGGAAGCTTGTCTCCACAGTGAGATCTTTCCATACTCCCTTGAGCAGCTGTGAAGATGGCAGTTTGGGGGACCGGCCCCTGACAGATGGTGCTGTGCTGCCTCCTTGCTCGCCAGAGCCCCTTCCTGTCACTGCTTCTTAGCTCTTTAATATGCAGGACAGACAGATCTGCTCAGAAGGCTTTGGAAAGCAGCCTCCCCCGCCCTGGGGCCTCACCAAGCACCCCAAAAGATGGAGTATTTTTTGAATAGTGTTCTGGGTTTGGCTCTCTGGAGACCACCTCTGGCTTCCAGGCATGATGCCTGCCTAGTTTTTCTGCCTGTTTGGGGAGTGCTGATTAATGGTACTGGCATGCTCTAACATGACACACACTTTTTCACTACTTACAGTACCTTGATGGATGGTTCAGCCTTTCCTTGGCTGGGCCGGCCTACAGGGCTCTCTGTCCCCACATCACAATGGTCCCCTCACACACCCATGCTAGTGGGGCACGGGGTGGAACAGCACCGCTCACCAGTTGGGAAACCACAGGGAGATACTGTTCAGGGTATCCGTTTCTCAAATGAGTACAGTTAGGCCATAGTAGGCTTCAGGAACTCCCCCTTCGGCCTCAGTTCAGTGTGAGCTTGCAGACCCAGGCTGCAGACCCAGGCTCGAACAGACTTGAGTCCCTGCTGTTTTGCTGTGATACTTTAGTAAGCAGATCTGGGCGGGACAGAGACAGGTGCAGGTTTGATTAACCAGCTGTGGTAGGAGAGATGGCCTAGTGGTTAAGAGCGCCGACCGCTCTTACAGAGGACCCGGGTTCGATCCCCAGCACCCACATGGCGGCCGAGAGCCGTCTGAAACTCCAATTCCAGGAGAACTCCAGTTCCAGGGGAATCCGAGACCCTCTTCTGACCTCCGCAGCATTGCACGACACGGGTGCACAAACCTGCATGCAGACAGTACATTGAAACACATACTGAAATAAATAAAATAAAAAATAAAAAAAAAAATTTAAAAATGTCCACCATAGGTTCAAGTATTGGAAAACTTAGGCCTCAGTAGGTGGCACTGATATTGGAGGTTCTGGAATCTTTAGGAGTTGTAGTCTTGCTGGAGAAAGTATGTCAAAGGGTGGGGGGCATTGGGAGTTCATAGCCTTGCCTCATTTCCAGTTTGCTTTCTCTGCTTGCTGTTTGTAGTTGAAGATGTGAGTCCTCAGCTTCCTATGCCCACTGCCTCCTGCAATGAGAGACCCTCATCCCTCTGGACCCATAAGCCAAAATAAACTCTGCCTTCTATAAATTACCTTGGTCATGCTATTTTTATCACAGCCACAGCCGTAACAAGTACAGTAGCCTCAGGAGGGACCTCTGTGGGGAACATGGCATCTAGCTGGCTGTTTTGTGCACTACTCAACTTTAGAGAGTACCAGTCATAGTATATAGATGTGAATGGCACCTTCTAGAGTTAATAAGGCACAATCAATACCATAGCCCTGAGGTCTCACTGTTTGTAATTGTTTATTCTGGAGGAGGGTTCAGAAGAGTGTGCACTGCCCTGTCATCTATCTCTGTCTCTCTTGACATCAAACTTTCAAGATCATCCTCCTCATACACATAGACATACATACATAGATATAAAGAACCATGCAGTTACATTGCCTGGAGGTCTTGGTCCCCTCTAGACTGGTGCATGGGCTCTGTAGCTGAGCTGGCCCTCTTCAAGTGACCTTTAGCAAGTTCCTTAGTCCTCCTGTGCCTCAGTGTCTTGGTCCATGAATAAAGAATGATATTGTTGCCTTTCCCCAAGGGTTGATGTGCTGATGACATGGCTTCATCTGT
This sequence comes from Rhizomys pruinosus, assembly GCA_009823505.1. Classification (NCBI taxonomy): domain Eukaryota; kingdom Metazoa; phylum Chordata; class Mammalia; order Rodentia; family Spalacidae; genus Rhizomys; species Rhizomys pruinosus. Next base: position 2,387,747 of record VZQC01011667.1, on the reverse strand, counting down.
GCCCAGTGATCGGGCAGTCCTACCCTGAGATAATTACCCATCATCAAAGTTGACTTCACGTCTTCTGTTGTTATGATTCACAAACTTCACCCTTCAGCCTGTGGGATGCCTTACCCCCCCTTCCTCTTTTGCCAGTTACAGTGTCACTCCTCATCTTACTCTGACCGAGTCCACTCTCAATGTGGACAAGTGTAACCTTCTCCATGCAGCCTTCCCTAATTGACTTAGGAAGAGTTCCCTTGCCCTGCTTACATACATTTCACTGTTCCTCTCTGATGTCTCACAAATCTCAACGATGGCTGTCCCTATGAAATGTCCCCCAACTGTCCATATGAAATGAGGTTTGAGACCATCTGAAACTGTCAGCAGAAAATATATCCCCCACCCCCAGAAGGTGTTTCTGTTAGGTACTTTTGTTACAGTAGCACAAAAATGACTATAATACTGGCTGTTCTTGCAGAGGACCTGGATTCAGTTCCCAGCACCCACATGGTGGTTAACAACCATCTATAACTCCATTTCCAGAGTATCTATGGCCCTCTTCTGACCTCCTCTGACATTGCACAACATGAGTGTACTTACATACATGCAGGCAATGCAGTCATATACATAAAAATAATAAATAACAAAATTCTTGTTCTTTTTTGAGACAGGGTCTCCCTGCAACCCCAGCTGGCTTGGAACTCACTATGTAGACCAGGCTGGCCTTGAACGCACAGTGATTCACCTGCCTCTGCCTCCCAATTGCTGGAATTAAAGGCGTGTGCCACCATAGTTTTTTTTTTTTTAATAACTAATATTGCACTGTTAGTTACACCATTTGATTATTACTTAGGTAGTGTGACCTTGGTTCCAGTCCTTCAGTGTCTACCTCTGTTAATTGGGAATAACCACAACAGAGCTTATCAGGGTTACACTAAGGACCAAATAGTAAGAGAGTATTAAACAGCCAAAATGGTAGCTGCTTCCGGTTTGTATTTTCCTTTAAACTAAGGCACACGTTCTGCTCAATTTAGCCCCTTTCTTCCTTGAACGTAGCCACCATCTAAGCAGAGGGGCAGGCAGGGGTCAGAGCTGCCTGGTCATCCAAGGTGACACTGCCTGCTCAGCTACCGTCAGAAGCTGTAGAATAGCAGCTGCTATAGCCTGGGCTACAGCCATGGCAGTGTCTTCCCTGAGACTCCTGGGGAAGGGACACTGGTCCCTGGGGCTACACCTAAAACACACAGCCTAGCACAACCACCTGTCAGGAATACATGGCCAGGAAGAGTTGGCTTCCTGCTCTCCCCCTTCCCAGGGTCCCAAGTGTCCTGTGAAAGAGGAATCAAGCTGGGGGTTGGAGACAGGGTGCAGGTCCCTGCTCTGCACCTTTCTTGGGTTTGATGATCCATTTTGTGTCCTCAGTTTCCCCACCTGTAAGTGAAAACATTGGACCTGATTTCTTGGAAAATCTGTAAGCAGTTAGGGAAGAACACTGGACGGTGTGACATGGAACTGAGTCACACTCCTGATTCTGGGTCTGGATTTGCCATTTCTTGCAGCTGGGGCAACTCAAGTAACCACTCTGGACTTCAGTCTCCTTAGCTGTGGGCGCGCATGGGCCATGGGGTCCCTGTGAGAATTATGAGTTCACACAGAGAGCTAGCTGTACATGGAGCTCATTTCTCACTAAGTAGGGTTCCCTGCTTAAACGAGTCAGGTTCATGGCTCCAGGCCTCTAAGTCTAGTTTCCCAGAGTTCCCGGCTTCATCAGACATGCTCCTAAGGTGAGCTCAGAGCGCGCAGTGGCCCCGCCCAACCCAGGATTCTCCCAGTGTCCCTTCTCTCATGGCCTGTCTTAGCATTGTTTAGCAAGTGCCTATGGTCTATCATACATGTTCTAGACTCCAGATACCTCAGAGACCAAAGCGTACAAAGACCACTGTCCCTGCAGAGGAGAAAGGTCAGATGCTAAACAAAGGAACGAGAAAAACATAAGCACAAATCTCCGTGTCCAGTTCCTGGTGTTCTAGCTGCGTTATAAAGTCTAAACTCTCCCGGCCTTGTCCTGCTAGATTCCTCTGAAGTTCCATGCCATGCTCCCAGAGCAAGGACCCCACCCACCTGTTATTCCCACTGCACTTGGGCTCTGGGGTCCTTTGGTCCTGCATTTTGAGACCTGACTTTGCCACCAGACTGGGTGCAAGTTACCCTCCCCCAGCTCTTATGTGTCCATCTTAAAACAGCATTGCCTTTATCTAGGAATGTCTGAGGATTCAAAGAGTTAATGCCTTCATAGTCATTCATGACCTGGGCACACCACTTTGGGGGCCTCATTTTGCCAATCTGTGAAGTCTCACCTAACTCACAAGTGATTAAACTGGCTTAGATGGGAGACATTGTGCAAAGCATTTGGCCTTGAGCTTAGCCCAGAGCAGAGGCCTGTTTCCTCACTGTTACTACATAACAAATTGTCCCAAAAGTCAGTGCTTAAAGTAACACTGTTTATAATTACAGCAGATCTTGTGGGTCAGATGAGGCAGTTGAAATATTCCAAGGGGTGCTACAGCTCCAGCATGACTTGGTTTTTCAAGGAATTATAGATTGGTTCATCCCGTGTTCATTTGAGGACTTGTGAGACGACAACAGCTGCCAGGGGTCCACTTTTCCAGGTGGTGCAGAGCAGGAACAGGCCGGGTCTGGAGGGTGTGGGCTGGGCGTGTGCCAGTATTGCTGGTGCTGGTTCTTCTTCTTCTTCTTCTTCTTCTTCTTCTTCTTCTTCTTCTTCTTCTTCTTCTTCTTCTTCTTCTTCTTCTTCCTCTTCCTCTTCCTCTTGCTCTTCTTCTTCTTCTCCTCCTCCTCCTTCTTCCTCTTCCTCTTCTTCCTCCTCCTCCTCCTCTTGGTGCTCAGAGAACCATTCAAGGTAAAAAACGGACAGAAGACTAGCTCCTCTTTAGTGGGGAAGACTTCCAAGTCACATGGCCAGGAGTGAGAAGAAATGCAGGGGTGAAGAATCTGGATACTGACGGGATCTACCAGGTTTCCCCAGAACCAACAGGGACTGGGGACTGGCTCTGGGAAGTCCCCTCTGTTTCCAGTTGTGCTGTGGGGATTAGAGTCCTGTCACTACCAACCATCTGCTTTGTTGTATCAGATCCCTCTCTTTCTGCACCCAGATTGCCCTGGAATATAGTGTGGGGTGTTCCTCCCAGGACGCCTGTGCGAAGATGGAGGATGGATGCAGGAAGCTTGGGGCTGCGACGCCCAGGAATGTTCCCCTACTCCCACCCACTACTGTGTCAAACCTTGTTCTTTCCCATGAGATAAATAAAACTGTCAGCTGGAAAAACGAGGGGCAAGCTGGCCAAATAGGATGAACTGTCTTTTGCTGTGCATTGTGCTCTCCACAATAAAACCCTGAGCGGATGCTATAAATGGGTGTAGCTTTGTAAGGAACCAGGCAGGCTCCCTGTGGCAGATTCTCGAGAAGTAATTTAACTGCAGCGCACGTAGAGGAGGGAAATGCAAAGAGCGGTAATTTGGAAAGCATACATCAGGTGCTTTAGAAAAAAAATTAATATTCTTGGTTATTTTTCTTTTTATTAAAACCCAGAGCCCCATGGACCACTTGTCATAGCCTTAGCCGGTTCATTCAAGGCAAAGTGTTGACATTTCTAATTTGCAAATTTAAAGATTGTCAAGAAATGGTTTAAATGCTCAGCATGGCCTGGGAGTTTGGGGACTGTGGGTGACAAGGGCTGGCCCCTCTCTGGGGAGACAGCAGAGGCAGAAGGGGGCACTCAGCTGGATTCAGGGAGGTGGGAGTCGCTGACACTTACTGAGCACTTGCTGTCTCTCTCCTAAGTGCTTTTCACATATATTTTATTTTATCTGACAGTAAGCCTGCAATTTCCATTTTACAGACAAGGACAGTGAGAGCCAGGGAGGTTAAAGAGCTTGCCCAGGGTCACGTAGCTCCTGGGAGCAAAGCTGGCCTTGGAAGCCAGCACTGACTTGCTGTCATCCGCTGCTTCCCTACCTCAGGGGGTGTTCTAGTTTGCTTGCTGTGACGAAACACTCTGACTAGTTCCAACGTGGGGAGGAAAGGGATTATGTGGCTCTCATCTCCTGGGTCACAGTGCATCACTGAGGGAGCCCACCATAGGAACTCAGGGCAGGAACCTGGAGGCAGGAGCTGAAGCACAGGCCATGGGGGAATGCTGCTCACTGGCTTGCTCCCCTGGCCCATGTCAGCTGCTTTTTTTTTTTGGTCTTTTTGAGACAGGGTCTCCCTGTAGCTCCAGCTGTCCTGGAACTCACTCTGTAGACCAGGCTGGCCTTGAACTCACAAAGATCTGCCTGCCTCTGAGTCCCAAATGCTAGGATTAAAGGCATGTGCCACCATGCCCTGCCCACAGTTATGCTTTTATTGATTCTCTTTCTAGGTGCCTGGGGATGGTTGCTCCTTTCTTCTGTCCTTTGAATTGCTTCAAGTGTTCTCTGAAGAGTTGGTTTTCCAGACGTGTATTCTTTTATCTTGTTTATGTCATGGAAGGTTTTTCTCTCTCCTTCAAGTATAATTTACATTTTTGCTGGGTATAGTAACCTGGGTTGGCATCTATTGTCCTTTAACACCGGGAATGCTTTGCTCCATGTTCTTCTTGCTTTCANAACCCAGGTCCTCTGCAAGAGCAGTCGGTGCTCTTAACTGCTAGGCCATCTTTCCAGCCCCAGCCTGCTTTCTTAAACCATACACAACCACCTACCCAAGGGTGGCACCACCCACAGTGGGCTGGGCCCTCCCACTTTGCTTAACAACCTTAAGACAATACCCCACAGACATGACCACAGGCCAGTCCAATGGAGCCAATTCCCCAATTGAGGATCCCTCAACCCAGGTGTGTCAAGTTGACACTAAAGCTATCCAGCACAGTGGGGAAAAGCAGACTACAGAGGCCAGAAGATTAGGCTTCAAGTCCAGATTCATCTGGCTTCTGTAGGCTGTTTTTACATTCGCTCAGGGCTCAGCGGGTGGTAACTGTACCAGAGCCTGGGTTGGGCACCAGCGCCACAATGGTGAGCAAGACCCAAGTTTCTGCTCTTGTGGGCTTCATAACTCTCTCTCTCTCTCTCTCTCTCTCTCTCTCTCTCTCTCTCACACACACACACACACACACACACATGCACACACATATGCACACAACTATGAAGCTGCTAAACCTGCTGGGAAAATATATAATGTCCTAAGAGCATGTGGCCAGAGCTACAGGAAGCCTTTCTCAGCAAGGGGCTTGAGTGGACTTCCCTTAGAGTAGAAGCTGGCTAGGTCATGGAGGTTTTTCTCTCCCTCTTCACTCCCTCTATGTTCTCTTGCTCTCCTTGAACTTCTGCCTCTTTTCCCCTGCCTCTCCCTCACCTATTTCCTCTTTCTCTCTCATGCCCTATTCATAACAGTCTCACTCCTAAAACTCTCAAGCTTGGAGCCCAGCCACCATGTTGGGAGAAAGCCCAAGCCATCATCAGTCCTGGGTAAACATTGCCAGCACCCCCTGCTGGGGCTGGCTACGTAATCTGTGTGCTGCAGCACCATGTGAAGATGCAGAGCCTTTTGTTAAGCATCTCAAGATGGTGATAAAGCCCAGATATTTCCTAAGTACAGGGTCTTACACAGCTGCAGGTGCCCAGCCATAGAGCTGGCCCCATCTGAGGTCCCTGCTCCAGCACTGTGCTCCAGGAATCCACTGAGTGTCCCATGCCCAGCCACGGCCCACAGTTGTATGACAGATATGGAATCACAGCTCCCTGGGAACTCTGCACACCTGGCAGTCCAAAATGCCCCCAGAATGAGGTGGGATATGAAGCAGATGCTCCTTGCCAGCATTCCCTCTCTGCTTGCAGCCTTCAACTGCAAGTCACGGAAGCTTGATGGACTCTTTACCTCTCCATCCTTCATTTCTGCATTTGACAGCAGGCTGTGTGCCTCTCAGCATCCATGTCTGTAACCATTGCCCTGGGGGCACCGCATAGAACTGTATAGACTGTGCCAAGCAGCTTCTCCCTGCCTTTCTTCTCAGCCTGGCTGGGTTGACCAGTCGTGCCACATGGGGTGAGTTTTGACCTTTTTGGTTGGTGGATGGTATGGTTTATGGTCTCTGCTCCACTCAGCCTGGTGGTTCTAGACACTGGAAGCACATCCTCTAAGAGCCTGTGGTACTGTGAGCCACAGAACAGTGACTCCCTTTGAGCAGGCAGTATCTGCTCCTGTTTCAAAGATACCCAGACCCCAGCGCCCCGGACTCATCCTAAGAGAGGGACATTATTAGACACATGGGGTTATTGTATAAGATGTGGCAGTGGCCTTCTGTCGTCCACTGCTGCTGTCAACAACAGACATCATCAAGCCCTTCCTGAGAACCAGGCACTAGGCAAAAGCTCTGTGACCAGCTGTTCTTTTTATTCTTGCAATGACTAGAAAACTGCAGTTTGGGAAGTTCAGTGAAAGTTCGAGCAGCTTGCCCAAGGCCTTCATGTTTTCTGATAGGTATTCATCCAAGAAGGCCACATAGGTCTTTTAAGGTCCTTCAAGGGAGTGGTGAAGGGATTCTGGGTATCCTTCCCATTCATGAAGTCGTATAGCCAGGAACACAAAGATGTGGGAAGGTTTGAGCAGGACCTGCAGGGAGCCATTTAGCTAATACACATGGAAAAGCAAGTCCAAAAACTATAAGGGCACCAGGTGACACATAGATTAATGGAGATACATCCTTCCCTTCAGCCAGACTGAAGGCCGGGTGCCTACCTAGTGTCCCCTCTGTTAAGGTGTTCTCACTGCGGGCAACAGTGTTGCAGCGGGAAACCTTCAATTAAAGACTTCCCCCTCAATTAGCTGCACCCCATTTCCACCCTCCCTAACATGTAATGCCTCAGTTAAATTGGCTAATGGCCCCAAACTCATGGGATCGTCTGAGTCACTAGAGGAACCTGTTAAAAATCCAGTCATAGACCGTGGCCCTCAATTTCCCTAGGTGACATGCTTGAGACAGCAACTGGGCAATGGTTCTTCTTTAAAGACTTAACCTATTGCAAGATGCAGTCCAACTTGTAAAGTACCACCTTGATCCAGTGTTCCCCAAAATGTGTTCCAAAGACCAGCAACTCTGTTCCATGGGGAGCTGGGTAGGTGTTATGTAAGAGACTCTCCCATGAAACTGAGGCAGACGGAGCTGATTCAGATGTGTTTGAAGAGTCCCACTGTGTCTGCACACTAAGCTCCCCTGGGACCCTTTGACAGCTCTGCTGTCAGGCAACACTCCTGAGTCCTCCCAGGGACAGAGCTCGGGCATAATTAGGGAGCTTTACAGAAAGCTCCCTGAGTGATACCAGTAGGTAATCCAGTTGCCAGTCACTGGGTTAGACAAAGTTCAGTGGCCTTTTCTGGTTGTCCAACTCCTCAAGGCCTTTACTGCCAGTGTACATTATGAATCTCTGAATGGAGAAATAAACATTGCTTTCTTAACCTGGGCATCTGAGGCAAAGGAGAGCAAAGATGAGGCGACCAGGAAAGGACAGAAGTGCCAGCTGTGGACGGTGTGTCTTGGCGAGAGGAGATGAGGGTAGACGAGGTGAAATTTAGAAGTGGGTAGAATTTTGGACTCAAATGAACATGAGCATTTTTTGTTAGACTGATTTGGGAATTGGAGACGTTTTGTATTTGGTAATAGTTCTGATGCTTTTTAGGCTAAGCAGCATTTTGCAGTAAAAAACAGCCACATGTGTTGTCTTAGTCATAATTTGATTGCTGTGTGGGTCACATGAAAGAAAGACAAAGCTCATCTCTTCCTGCTTAAAGCCCTCTCGAGGCTCACTTTGCCATTCCTGGCTCTTCTACAAAGCCTGATGAGGGACATCTGACTTCTCATTAAGTGTCCCCATCCCCAGTTTTTTCAGTGCCTCTTCATCACATGCGTATTCCTTTGGAAATTAAACCTATACCACCAGTAGAACTGAATTTAATTTTCTTCTATTTTGAGAGTCAAAAGGGAGTATTGTGTTAGTTAAACTTGTGTTACTGTGGCAAAAGGCATAAGGTAAAGAACCTAAGCAGGTGTGGGTGGGATTTATTTTGGCTCACAGTTTAGAGGTTTCAGTGCTTGACTCTATTGCTTCTGGGCCCATAGTGATACAGGGCATTATGGCTGCAGGGGCACGTGGTAGGGGCGACTCATTTCATGGTGGACAGGAAGAATAGAAAAGGGAACACAGGAAGGGGTCAGACAGTAAGGACACCCTACCGATGGCCTGTCCTCCAGCCAGCCCCCACCTCCTACGTTTTACCTTTTCCCAATACTGTCATCAGATTATGAATCTACTAAGGAATAATCAATCCTTTCTTAGGTTAGATTCCTCAGGATCCATTTGCCTCCCTGAAACCCAGTCACTAGCAAGACTCACATGTGAGCCTGTTGGAAACATGTTATTTGCACAGCAAATGCAGCTGACTCTAATGCTTTTCCTGCACCCAGTCAGCTCTCACATGTACCCCAGTTTGAAGCCAGCGCATGATCTGGGCCTAGCCCTTTTCCAGCATCATGTTTCCCAGACTTGCGCCCATACATGGCGTTCCAGCCGCATGACTTCTCTCTGAACTTCCAAGGGCTTCTCAGCCCTGCTGCTCCCTCTGTCTAGTTTTGGGCATGGATGACTTCTTGTCATTCAGGTCTTATTTTCAATGTCACCTCATCAGCAGGACCTTCCATGGCCATTGCCATTTAAAGCCACTCTTGAGCACCGTCTGGCTTGGTCCACTTGAATTCTCTGAGTAGCCCTTCCCACCACCAGATATTTTACTTGCTGGTTTATTTGTGGTCTGCCTCCTCCAGCAGGGAGATGTGGTACTGTCCCAGCAGAAGAGGTCTGTGACTATGTCAGATGATCACACAAGGGGAGGACAGAACACTCGTCTAGGCCAAGTTGTCTGTGAATGGTGACGCTAAGGTGGAGCCCTCCCTTCTGTGACCCCAGTTCAAGGTTCTTTGCATTATGCCAGTCTGCCCCTTGTCCCTGAGAAGCTGCTGAGAGTTCTTTGAGCCCAGACTTTGACAGTTTGGGTCTAAGATCTGTTATGATGTCTGCTGACTTTAGAATGTGAAAGAAAAAAAAAAAAGGAAAATGAGTGGCATTTTATGCTCTGTTTCACAGCGAGCCAGGAATGGGAGGTTGGAAAAACTCCAGAGTCTGAAAGAATTCAGGCAGGTCCAGCTGCAAATTGGAAAAGTATCTGGTCAGAAACTGGGTCGGCGAATGGGACCTGCAGCCCAGAACGTGAGGATGGGCACTGGGGCCAAGATGTCTGTGCAGAGAAAGCCCTTCTAACTTTCCGTGCCTGGCTTCCGTGGCATCACAGCATGACATCAAGACCTGTTTCTCAGGGCTGGACCATTGCTCAGTTCACAGAGACTGGCCTAGGGTGCATGAGGCTTGGGGTTTAATCCGAACACCCCAGAAACTGGAAAGAATGGTGCCCATCTGTAAATCTCAGCCCTCTGGAAGTGGCGGCGGGAGGATCAGAAGTTCAAGGTCATCCTTGGCTACATAGCACCTTTGAAGCCAGCCTGGACTACATGAGGCCATATCTCAAAAATTAAATAAATAAATAAATAAATAAATAAATAAATAAATAAATAAATCTGATATCTAGAGAGGTACCAACAGCTGCTCCCTTCCTTCTCTCCCACTGAGCACCTGCTGGGAGCTGGATTCAAATAGTTCCCGGTAGCAAGTTCTAGAAATCCAGCTAGCTGGCTCTTCCTTTTGCCCTTTCAGACGGGGGAAGGGAGGGGTGCTGAAAGGAGACGGGAAAAGGTGAGGAACGCCCAAGGTCCTGTACGCTTTGGAAGAACCATGGTTCAAATGTTGTGGGTTTCTTGCCACATTGCTTCTGTTTCTTTTTCTAGAAGCAACCCATCCACAGGTGAACTGGAACACAGCTGCTTGCCTGGCCCTGCAGGTGTTTATTTCCACTGTGTTTTCAGCCAGGGCCTCTCTGTGCAAGGACCTCTGTCCCCTGTTGTCCTTTCTGCTGAGCACGGGGTTCCTGATGCTGGAGAAACATGCAGACTGGGAAAGTCAGTGTTCATTCTTGAAGGGAAAGAAATTAGCAATTGATTTTTCTCCCTCCTGCCTGCCGTCTCCCTCTTCTCCACCCTCTCACCAAAACAAGATTTTGGATACTCTGCTGTAAGGAGGTTTCTTCACGAATGCATGCACTCATCTACTCTGGTGTGGGGCCACAGTTAAAGGTATCAGTTTTGATGTCAAACAGAACCACCCTTAGCACCCACAAACCTAGAAATCTGGCGTAGTGTCCCAGGGCTACTTATAACTAAATACTAGAAACTGGGCGTATTTAACAAGAATTGTTTTGGAGGTATCAATCTCTAAGGGGAGGGCCTCGGAGGGCCTCACTCCCTCTGAAGGTTGGGGGGAGAAGCCTTGCTAACCCCTTCCAGTGATGGGAGTGAGTGCCTGACAGATCTCAAAGCCCAGTTTCCCTACAGATGTGTGTAATGCCCCACCATCCCATCCTTAAAAAAGAAGTTATAAATACAGTTCTAGAAAATTCTTCAGCCCATGTCTTCAGGATTTTGAATGCATCAGAAATGCATGCCTGGCTGTTGAAGTCATCCCAGGCCTACATCCTCTCCAAATTGGGCCCATTCAGGCCACTAGTTTTTCTCAAAAGTGGAATTGACAGGATATCTCTCATCTTGTACCCAGAGAGATGCATTGGGGACAGAGCTGTGGCAGCCGAGAGCAGTGGCCTGTGGTCGCCTACGGGCAGCAAGAAGACATTGTCTTGCTGGAGGGGCAATGTGCAGGTCCAACAGTTCTCTCCTGTGACCCCAGGTGACACTTTCCACTTGTCTCAGGTTTGAGTATACAGATAGAGATTGATGAAGTTGATTTAGAGCAGTGGTTTTCCGACCTTCTAAATAACAGGAAAGCTTTAAAAATCCTTCCCAGAATCCCCTTCCGAGTGGCTCGGATGCCTGCTGAGGGTCTCCTTCCTGCTCTTAGCCTTGCCCCTGTGAGAACCCAGTGACCTCCCCAGGAGTGGAACCAGCCTCCGAGCCTGCCCAGGTAACAGATGGCCTGATAATTTGGTGCAATTAAAAGGAGCAGGTTGCTGGAATTTAATTAAGAAACAAAAACACTTTAAGGGAGCTTGCTTTCAGAGATGGAGCTGAGGGCTGGGTAAGCAGGGTCACAGTGTCGCACAGTCCTGGAGGCCGCCCTCTCTTCACAGCACAACGCAGGTGAACCGGTGGCACAGAATGGGGTCTGTGTGGCTGTGTGCAGCAGCCCACAGAGTGGGAGAGACGTGTGTTCTGGGATCGTTCCTCTCGCATTCCACCCCTCCTGGCACTTGCCTGCTTTTCCCTTGTAAGACTAGTGGAGCCCTTAGAATCACATCTTGAATATTTTTCATGGCTGTCCATGACGTGGCCCTCCCACCTCTTCAGACTGTTCTAGCATCCTTTAGTCTTTTGTCCAAAGTACTTCCATTCCCCCACTATGTGGAAGTGTTTTCTGTAGCAGGACCGTAGCAGTTGGATTGTTCTCTGCTAGTCCCATGAGCACCCTGCTCCTTGCCCAGCCAGCTCTGCTCATAGCCTCTGTGTGTGTCTCCCCCAGTACTGAATGCTTCTCTGTGTCTTGGCTTCTCTGTGGCATTAGGACCCTCACCACCTGGTGCTTGTTAGAGTTGAACGAATTAGTCTCTGAGGAGTATGCAGGCCAGGTGAGAGAACTCACAGCGGCCCAGGAATGGAGTCACTGTCTTCACCCTACAGCCAGTTTCAGCCCAGACTTTCCAACCCCGACTTCAGGCTTCCAGGAAAGATTTCCTATACACGTACTAGAAGAACAGGTCAGAACTGAGGGAAGAGTGATGTCCCTGGCAGAGGGAGACAGCACAAGCAAAAGCAAGGCCCAGCATTGTGAGCCACGACATCCAGATGGGGTGGGATTAATAAAGTGTAGTGGGAGGAGTACAGGAGGTCACAGAGACTGCTCAGGCTCCCTGGGAGGGGGTGATGGGGAGCCGTGAGGTTTTCAGCAAGGCACCGTGATCAGATGATGCCCACACAAGGAAGAAATCAGTGAAACTGCCCTTGTGGAGACCCCAGTTTGCAAACACAGTGTGGGGGTGCTCCGCAGATGATGTCCTCGTAGATCTTTCCAGCCTACTCGAGGGCTGGCCACATCATCTCTCTTATACTCTCCGTACTTCTGCTCCACCCCCATCTATGACCCAGTGTCCTGAAGGGAGCATACTGCACTAGAGAGGACTCTGACTTCCTCCCTGGGTTGGAACTACAACGCCATCACTGTCTGAGTTATGAGCTCCACTGCCTTCTTCTGAAGCTTTTAGATAGAAAGATCTGCTAAGTACTGGCTTTGAGTACGCCGAGGCCAACCCCACCCCTGAGGCTGCCTCCCTCCCAACGTCTATTTTCCCTCCTGCCCCTCACTGTAGATCTCTCCAAAGGAGCCACCTTGGACCCCTGCCATCTAACTCCCCAGCTTGGCTTCTGAATGTTTCTCATCTCTTCAGGTGGGGCGTGGTCGTGCACGCCTTTAATCCCAGCACTTGGGAGGCAGAAGCAGATGGATCTCTGTTAGTTCAAGGCCAGCCTGGTCTACATAGCCAGTTCCAGGCCAGCTGGGGCTACAGGGAAAACCCTATCTCAAAAAGACGAGAGAGAGAGAGAGAGAGAGAGAGAGAGAGAGAGAGAGAGAGAGAATCGGGTTCCAGAGCCCCTGTCCTTGGGGGCAGTCTCCTGAAGGGACATCACCCGAGGTCTCCTCCAAGCTTATTTCCACCCCAGCATACATCTCTCAACTCGCTGAGTCTGTCTAGATAAATTTTGCCTACACAGTGTAAGGATACGAAATAGTGCAGTCCTATGGAGTAGTGTTTTAATTAGCCTCATCCGCAGATCAATTATTTTTCCCTTTTCTGTTTTAACTTCACACGTCAGTGATTTTCGAGAAATTGGCCAATGTCTCTAAATTACATGGAGTAAAAGAAAAAGGCGAGGTCCATGGAGACCTGAGGAGCGGGGAGGCACTACCTTTCAATACCCAAAGCCACAGGGACCTCTCTGCCGGGGTCTTCCACAGCAGCCATGGACAGCGAACGCTGACCAGGTGATGTATCAACACTGGAAGGAAACAACCCTCCCAGGGAGCATCTGTAATGAAGAGAAAGAATCTGCTTAGACGTCCTTAGCATTAAAGGCAAAGAGAAAAACCCCATACAGCCCTACTGCCCAAAGAAAATGTAAAAAGCACAGAGATACCTTGGGCAGAGTCTGGGAAGAGGAGAGGGTGGGGCACTGTGGGTTTATATACTAAGTTCTATACCAAGTCATTCACAAGACCAAGCCACCTTTGGACAGTAGTGTGCTGCTGTTTCTTCTACAGACTGCCTCCCTCCTCCAACATGGGAAAATAAATCTAGCCGGCTTGGTTGAAGCAGAAAAGTGTCCCCAGAGGCCTCCCTCAGGCCCTGTCTTAGCCTGAAGGTTGCCTGCTCTTTGGAGACCATGGGTGTCATCCAGGCTTTCATGATTCAGATAGGAAAACTGCTGTGATGGTGATGTCCAAGCCCACTCATTCTGTACTCAGTTTACTGGGATTCTTCACAGATATTTATAGTGCCCCTGCAGTGTGTTGGACATTGTTCTAGGCTGCCGGCTACAGCAGTAAACAGGAGATAATGGTTTATATGGGAGGGCCAACGAAGTGCCTGGAGGAGAAGCTTGATCAGAGAGATGGCCAGGGAAATAGTATAGGAAGAGGACTCTGGGTGCAAAGGCCTCGGCGTGAGGATGTTCATAGCAGCAGTGGGGACCAGTAAGAAGGCCAGCATGGCCAGGCTCTTGAGTACTAGAACAAGAGTGATGGGTTGAGCCTGGTCTACACAGTCACGGCGATGAGAAGGCCTCGCGGGCTGCGGAAATCCTTTGGGTTTTATCAAAGTGGGCTGGAAACCGTTGAATGATCTGAGTAGAAGAGTGATGTGGTTAGAATGAAGCTTAAGGAAGATCTTTCGAGGGCTGAGAAGATGAGGGCTGGGAGGGTAAAAGGCCTTCCCTGACAGCTTGAATTTGATCCCTGAAGCTCACGTCAAAAGGCAGCTTCGGTGGTAGGCAGCTGTGACCCCAACACTGCTCTAGTGACATGGGAGGCAGAGGCAGGAGAGTCATCCCGAAGTTTGCAGACTAGGTGGCCTGGAATACACAGACAGTGCTCCAGGCTAGGTGGCCTGGAGCATGCAGACAGTGCTCCAGGCTAGGTGGCCTGGAGCATGCAGACAGTGCTCCAGGCTAGGTGGCCTGGAGCATGCAGACAGTGCTCCAGGCTAGGTGGCCTGGAGCACGCAGACAGTGCAGAAACAAGCAGACTGTGCCTGACAAGGGGGATAGTGAGAACTGACTCCAGAAAGTTGTCCTCTGACCTCTCCATGCATTCTGTTATATACATAGACAGACAGACAGACAGTTACACACACACACACACACACACACACACACACACACGAGCATGTGCTTTTTAATATAGGCTCTTTCTCTCTGCCTGCTTGCCAAGTGGAGAAGAGGCTGCAGAGAAGCAAGAAGGGAAACAGCAACTTTTGCAGCAATTTAGATGAGAAAGAGATTGGTGGCTTAGACCTGGATGATAGCAGTGAGAAGCTGGTAGGGTCTGGAAGGTATTTTGAAGAGAGATCCATCAAGATTTGCTATACATTGCATAAAGAGGGCTGAGATGCAGCTTGGTTGATAGAGTGCTTGCTGCGCACACATGAAGCCTGTGTTCATTCCCAGGTACTGCATAAAAATAGGCGTGGAGGTGTACACCTGTTGTCCTAGCAATTGGGAGGCAGAGACAGGAGGATCAGAAATTCAAGGTAATTCTCAGCTACATGGTGGGTTCGAGGCCAACCAGAGGTACAGGAGACCTGTCTTAAAATAAATCAACAAATACATTGCAGAAGGTAATTTACACTATTTTTGTACAAAGTACTGTGCTGGGGCCTGCATGGGGTTGTGGGGGGAGGAGGCTGGAAAGATGGCTCTGTGGTGGAACGTACTAGTTACTCTTGCAGAGGATCTGGGTTCGGTTTTCAGCACTCACATGGCAGCTAACAACCGTCCATAACTCCAGTTCCAGTAGACCCAGCACTTTGCATGGCATGGGTACATTTACGTAGATGCAGATAAAATACTCGCATACATATAAAATAAAAATAGGGGCTGGAGAGATGGCCTAGCGGGTAAGAGTGCTGACCGCTCTTACATTGGACCCGGGTTTGATCCCCAGCACTCACATGGCGGCCGAGAACCATCTGAAACTCCAATTCCAGGAGAACTCCAATTCCAGGGGAATCCGACGCCCTCTTCTGACCTCCGCGGCATTGCACGACAGGGGTGTACACACCTGCATGCAGACAGTACATTCATACACATACCGAAATAAATAAAAAAATTAAAAAAAAAATAAAATAAAAATAAATAAAAAATTTAAACAGCATATTGTGCTGGCTTGTGTTAAGATTCTTTTGGCTTGTAAAAGCAGAAACTCAACTCAAACTGCATCCCATAGCCAAAGAGACCAGCTCTGCATGAGTTGCAGACATGGCTGGTTCCAGGCTCATACCTTAGTTTGGCTTCGCGTCTCATGAGTTAACCCCCAGCAGTGAGTGCCAGGCTTCCATGAGCCTTATGGAATAGCATTTACCATGGGAACTGAGAATTTCTTCTTTGGGAGCTTATTCAGTAAAGCTGATGGCCCGCCTACTTCAGGTCATTTGCCTTAACCCTCCCATTCCTAACCCAGTCTCTCTGTCAAAGGAAATAGAAGATGGGGATTGGCCCAGATTTGCCATGTGACAATCTGGAACCAGACATGATGGCACAGAGGATGCCTTCCCACCCCCAAATTGTGCATTACTAGAAGTGAGGGAAAATGGATGTTGTGTAGGCAAAAATAACCAAGTTATACTATCCAGGCATAATGAGAGTATTTCTTATAATGAATGAGGATTGTGCCTGCTCGTTTTTCTGTGTCATGAAGTCTGCTTTCCTGGAGACACAAAAAAGGAATTGTAGCCTGATAGCACTTTTCAAAGTGGTTCCCCACACATTATCCAGCTGCTGAACATGACATCGCCGTGCGGAGAAAAAGAACTTGAACCTGAAAAGATGAGTCACGTGTCCTCCAGCCACCTGATGAGCCCAGAGAAAGCTGAAAGACATGTAATATTCCGCCCATTCAGCCATTATGTGGGGGAGAAGGGAGGGTCACAATAGCATCAGGAAGGGCTAGGGTTGTGCGGGCGACAGGAGAGGAGTTGGCTGTGACAATGGTGGGGATGGTGCATGAAGTCAGGATTTGGAGCCAGAGATGCTTGATGACCCTGGACCCAGGTTTTGTGTTGAAAAGGAGAGCTGCCTGGCAGTGAATCATTCAGACAAACATTCAGCCACAGGCTGCTCTGCTCCAAGGCCATCCCTCAGCAGCAGAGCGGGTTTGGCCTTGACAGTGCAGCCTGGGCTCATTGGCAGAAGCATTCTGAGACGATGCCTGGTTTCCTTCATTAAAATAGCAGCCCTCCCTTGCGTCTCCAGCTCTAAATGACACCTCTCACCTCCAGAGTTGTTTGCTTTGGATAGTTTCTTTCTTGCCTGGGTTTCGTTGGCCTCTGGGGCAGATTTATTCTTGCCAGTGAAGAAGGTCCCCAAAGCCCCAAATTTACCCATGAAATTGTTAACTTGCATCTTCCTCTCTACTATGGCACTGTAAGCCTGCTCATGTGACTCGGGAGGAATCTGCTAATGGTGTTTGTTACCTTGAGATGCTGGAGCAGGCTCTGAAGTGCATGTGTATATACAATTGGCCTCTGCACCCAGGATGTCTCCCTGGTTACCTTATCTGTGGCTGCTTCATCCTCACAACCCTGAGGCCTGATTCAAGGCTCAGTTGCATCCCCTGTGTGTCTTCAGGAATTTTAAGTGTTTACTTGGAGAACAGGTTCACCCCTCCCCCCAATTCCCACCTCCCTTTTTTCCTCTCCCGCCCAATGCCCTTGAGTAAAGCTATTGCTGCTATTGGGGGGGGGGCATATCCCCCCACTCCCTGGAAAGTGCCAAGTGGATTTAGAGGTGGGAGCAGCTGCCTCTGTGGAGAGCTCTGAGGTTTGGGATCAGCTGTGAATTGGGTTGGTCCCAGTCTTACTGCTTACTAGCAACTTAGCATTGAGCACATGGCTTAATCCTTGAGTCTCTGTGGTTCAGACTATAGAATGGAAACCGTACATGTCATGAGGCAGGTGTCAATACGGAAGCAAGGTTCTAAGCCTCTCTCTCGATCTTCCCCATAGCAGAACACCTCTCTCTCCCTCCTTGCCACCTCCACGTCTAGCTCTTCTTCCCAAGGCTCAGTGGACAGTCCTGCATCTTGTCTACTTTGGATCCCAAGTAGATGACTCCCATCTGCCAGGTTTGCCTCCTTCACATGGCTCTGCCCAGTTCCCCTCTGTGTCTCCTTAGCTCCTGGCTTAGTGCTTGCCCCAGCACCCTCATTACCTGCCTAACTGGTCTTCCCGCTTCAGGGATCCACACTGCAGCCAAAGTATCTTCTCTAAAAGAATGATTCCCTCGTGCTCTCTGTTGCCTGCCCTGGTGCTCCTTAGCTGTGCAGAGCCTCAGTGCCCACACCCGTCCTGCCTTCCTTACCTCCCGTCCCACAGCTCCCTGACCAGCCCCTTCTCAAGCCTCCAAGCCAGGCTTTTCCTGGTACCGCCTCCTCCTCCAGATATGGCCATTTTAGTCTCCCCTCCTGCATGTTTGTGCTCATTGTTCAAGATCAGGTCAAAATCCACTCTTCTGCTAGTCAGCCTAATACTAAAAGGATGAAGCCCTCCCTGGCAGGCACCCTAACATACACTATGCTACACGAACGCAGTCAGTGTTAAAGGTCCTTTGGTTCCATTGGAATGAAATACCCAGGAAGGGTGACTCAGAGAGCCTCAGAAGGCCAGGTCTCAGGAAGGAATGGAAGCAACTGCCAGATGGACACAGGTTTCCTTTAGAGGTGATGAAAATGTTTTGGAGCTAGACAGAGGCAGTAGGTGATAAACTGCACCTGTACTGAATGCCACTAACCGTTTACTTTAAAAAGGTTAATTTTATGTTGTGTCCATTGCATTTCAAGTCCATTGTGGCAAGAGAAACTTGAGTTGCCTCTTGCCTCAAGGCTTTCCTGAAGCACACGGGTGAGACAGACCTGTCTTGCCATCACAGTCCTCTGCCCACCGATCCCCATCCAGAATTCTAATGGAGCACCCCAGAACCATGCTGTACACCCTCATTTCTATGTGTGCATGCCCAGCAGCCTGTGCCTCCTGGAGCCCCATCTTCTGTAACCCTTCCTAGGGTTTGTAACCTCTCAAGTACTTGTGTTCTGGGGAGGGAGATGCCCTCCACTCAGCTGCGTTTGACCACCAGCTACAGCCTATGGGTTTCCTGGAGACCAGCCTGCTGAGTATCTTAGCTGCTGAAGAAGATATTTGCATTCTGCTCCCTCTCCCCGTGTGGAGTGGGCCTCACAGGGCTCTGGCCTACTTGCATAAATGCTGGCATCTCTTTTTTGGCTCCTCTCACCGGTGTTTCCTTTTTATTTACTATTCTCTCCCATTCTGTACCATCAGCACTTCACAGCGGTGCAGTTTAGAATGATTAAGGACAAGTAGTGGCCCGCTGGCCCCATTGTGTCTAGGACAGGGAAGAGGAGGGGCAGACCAAGCCTGTAGTGGGGAGCTACAGGCCTGCTGGAGTCAGCATGGAGCCCTGGAGCAGCCGCACACAGTCTGGGAATCCAGCTGGGGACTGCTCCCATGACGTCCCTTCAGGGGGCTTGTAGCCAGCTATGGTAGGGACCCCTCCTAAACTAAGACTGGGGGCACTACTGGCTTCTTCCTATCTCCCCCTCTGTCCTTGAAACCCTAGAACATCCAGATGCTGTCCTCTGCAGGGCTCCATCTGGGTCTCCTACAAACACTGATGAGGTTGTTTGCTGCTTGATAGGCTCACTGATGGCGCATTAGCCTTGTTCTGATCGGCCTGCATGAAGGGTTAGCCCTATCCTGGCACCAAACAGCAGAGGGCCTGAAACTCAGCTTTACCTCTGCTACAACCACCCACACCAGAAACCTGGCCCTTACTCTGCTTTTATTTTCCTTCCTGTTGTACCTCTGCCAAGTCCTTGGGGTTCTGTGCCCGTAATTCATTGGTCTTTTTCTCCGGGTCTCACCCATCTGTCCTCGTCACTGGCAAGCTGCTGTCGCTCCTCACTCTCTGACCTTTCCCCTCACGTTCATCCATTTCCCTTACTGTCCTCTGAGCCACCATATTCTTTTTCTTGGTGCTGCTGTGACAAATAACCACAAATGGTGGCTTAAAACAAGACAAATGTATTCTCTTACTGCCACAGAGAACAGAAGCCCACCTATGATTCAAGAGACAGCAGGGTAGGCAGGTCCCTTCTTGGAATGTCCTGGGGAGGTCTGTTGCTTGCCTCTCCTGGCATCTGTTGGCTTCTAGCTGACGAACCCAAATCCTTGCCTCAGGGCCAGCTTTTGGGAATAATACAACAAAAACTATCCATGTATCGTCAAAAGGTAAATATCCAATTAAAATAGTGAAAATAGGCATTGATGAGTTCTTTCTAGGTACCAGTCCATGGGATAGGCCACCAACACTCACCGTGTTGTTGAATTCCAGTGAGGAGGATACTGATACCATTCTTCCTTTACAGATGAGAAAACAAAGACCAAAAGAAGGGATGGAGGCTGTTCAAAAACACGTAGCTACCATATTGCTTTACCAAGCCACTAGAGAGTATTCATGTCTAACATGGGATGGGAGGGGACTAGAAGGACCATCATTTAATTAATAATTAGGCGGACTCCCTACGTGAGCTGAAGAAGGAGTGGCTGGGCTTGTTTCTCCAGCTTATAACAGAGAAAGCACTAATTTTTCAGTGCTAACTGGAAGCCACCACTCTCCACTGTTATGAGTTGAGCCAGCTTTGCCCCAGGATGGAAATGTCTGCTGAGCTGGTCTTCTGACATACTTTCGCTAGGGTTTGCATAGTGGTAGCCCGCCCTGTCTCTTCACCCTAGGAATAGAAGGAATTAACTGCTCTGCCACCAATCTAGACAACTGGTCAACTACACTTATCCACCTATGCCAATTTCTCAAATTCTGTGTTCTTGCCTGGTCCACCCTCTTTGTTGGGATGTATGGAAACAGAGTGTGCAGTATATCACAACAGTCTTACCCACTGTGGGCTGGAGCCCAGAACCTCTGGTATTTACCCCCCACAAGCCAGGGTTGGACTACAAGGTCAACTCCGTGGAAACTGCCTGTTTCTAGATAAGCCACTCTGTGTCACCGAGTGAATGGGGTTTTATGAGTGATTTGGCCAAAGGATTAGATTTTTTACCAAGGCTCAGCACACAAGGCAATCTGTTTGAAGAATTGTGGATCTGGTTTTATTTTACAGATATGCATGGCACAAGTCAGCCATAACGCAGAAAAGCTGCTGGCCTATCAACAGCCGGTGGGCAGGCTCTGCCGTCTGGCACTGGCTGTCCCCAGCATGTGTGATCTGAGATGCAAACCTGGCATGGCCAAGCATGGCAGGTGATACACAAGTTAGACTCTGCAACTTCACACTGCATTTTTTTAAAGACAGAATCTCATTCAGCCTCAGCTGCTCTTAAACTCTGTGTAGATAAGAATGACCTTGAACTTCTGATCCTCCTGAGTGCTGGGATTATGGGTTTTGTTGCCTGTTCCAGTTCTATATTGTGCTAGGGATCAAACCTAGGACTTCGTGCATACATGGCCAGCATTCTACCAACTGAGCTACATCTTTAGCCCCATCACCTTATTTATTAAATATTATAGTTTGATTTAAAAAATAAGTTTTATTTTTAATTAATTGCTGATAAGCATGAAGGCAAGGTGACTACAAAGCAGCAAGATAAACTCTTTATACATGTGTCTCATGCTTCCTAATCAGTTTGCTATGCTTATAGCTATAATTTACAAAATCATATTAGCGTATGCATACTGTATTACTCCTTTTTATTTGGTAGTACATCACAACCACTTTTCTTGCCCTAAGTATTGCTAGCCCCAAATATAATTTTAGAGTATTGTTTTCCATTCCTGCTATCTTCTGTAGAGATCATGATTTATTTATCCAACCTTTGTAATTTTAAAATTTTATTTATTACTTTTAGTTTTTATGTGTATGAATGTATTGCTCACATGCATGTGAATGCACTTGTGTT
This sequence comes from Rhizomys pruinosus, assembly GCA_009823505.1. NCBI lineage: Eukaryota > Metazoa > Chordata > Mammalia > Rodentia > Spalacidae > Rhizomys > Rhizomys pruinosus. The sequence goes on along the minus strand of VZQC01011667.1, from coordinate 2,366,341 downwards.
CTGCAGTGCCTGTGGAGGTCAGAAGAGGGTGTCGGATACCCTGGAGCTGGGGCTTGAGATGCTTATTAGCTGCCCTTTGGGTGCTGGGATTCAAACGCAGGTCCTCTGCAAGAGCAGTCAGGGCTCTCAATTGCTGAACCATCTCTCCAGCTCCTCTCCAACCCTTTTTTATCAGACATTTAGCTTGTTTCTGCTTTTGCAGTTTTATAAATTAAATAACCTTGAACAACCTTCAGTGTGGCATCTCAAATGATTTTCTGAAGACAGCTCTGCAGATGCACAGTTACTGGACTTGAAAGGTTGAGAAGGGCTTTTGATGTTCTTTGTTTCAATATCAAACTTGAAAGTCCTGTACAATTTATGTCCTAATAATCAGTGTTTAACATTGGACTCCTCTTTGGTTTTAGGTAGGCACCCACAGCATCCTCAAATTATCTTCCACCCACAAAATTCATCCACCCAACTGTCCATCATTTCCCCAACTGTCCATCATTTCCCCAACTGTCCATCATTTCCCCAACTGTCCGTCATTTCCCCAACTGTCCATCATTTCCCCAACTGTCCATCATTTCCACAACTGTCCATCATTTCCTCAACTGTCCATCATTTCCTCAACTTCCAAAATTACATCTTGAAATGACCAATGGGCCATTTTTCTTTTATGTGATTTTAATAGAAATATCACTAATGTCCCATTATTAGATGGGCTGTTGATCATTAGTTAGATGTGCCTTATTCCATTAAGAAAAGATTCTATGCTTTTATTTTTCCACATATTAAAGCAGATTTAAAATACTCTTCTTTTTAAAGGAAACACTCCTCTGGCACCTATAGACATAATCTCTTCACTTGTCTCCTTTGATCAGTATAATTAAGCTGTATTATCTTAATCTCTTGATTTGAACCACATTCTATTATAATGAATTCTTCCTAGTCAAGGCTTGTTACTATAATTTTTTTGGTTTTGTTTTGTGGTTTTTGAGAGAGGATCTCACTGTGTAGCCCAGGCTGGCTTCATACTTGGAATCACAGAATTATAAGTGCATTGCCAACACAACTGGCTTAAATCTTAGTTTTATTCATATTTTTCAATTTTTTGTGGTAGAGGATTGAACCTCAAGCAAGCTAGGCAGTTATTCCACAAGGGAACTATATCCCAGCTGTCATTTTTAAAATAAACTACTGCATAGGTTAAAATTATATATATTAACTTTATAAAACAAGTGGAAAAGCTTCCCGACTCTTCATTCTAAGCACACGTGCCATCAACTCATAGACAGGAAGTGCTGATACCCCTCCTGGAGATCTTTAGTGAAGTGTCAGGATCTCTGTCCCCCTGATGAGTGAAAGGTGAAGCTTCTTAGACCCAGGTGGGGGCTTTGATTATGTAGTGAAAACCAGGACTCATCTCATTTGATTTCTCTTCTTGTTGAATGCTAACCAGCAGGTAGCAATGCACAAAGGAGTTATCCCCTTCCATAAGCAGGCTTGGCTTAGTCACCTCTGCACTCCACAGAGCTCTGACACATAGCAGGGAGTTTTTTAAAAAGTCAAACCAGAGAACTAACTTCACAGGGTGACATTTTTCTTTGGGTGGTCATGAGTGTATAAGTCTGGTCCACACAGCCAAACACATCTGAGCTCGTGTGGTCTCCCTCCATCCTGGGATGGGCTAATGGTATGAAGGCTGCAAAGCCCTAGATGGCAGAGGCCACTGAAGCTTGAGGCCTGTGGAGCTGGAAAAGGAAAGAAAAGAGCTACCATAAAATCCATTACATCCACAGGAAGCAAGTGCCAATTTCATGGGAGGAGTGAACCTCCCTACTTGACCTGGGGAGGGGCGGGGCCTTCCTCTAGTCTTTGCTGGAGACCCACTGTGTTTTTAAAACTGACTTTTGTTTCTGTGAGTAGTAGACAATGACATTGATCTCATTCGACCAGTAGGGTTTTTCGGTTGTGCGTGTGTGCACATGTGTGCATGAGTATGTGCATACATGTGTGCATGTGTGTGTAGGTACACATATCCGTGCATGCATGTAGAGGCCAGAGGTCAATATCAACATCTTCCTTTATTTATTTATTTAATTTTTTTTGTCTTTTCGAAACAGGGTCTCCCTGTAGCCCCAGCTGTCCCGGAACTCACTCTGTAGACCAGGCTGGCCTTGAACTCACAAAGATCCATCTGCCTCTGCCTCCCAAGTGCTAGGATTAAAGGCGTGCACCACCACACCCAGCCAACGTCTTCCTTTATTGCTGCACTCTACTTTTTGTGTTTGCTTATTTTTGTTTTATTTCATTGGATACAGAGTCTCACTATGTCACTCTGGCTGGCTACATAGATCAGGCTGGCCTTGAATTCACAGAGATCCTTCTGCTTCTGTCTCCCCAGTAGTGGGGTTAAAGGCATGTGCCGCCACACCTGGCTTCCACCTGACTTTTTGAGACAGTCTCTCACTGAGCCTGAAGCTCACCAATTCAGCTGTACTATCAGGCCAGTGAACCCCAGAGATCCCCGTGTCTCTGCCTCCCCAGCAGTGCTGAAGTTAGAGTAGCACACGGCTGTGCCTGGCTTTTAAACGTGGGTGAGGGGAATCTGAACTCAGGTCCTAATGCTTGCGCAGTCGGACTTTACTCCCCATCTCCCAGCTCCGCACAGATGTTTACTACCGTAAACATCCAGCGCTTGGCTCTGTGGCTAGGACAGAGCAGATGTCTGAAAAGAGTACATGGGAGTTAGCTCCAGTCCAGGCAGAGGTCATCAGTGTAGATAGAGAAGAACAGAAAGTATGTCCTCTATGTCCTCTGGGTCCCTGCATCCAGATCCTTTTGAGAAGGTGCTCACATGCAAATTTCTGGACTCCCTCCAGATTTTCCTATCTGAATCTGTAGAGAAGAGAGAGCCCAGTTACATGGTAAGGATGCTTACTTCCATTTGAGGCCAGTACCCTGGGGTGATCATTCTTAATGAGATCATGTTATGAAAAACGTCCTCGTCCTCAGCCCGCTCATTACCCAGCACACCTCTTCACCTCCTCTTCTTCATGGCAGAGCAGGGTTAACACTCAAGGCAGGGGAGCATGAAGGAGGGGGAGGAAAGACAATGCTGGAGGAGGGGTTATCTCGTGTCTCTAATGGATTTATCCAAACCAAAAGATGAGTTATAATCAGAAACTGTAATTACCTAGACAGCTGTTGGGGAAGTCATCTGTCATGACGTGGGTGACGCAGCAAGGCTTTGCAGAGCTTGACAGACAAGATGGCCCCAGAACAGGCTGAACAACTGTGGAGGGAGGAGCCTGTGGCAGGGAAGTGGATTTGCTGGAGTGCCTGCTCTGTGCCACTCTGAGTGTGTTATGTCTGCCCTCTCTTCTGAATCCTCGTAGCAGCAAGCTAGGTCCTTATTGGGTTCCTCCCCAAAAGTGGATCCTAAGCAAAGAAACAGAAAGGAGATGATAAGAAGAGTGGGGAAACGAGTCAAGAAAGGGATGAGGACCAAGGAAGAGCACGCCAGCACGTCAGCAGCTCAGCCGTAGACGCTGGTGTCTTATGTAACAGAAACTTACTTCCTGGGTTCAGGGAAAATAGAAATGGAGGCTGAAGGAGCCAGGATGGTCAGGCCCTGGCAAGGCCTCTCCTCAAGGTCACAGACTGATGACTTCTTGATCTTTCCTCACCAGACAGAAAGAAGACTAATAAGCTGTCTGGGTTCCCTTTTTAAGACCCATTCTCAAGGGCTTCATCCTGATCAAGTGTTTAAAACTAGTTCCTCAAATACCATCACTCTAGGGGTTAGGACTTCGGTGTATGGAGTTGAAGGGACATTGGTATTTATTCTATAAGCACCAGCCATGGGCATGGGTGACTGGAGCTTATTCCCATGGGAGAAGCTGGCAGCCATGAATAACAAAGTTGTCCTGCCTGTGGGGCAAGGTAGCTGGTGCATTGTTATGGGCCATTGCTGTCTATAAATACTGAAGTCTGCTCTCAGTAAGCACTTCCAGCAAAGAAATGAAGATTTGGGGTTTTAGAAATCGAATAGTGTGCACTGAGGTGCTGATGTCAAGGGCGTGTGAGCAAAATTCCCAGTGTCTGTTGTAGCTATTCCCATGAACTTCTGAGGGAGGACTTGTGCATTTTACATTTTTGGGGCACACTCTTAGCTACCCCATGCCAATAGTTAAAGCAAATCCAGGAGCAGATGCTGTATTAGTTATTTTTCTTTGGCTGTGACAAAACACCATGACCAAAGCAACTTGAGGGAAGGAAGTTTATTTGGCTTATGGTTCTAATAGGAGTTTATCATGGCCAGGAGGCGTGGCAAGAGATGGCTGAGGGCTTACCTCCTCAAGCAATACCGACTGGAGGTGGGACGAGGGCGTGAAATTTCAAAGTCTGCCCCCAGTGACATGCTTCTTCCGGCAGGGCCATGCTCCTAAAGATTCCAGGGCCATCCCAAATGACACCAACAACTGGAGACTATATACTAAGTGTTCAAGACCCTGAGCTGATGGGGAACCTTCTCATTCAAACCATCACAGATGCTAACAACCACTCAACATCAAGTCCATGAGAAATAACACACACACACACACACACACACACACAGATACACACACTGACTAGGTATCTCATGGACTCAAGCAGAAAGCATTCTAAAAAATAATAATATAGCCCAAATGGGAACATACAGGGAAAAACTGATTCTGCCCAGAGCGCATAGCTTCTAACCAGCACCATCTCTATCTGCCATATACTTATTGGCTTCGCACCCAGTGCTGAATGCTGAGCTGAATGTTCTTTTCTGACTGAATCCACTGAACAGTATCACAAAAACAAGGCCAAGCCATCCTTGCAGATCATTAATTGAAGATACACAGGTTTCTTCTTGGTGTTACTCCAGGCCCATGTGGTTCTGTGGAAATACAGTCAGTATGCACCAGTCATTTCTCTTCCTGGTTTACACATGACACAGTGGACACAGGTTCCTGCACCCTGCCTTTAACCTGGATCTTCCCACTGCCGAGCCTCCTCAGGCCTAGGGTTGCAATATGCTTGAGAATATTTTTTACATGGCACCCAGTCCCCAGCCAGTCCCTCTCTGTGGCTTCAATTTATATGACAATACTTAGTTGAAAATCATCTTTATTCATTTATTGACTTGTTAATCTGGCTTCTTAGGTGAAAAGGTGTGCTAGCTTGCTCAGCCTCCATGTCTGCCCCCAAGGAGGGCTGGGTACACAGTAGGTGCTCAGTATATGTGTGGCGAATAGATGAGTGAGTACAAATGTCAGGGGGTCGTTACTTCCCCCTTCATGTTGATACTGCTTGTTTGCCAGCCTGTTTGATAGAAGCATTTGGGACATTTCCAGCTTTCTCTTACTTTTAATTGTGCCTTGTACAGGATACTTTGCCCTTCTTTTATGATCGCTCAGGATATAATTTTTTTTTTTCTTTTCGAGACAGAGTCTCCCTGTAGCCCCAGCTGTCCTGGAACTCACTCTGTAAACCAGGCTGGCCTGGAACTCACAAAGATCTGCCTGCCTCTGCCTCCCAAGTGCTAGGACTAAAGGCATGTGCTACCACGCCCGGCTCAGGATATAATTTCTAAGGCAGAATAATGGGACCAGATTGGAAGACCTGACGCTGCCCCGCATTGCCAGCACACGAGGCTTGTAATGTAGCAAATATGACTGAGGAATGTTTAATTTTTTGTTTTTATTAGTTTTTTGAGAAGTCCATACAATATATTTCAATGATATCCACTCCCCCTTCTCAACCCATCCAAATTTGTGTCCTTATTTTTTTTTTTAAGTCCAATTTGTGCTGCCCATACCCTATTGTCTGTGTGGCAATCCACTGAAGTGTGGGTGATCTACTAAGGGTCACACCCTTAAAAAAACAAAACAAAACTGGCTCTTCCTCAGTTGGCAATCGCTTCTTGGCTAGAGATGGTATGTAATGCCCACCTCCCCTCTCTGTGCTGGGATTGTGTCTGACATGAGCATCGCCAGTCTTGTGCTTGTTGTCATGCCCACTGAGTTCATATGTACAACTGCTTAGTTGTGTCGAGAAAACACTGTTCAGCTTTAGTCCTCCACCCCCTCTAGCTATTACAATCTTTCCACCCCCCTCTTCTAAAATGATCCCTGAACCTTGGGAAGAGGGAGTATGAAAACAGGTGTCCCATTTGGGTTGAGCATTCCACCATCTTTTACTCTCTGAACTGTAACCAATTATGGGTCTCTGTGTTAATCACCATCTATTGCAGAACAGAGTTTCTCTGATAAGGTCTGAAAGTTGCAGTAATCTTAGGAGTCAGTTTAATACTCCGTCCATTTAACAGAATAATAGTAGTGAGCTATCCCCTAAGGCCTATGGCTTTTTCTTGGGCCAAGTAATGGTATCTTGTGGTTCAGATCTTAAATCCAATCAGAGCGTTGTTGGTTATTACCATGACATTTGTGTCACTATTTCACCAGTGGGCATGTTTTTCCAGGCAGGCTGTTAGAGCTTGAAGGGTTCATATAAAATATAGACTGTTTGGTGCTGGAGAGATGGCTTAGCGGTTAAGAGTGCCAACTGCTCTTGCAGAGGACCCAGGTTTGATCCCTAGCACCCACATGGTGGCTGAGAACCGTCTTTGACTCCAGTCCCAGGGGAATCCGACGCCCTCTTCTGACCTCCTCGGCATTGCACAACATGGGTGCACAGACCTACATGCAGACAGTACATTCATACACGTAAAAAATAAATAAGATAAAAAAATTAAAATTAATAAAATAAAATATAGACTGTTTAAAATTCTTTCTCCATATTTCCAAGGCATCCTCCTAACAAATGCAGCCAGTTCTTCTTGGTTGTACCTGTTTCCCACACCTGGCAGCATGGAGCCTTTCAGAGTATTCCAAAGCCAGGGTGGAAGCCATGGGATCAGGGACAATTGGTTGCCCTATTTCTTCACTCGGAAAACAATTACTGAATACTCTCCAGTGTGCCAGATGTGGTGCTAAGAGACAATTTAGAAAAGACGCTCAGTCCTCACCCTCATCAACAGCTAGCTGCAACCCTTCCAGGCATACTGTGACAGATGCTGAAATCAGACACCCCCCGCCCCGCCAAGGAAAGGGTGACAAGCTGGGATGTGAGCCTAGCTCTCAGAGTGTGTTCTCTCTACCATGAATGTGGTCATACGGTCAAGGAAAATTTTGAAGCCACTTCTGGGTGAGACAGGTAGTGAGGAGTAGAGTTTCCACATTGGAACTTCCAGAAGATTCTAAGGGTATGCTGATCTCACAGGGCAACATATTCAAGCCTAGAAATAACTCAGAGAATTCAGGTTACTTATCCTGACTGGCACACTACCCCCAAAGCAGCCAGGACCTACAGATTTGTGGTCCTAGCAGGCAAGCTCTTGGAACTTAGCTCTCTCTGTATGCATCTTCCTTCCCTGCCTCTACTAGGACATCTCACCCTTCTCGTTAGCACACATCTGTGCATAGCAGGAACTTTATAACTTTTTACATACTGAGTGCTATGATTTACCAGGATAGTTCTGCCATGGAGAAGGTCTAGGCTTTGATACTATGGGTGCTCTGGTCCCTTTTGAACATCAAAGAAACTGTGGTTTCCTTTACCCAATCCCAGATACCCAAGTGTCTAGTCAATTTTTTTATATGATTTCAGGGAGTCAAAAAGTCATCATTGAACTTCTAGAGGTACATAGATGTGTGCATGTGTGTGTGTGTGAGAGAGAGAGAGAGAGAGAGAGAGAGAGAGAGCTTGAGCTATGGATGGCGTAAGCAACTTTGATTAATGTCCTCTGATTATGGGTATTCCTCTCCTGTGACTGCTGTAACACTACTACAGACCAAATGCCTTAAAACAACAGACATACCATTTCAAAAAATAAGATGGAAAAAAAATAAGATGGAGAGCTATTGAGGAAGATACTCAACATTGACCTCTGGCCTCTTTACCCACTTGCATACATGTGCATCTGCACTTGTGAAGACATGCACACACCTACATACATTACACACACACACAAACACACACACACACACACACACACACACATACATCATTGGACTTGGGGTCCAAGATGGTTCCTTATTTTAGAATTCTTGGCTTAGTTATACTAGAAAAGACCCTTCCTCAAGTATGGACATTCACAGTCTCTGGGCTGTGAATATGTCTTATCGTGTAGGTGTGGCTTTTTGCAAGGTTAGTGATAACCTAGTGCCTTGGGTGTGGAGGGTGGTTTGCCATTTCTTGACCCTGACTTTGACTCAGCCTCAGCTAGCCTAGACTTTGATAACCGTTGCTAAGTCCAAACAGCAGGAACTAACTGCTACTTGCAGTTGGCTATTCCTGTGTCCCCTGGGATCCTTCCTGATGATATTCTCCAATGGGGAGACCACTGGAAAGTCAATCCAGAAACCCTGAGTGAGGCTCACTGGGCTCTCAGACCCAGAGCCACTGCACTGTCATTCCCAAGTCCCTGATTCTGCCCTGCTTTGCAGCCACTGGGAACATTGTGATGTTTTTCTAGAAACTAGAAGGGCTGAATGGGGAAGGGTCTCAGAAGGCAGGTCTTTTCATGTACTGGCAGTCAGTGTGCGGATCTCGGATCAGCCATCATACTGGACTGGGTAGTCCTCATGGCCTACTGAGCAGAACTCTAAGATGATGGACTCTTCTAGATGGACTTGCCTTTCCTGCTTCTGTGCTCCCAGAACCTATCAGAAACGTGTGTGGCTCAGCCTCACGAATATTAGAATATATTTTATAAGTTCTATGCTTGTCCTCAGGAAAGGCAAACACCATGCTCTTGGAAATGCCCTCTGATAGATAAAAGGCTTTTGAAGACCTCTCCTTATCTTTTTTACTTTTGAACGAATGAATGACTCTTATTGCTCCTAATCCAACCTGAGTCTTGTGGCCATTCAAGTTTACATTCCCAAGGTTCCCACTGCAGATGAAACACAGACACATTAACAAAGCCTTCCCAGTGATGACCCTGGGGGAAACATGAACTCTGGCACCAGAAGGCTACAGCTGTGTGCACCAAGCACGTTATTGCAGGCTTGTCTCTAGCTACTCAGGAGGCTGGGGCAGAAGGATCTCAAGTCGAAGGCCTGCCTGGACTAAGGCCAGCCTGAACAATTTAACAAGACCTCATCCCAAAATAAAAAGTAAAAAGGCAGGGCTGGAAGATGGCTCAGTAAGTAAGAAGGCTGTTGCACAGATATGAGGGCCTGAGTTTGGGTCCCTAGTACTCAGGAAAAAGCTAGGTATGACCATACATGTGTCTGTAACCCTGGGGCTCTTAGGGGCAGAGACCACTGGGGATGACTGCCAACCTGGCCAAAAACTGTTTCAGTGAGAGATGCTATCTCCAGCAGATATGGCAGAGAGTAATAGAATAGCATGCCCAACAGCTTCCTCTGGTATCTGCACATTCACACCTATATACACGTGTAGCTACATCACACACACATACTACACATTCACAGAACACACAGATACACACACATAAAGGACAGGATGTAGCTCAGTGGTAGAGCACTTGCCTACCATGTATGAGACCATGGGTTCAATCCGGAGCACTACAGAAACACATAAGTAAATAAGGCTCCAGCCGCTTGCCTCGCAGGGGACAGCTGCGCTCCAGGTGAGGTAGCTTTGGATGCTAAGCAATGCCATGGGACCATTTAAACATTGTTATCGCCTGTCTGTTTAGTAAAGAACACACTCCCACTTGTGCCAATATTAAGCAATTAGTAAATGGCAATGTGTTTTGCAAACATACAGCATCGCCAGTTTTTATTTTATTATTGTGGTTGTTAACAGCCATGGAAGTGTGGCTCACATTTGTCTCTTGAAGGAAAAACTGTTTGTTGCTTGAGCATGAAGATAGTGACTCACACGTGCACAGAGTGCTAATAATTGTGAGTCTTTAATGGTGCTGTAGCTCGTAGGTAATAGCACTTCAGATGTCTTTTTTCTTCTTCTTCCAGAATTAACCTTTCCCAGACATGCTCGCTTAATAGTAAGCTTGGCCAGCTCAGTTTGACAGGAGCTGCTCTGAACTTTAGCTCTGGCAATGCTGGGCTGCGTTAGGAAGATCCAGGCCCAATTTAGCCCCCATCTCCTGACTTAAGCCTCGTGTTCTTGGGGAGGGACCTACTGACTAGAACCTCAAGGCTTCCTGGTTTGCTGCTCGCTGTCTGAGGCATGGAGGAGGATTGGGTCCCACACAGGAGTCCGGACTGCTCCCCACTTGCTCCACCTCTCCTCTCCTCTGCTCCCCCCCACACACCCAGCTTCAAGGCTCTTTCTCCCCACCTCATTCCTCCCTGACCTCAGTTCCTCTTCAAACGGCAACCTGAATGGAATTTTTATTTTATTTCTAAACTGCTTTATTGAAGTCTGATTAACTTGTATCAAGTCTCACTTTTTTTTTTTTTTTTTTTTTTTTTTGGTCTTTTCAAGACAGAGTCTCCTCCCTGTAGTCCCAGCTGTCCTGGAACTCACTCTGTACACCAGGCTGGCCTTGAACTCACAAAGATCCGCCTGCCTCTGCCTCCCAAGTGCATGCCACCATGCCGGCTTAGCCTAACATTTTTAATGTCAATGGGTTTGCAAATACAGACCTCTGAAATCCACACTGTGGACACACAGACAGACAGACAGACAGACACACACACACACACACACACACACACACACACACACATCCATCATCACCCAAAGTCTCTTCCTGTCTCCTTTATTATTGTTGTTGGATTTATTTCATGTGTGTATACTTAAAATTTGCTAAGAGTGAGCTTTTTAAATGTTAATCTGCCGCATTAATACCCTGCTGTTTGCCCATCAGTGGCTTCCTGTGGTGTCTAGAATAAAACCTAAATGTCTTCATAGGGCTTATCTGATGGCCTGATCATTCAGCTGGTCCCATTGGTAAGGAATGAACAGCATTCCTCCATGGCCTGTGCTTCAGCTCCTGCTGCCAGGAGGCCCACTATCTGGGATGCCGTCAGCACCTCAGAGGCCCTGGCATCTCTGAAATGAAGGGGCAGCACCTGGCACGCTCAGTGCATCAAAGCAAAATCCTTCCCCAGTTCTGTGGTCAGCACCCATTCTGATCAGCAAGGGAGGGCTGTTGCCCAGCTTATGCAACTCTTAGCATCGGGCCACCACTTCCCCTCCAGGTTCCCATCCTACCCCACGCCACCATCCACACGGCCCTGCTGGCCTGCTTGCTTCAGTTCCTGAGGCACCCCAAGCTGGCACGCCCAGCTTTCCAGGACTTTAACCCGTGATGTTGCTCCTGCCTGGAAGGTTCTACACCCTGAGCCCCTTTCCTTCGGGGCTGGCTCTTCTCCTCAGAGAAGCTTTCTTAGCAGGAATTCTTACCCTGCAGGAGAGTGTGTGCTGACTTTCTATTCTAGACCCCAACTGCAGTCCACAGTTCCAAGAAGCTATTGGTTGTGTCATGCTAATTCTCAAATGCAAGGAAGAAAGAAGGAAACAGAGAGAAAGAGTGGAAAATGACACCCAGGGCTGTGTGAAGCGAAGGCCTGAGTCCCCTGGGTGACATTCATGGACTCATTTAAAGGCGATAGATGGCCTTAGCAAGAGTCCGATGCCTTCAGTTTACAAATGAGGAAAACGAGGCTCCAGGCTGGACGTGACTTTCTTAGATTGGATGGCCGGGCCGTGTGGAGATCCCACAGTCAGCCCCCAGCATATCCATCCATGTGTCCCAGGCTGGACGGGACAGTGAACCGGGGGAGGTGGTAGGCTGGGCTTCTCAAAATTTACATCTCGGGGCTGGAGAGATGGCCTAGCTGTTAAGAGCACCTACCACTCTTACAGAGGACCCGAGTTCGAGCCCCAGCACCCACGTGGCGGCCGAGAACCGTCTGAAACTCCAATTCCAGGAGAACTCCAGTTCCAGGGGAATTGGACACCCTCTTCTGACCTCCGCGGCATTGCACGACACGAGTGCCCAAACCTACATGCAGACAGTACATTCATACACACACAGAAATAAATAAAAATAAAAATAAAAATAAAAACTTATATCACAGCATCACCGGGCTGAAAATGCAGAAATCTGATGTCCTTCTCAGAGTTTTGATTTTACTGAGTCTGGGAGGGAGGTTTTGGTCCAAATTCTGAGGAATTGCTTTACTTCTCTTTTTTTTCTGGTCTTTTTGAGACAGGGTCTCCCTGTACATAGCTGTCCTGGAGACCAGGATGGCCTTGAACTCACAGAGATCTGTCTGCCTCTGCCTCCTGAGTGCTGGGATTAAAGGCGTGCACCACAGTACCTGGCGGAATCCCCTTACTTCTTAAGGGCAGTGAGGGGTCTTCCCTTCTGCATTCCTGGGGTGCAGCAGAGGGTAAAGAGCTGGCCCTCAGTGGCTGGCAGCGAAATAGGAGATGAGGGAGGGATGGAGAGATGGAGGGAACATTTTCATTTTGAATTTTTTTGCCCATAAAGCAAGAAGTTTTTGAAGCAATCCAGATCCTGTTAGGAAGGAGCAGTGTTAGCTCTGATCGCTTTCTCCCTTTCTGTAACCTAATTTGGGTTTGTAAAGTAGGGAAGACTGTAGATTTCATTTCCCTCTTTTCTGTTGGAAGCCAAGCGCTCTTCTGTTTGTTTGCTGAACTGTGTGCCGTGTGGCAGATGGATGGGTTCAGGGCATTACTGACTTGGCTCCAAAGCCTTTTCCTTGCCAGGCTCCAACATTTCAGGAAAAGCATAAAGAGATTCCAGGCGTTTTCTTTCCATTCCTTTCTCCCTCTCTTTCTTTTACTCCCACAGTCGTGGCTCCTGGACTGGAGATAAGGGACTCATGAAAAGCTTGAAGCATGTAAATCTTGTGAAGTAATTGCATTTTGTAGGGCCCAGGAGGACTCTTAACTAAGGCGCATGGAGGAAAGGATGAGGAGGGGGAGACTCTTCCACCTGCCACCCTGGAATCTTCTCAGGCTTGGTGTTCGCAGGTCCCAGGGCACCTTTCTTTGACTGCGTTGCTATAATAAAGTGCTGTAAACTGGGTAGCTTATAAATTACAGTCATTTATTCCCACAGCCCTAGGGACTGGGAAGTCCAAGATCAGCAGATTTGTTGTCTGGGGAGGACCCATCTTTGTTTTTAAGTTGTAGTCCAGGCTGGCCTTGAACTCATAGTCCTGGCCCCACCTGTTCAGCATATTGCACCAGCATGCAGCACCATGACCACCAACTGTCTTTTTAAATTTTTATTTATTTTTTTAATAGGTATGAATGCACTGTCTGCATGCAGGTCTGTGCACCAGTGTTGTGCAATGCCACGGAGGTCAGAAGAGGGCGTCGGACTCCCCTGGGACTGGAGTCAAAGATGGCTCTCAGCCACCATGTGGGTGCTGGGGATAGAACCCGGGTCCTCTACAAGAGCAGTCGGTGCTCTTAACCGCTAGGCCATCCCTCCAGCCCCCATCCGACTGTCTTTTTTAATGGGCCCCCTGAATCCTCCCAGAGTAGAAGTGATGAGACCTCTCAGGTCTCTCAGCTCTCTTTTATAAGGGTGTCTCTCTCACCCATGAGAGCTCTGGCCTCCCAGCCTAAGCAAGCCCCCCCCCAAGCCCCACCTCATAATATCACTAGGGACTAAGAGTTCAACATGGGAATTTGGGATGACACCAAGATCGCACTACGACAGCAACTGTATTCCTAGTAAACATCTACAAGGGAGTAGGGGGAGCAGAATGACTTGCAGAAAACAAATTTCTCGTTCTTAGTATTTTTTTTCCATGGGTAAAAGAGAAACTTGGCAAATTATTGTGAGCAGGGACAGGAGCAATTTCCTGACCACAGGCAGAGCCAAGGGGCTGAGAGGACCCAAACCGCCTACCTTCAGGAAGGTAGAGACAGTTGGGAAATCGAAACCTGACAGGACAAGCCATTTCATTCGTTTGTTGTTCATTCATTCAATAATGTATCCAACCCCTGTAATGTTTTATTTATTGCTGTGATCAAAATTAATATTACACAAAAAAGGAACAAAAGCTTTTCTCTTTGGGACACAGTCTCCTGTGACCTGAGCTGGCCTTTCATGCACTATATGACCCAAATGACCTTGAACTTCTGATCTTCCTGCCTCGATCTCCCAAATGCTGGGATTGTAAGTGTATGCTACCATGCTATGTGGTGCTGGGGATGGAACTCAGAGCTTTGTACATGCTCCCCAACCATTCTACCAACTGATCTGTATCTCCAGTCCCTGGTCTCCACTGACTTCCTACTGTGTGCCAGACACTGGCTAGGTCCACAGAGGACCCTGCCCCATTTTAGCCCCCCGAGCCAGCCCTTGGCAGAGCTTCATGGCCAGTCTAGTGAGCAGCATAGACTAGATGCTGGGAAAAAAAACAAAAGTAAAATTATGAATGAATGAAGAAAGAAATGGACCAAGTGCCTTCCAAGGGAGCCATTGCAGTTCCTGATTGACAAACTGAAAAGCTGGTCAGGGGAAGCAGGTAACTTGCTATAGAAACCGCACAATTAGCTGGGGAAGGGAGACACCCCCCCCCCCAAGTAGAAGTGACGAACAGGCACGTGTTACTAAAGGGGCAGGTTGAGGCCTAGTTCTGTGCAATGTCACTGAGGTGCCAAGTGTAGGAATGAGCGGGAAGAAGTGGGGAATGCTCTAGAGAAAGAAAGGCCACAGATGATGCACAGCTGGGCACACAGATGATGCACAGCTGGGCTGGTCGGCACAACTCCACTCGGAACCACTAAGGCAGGGCTGTGGCCTAAGAAGCTGGCGTTTCTGGTCATGTTTTCTCTGTCCCCAGCCCTGTCCCCAGCCCAGGTCCTCCTCCTCATCCTCCCAGTAGCAGCACCATTACACCTTAGATACTAGGGCTGCTTGGAGATAACACGTGACCATCGCCAAGTGGCCACTCCATCCTAGTCCACTAGGGTTCACCACTCAGCAAAACCCTGTCCCAAGGCCCTGGGAAGGAAATGGAAAAGTCAAGGAGGAGAGGGAAAGATTTGTAACTTAGATGTAGCTGACGTGGGGTGCTTTCCCGGTCCTGGAGTGGGCTAGCTAGAGGTGGAGTTTGACTTATTTCTCTTTCATCCTCCCCCCATGTATGTGCGTGTTCCTGAGGGTGTGTGCACATGTATGTGGACAGATCCTTCCTTACTCTCCACCTTAGTTAATCACTAAACCTGGAGCTGGCTGGCCGGGAACTCTAAGAATCCATCTCTTCCCTACCCCTGTGGATGGGGTTCTAGACACGCACCATGCCCGGATTTTATATGGGTGCTGGGATCTGAACTCGGGTCCTCATGCTGGTGCAACACACACACTTTCAACAGAACCACGTCCTCAGCCCAGTTCCTGTCTCTTCCAATTGGGACCCCGCCCTTCTTTGTTCTTGGGTGTCATTTATAATGACAAGAGTGAGTGTTAAGAGTCAGTTCTGGATGGTGCTCCCTGGGGACAGAGATGGCTGTGTAGAACTTAGGCTGCTGTAGAACCTAGGCTCTTAGGCTACTGCTGCCTGAGTCCCAGGGGGAACCACGCACCTGGTTCCTCACCCTCTGAAGCCAGTGCGGGAGCTTCGTTTTTGCAAGTGAACAAATCATAGCCCTGAGGATTTGCATGTGAATTCTGCTTCTTCTCACAAGGGATGGAGTCCGGTTTGGGAGATGGAATTCCAGGATGTGTCAGTCCCTGCTTTCACATGGCTCTTGTTCTTCTAACTCCTAAAATGGGAGTTACAAAACTGACTGCCTCAGGGTTACTCTGAAGTTCTTTGACATATTTATGGAAAATTCCTGAACCATACTTAGCCCAGCTTAGCATCCAGCCCCAGCATCTCCCCTATGCACATTTGGGAGGAGGCTGAAAGGCATCACTGCGCCCACCTGGAGCAGGGTTAGAGGTCTAAGCTCAAGTTCTCTGGCACAATCTACAACTCAAAGTTGTATTGTTAGCTTGCAGGAAGTCGTAATGAAGAGGCCGGACTGGAGCCTCTGATCACCCTCCCAGAAGCAGATGCCCAGGGGCGGCTCCATGATTCATGTGGACAAAACCATTACATGAGTTGACCTGGAGTTTTGTCACAGGCTGTCTGCCTACCTGGTAATTGCTAAAACAGCATAGGGAAGCTGCAGTGATTTGAATTTCAAATATGACAGAGCTACTCAAGGCACCCTGGTTGCACACCAGGGCATCTTTAGCTTGCAATACCTCCAGTTTGGGATGCAAGAGGCACTGAGATTCACGGTCACCACCATGATATAAAGAGCCAGGTAAGGCTTAGGAAGGAAGAGCGATGTTTCCAGAGTTAACCCAATGACCTTCCTTCCTCAGGAACCATATACTGTATTCCCTGAAATATTCCAGAATAGACTATCCTGGATAGCTGGGAGGGGCTATGAGATCCTGTGTAGGTGATCATCTTTCATAGTTAGGAGTTAAAAACCCACACTTTAAAAAAAACTATAAGAGGAGCCAGGCATGGTGGCGCACGGCTTTAATCCTAGCACTCAGGGGCACAGGCAGGCGGATCTCTGTGAGTTCAAGGCCAGCCTGGTCTACAGAGCAAATTCCAGGACAGCCTGGGGCTACACGGAGACCCTGTCTTGAAAAGACCCCCCCCAAAAAAAAACTACAAGAGGGGCTGAAGAGATGGTTCAGCAGTTAAAAGCATTGGCTATTCTTGCAGAGGATCCAGGTCTGATTCCCAGGACCCACATGGTGGGTAGCAACCGTCCGTAACTCCAGTTCTAAGGGATCCCACACTTTCTTCTGACCTCTGCAGGCTTTGCACAACATGGATGCACCTGCTTACATGTAGGCAATACACCCATGCACATAAAATAAAAATAATAAATTATTTTTAAATTTATGTGGCTCTTATTTGGAAAGAAAAAAATTTTTTTCAAGAAATTAGAAGAGACAGGAACAGAAATAACTAAACCATCTAGTAAAACCTCAAGCTGAGCCCAAGGCATAGTCTGCAAGGTACCAAGAGCGATATCCATGCAGGGCATCTGAGCCACACAAGAGCCTGGGTTAATTCGCTGTGGGGACTCAACTACACAGAGTAGATGGATGGACTGCTGTGGTTTCTTGGATGGATGGATGGATGGAAGGATGGATGGATGGATGGACAGATGGACAGATGGATAAACTGAAGCAGCATCTGGGAAAACCTGAGAAAGTCCTTATGCAGTTCAGAGCTCAGTACTGAGAAGTAAGGAGCATAAGGGAAGCCCCTGGTCACCCGAGCCCTCCTCGGGCTTCTACTTGCCATTCGTGTGAGCTTGGTGGCAGGACCCTGCTGTTTCTTAGCTGCAGATGTTCAGGGCTGGGCAGAGTATTCTGTGGAGCCTTGGGCCCCAGGGTCCTGGGCTTCAGCAGTGCAGGTAACCTCACAGCAGGCAGCTAGGATATCTCTCCTCCACAGATGAGATTTCCCTCCTTGATCAAGCAGGTCTATTTCACAAATGTGTAGACAACCAGATATGCTCCAGTGAAGCAGAACTCCACACACTGACTCTAGCCACGTCAGCGTCATATGCCCACATGGCTCGTGGGACAAGTAACAGATGGATATCCTAAAATGTAGCAGGTAAGTTTGCAGGGATCCTGTGTCCTTCTTCAACATCTTCCTTTCTGGTCTCAAAGGCTCTAAGCTTCTGGATGGATGAGCTCCACCTGCAGTTTCCCTCGAATTCCACTGACCACAGAGCATAACAATACCAAAATCTATATACAGTTCCACACACCGTTGTGTAATTTTTCAGAATTCTGTTTTTTTTGCACCTGCAAAGAGATATGGTGCTAAAGATAAGAGGCTTAAATGAGAAGGTGAATTTTGCTGGTACCTGGTACACAGTAGGTGTTCAATTAATGAGACTGCTCTTCTTTAATAATCCTTCCTTGATGCTCAAATGATCAGTGTGTGCTTGCTGCAATTCTGAGTCATGGACATAGGGGGCTGACAGGAAGTGATCTGAGACGTTTGTTGGGCATCACTTGTCTCTGGTCTTCCTTGTTCTGGATATTTTTTTTTCTTCCTTTTTTCTCCATGACAGGGTGGAAAGAAATTCTAAGTTTATATATATATATATATATATATTATAATTTTTAATAAAAAGAGCATGTGAGGTGATTCTGAGGATTCTCAGTGGAGGATCAAAACCTCAAAGCTGATGCCCTTTGGGGGGCAGATGGGTTGCACACAGTGGCCCCTGCAATATTACACAACCACTATGTTCCCACGCTCTGCTTTGATAGGTTTGAAAGAAGGGACATTAAAAGAAAAAATATGGCACCACGGAAGATAGATTTTCTGACTTTGTCTCAGTCACCACCTAATCTGAGATGAGACTGGTTCTCTTTGTAGCTTTTTTTTTCCACTCTCTTCCTTCCAAAGCAGATGTAGAAAGCTCATTTCTTTTTTTCGGCTGGATGCTGTGACTCCAGAGGTGAGCCTGTTCACAGAGCATAGAAGGCAGGTTGTGTGGGACACTCTGCTGCTCTCTGCCACCTTATGTAGTCCTGAGCCTCCAGAGGGCCGTGAGTGACAGATAGATGTGTTCCCTGGAGTTAATAAATAACCACCGTCACCTGGCCCTCTCTAATTCATCCCACAGACAACGGCCAGGACACACTATCAGAAATAGATCATACCTCGCTTAACATTCCGCAGCCGTTTCCTGTCTCCCTCCTGCTTGAGTCTGGACCCCTTGGCAAAGCTGGCAAGCCATTTGGGACTGGGCTGTGCTGCCTGCTCAGCTGTGTCCTTCATTACTCTCTCCACACCTGGTGCTCCTTGCAGATGGCCAAACTTTCCCTTCCCTTCCCTCCCTTTATCACACAGGTCCCTATGCTTTACTCTCTCCATTTACCTCTCATCTACCTTTAGAGATTCTATACTCAGCTTTCAACCTATTAGGGAATAATAATAATAATTAATAATAATAATAATAATAATAATAATAAAGCTAGGCTGGGGAGATGGCTTAGTGGGTAAAATGCTTGCTGCACTATCATGAAGACCGAGAGTCTGCACTTCAACATCTTTACAAAAACTGGGTATGGCGGTCTGTGCCTGTAACCCCAGGACTGACACAGAAGGGTCCCCAGGACTCGCTGGCCAGCCAGTCTAGCCACAGCAGTGAGCTCCAGGTTCAGTGAGAGATAGATACTGTCTCAAAAAATAGAGGAAGACACCCTGTTGTCAACTTCTGGTTGCCACATGCACACGCACAACACACACACACACACATGCACACACACACATGCACGCACACATGCACGCACACACACACACACACACACACACGCATGCACACACACATACAGATATATGCCCACTGCTGAGCTGCACACTCACATGCACTTGGGCCTATGTGAGGTTCACAGCCAAAGTGGGAAAGAAGGTGCCATCATTGCTAGTCCCATCCTCTGTCTCCTCACTTGAATAAAGATGTGCCTGTTGGTCCTTCTGGAGCATCTCCAGGGTACAGTGTACCATCAGTGTGGGCTGACTTTTCTGCCTTTCCCATTATGCTGTGACTGAATTCATTCATTCATTCATTCATTCATTCATCATTCATTCAGCAACAATTATGGAGCACCAATTGTGTGCTGAGTAACTGCTCAGGTAAGTGAGGTCTCCATCCTCTTGGAGCATATAGTCCACAGGGTAAGACGTGGAAGGGAAATTCTTAAAAGACCAAGAGACCACATCATCAAAATAATCACAGATTGTGAGAGGTGATGGACAGAAACAAGATGTGAGGCAGAGCCATGGAGGAGTTGGGATGCTTTAAACCTAGAGGTCTGGAAAAGCTGGCTCCAAAGCTGACATTTCCAGTGAGAACTAAAGAGAGAGGCAGCTGCGGGCCAGCAGGGAAGGGTGCAGATCTAGAAGGGAGCATGCACAGAGACCCTGGGGTGGAGAGGGGCTGCTCTACTCAGGTCCTAAAAAGGAGACAGCAGGGCTGAAGAGATGGCCTAGTGGTTAAGAGCGCCGACTGCTCTTGCAGAGGACCCGGGTTTGATCCCCAGCACCCAC
Organism: Rhizomys pruinosus; assembly: GCA_009823505.1. NCBI lineage: Eukaryota > Metazoa > Chordata > Mammalia > Rodentia > Spalacidae > Rhizomys > Rhizomys pruinosus. The sequence goes on along the minus strand of VZQC01011667.1, from coordinate 2,346,245 downwards.
ATGGCGGCTGAGAATCGTCTACAACTCCAATTCCAGGAGAACTCCAGTTCCAGGGGAATCCGATACCCTCTTCTGACATCTGCGGCGTTGCATGACACGGGTGCACAGACTTGCATGCAGACAGTACATTCATACACATACAGAAATAAATAAAATTAATAAAAAAATTTTTTTAAAAGGAGACAACAGACTGGATAATTAGGAGCACACGGCCTAATCAGGGGTCCAAACCAGCTCCTGAGGCTTGAGGCCAAGTTTAGACAATAGGACTGTGTTTACTTATTTTTAAATGTTTATTAACATATTAGTTGTATAAAAGAATGAGCTTCACTGAATTTTGATGCATCCATGTACTGTGTCTGAGCCTCATCATCCAACCTTCTGCCTTCTCTCTCCCCAGCTCACTTTTCCCTGTCCATCGTTTTGGACTAAGGACAACAGAAAGTGGTTGGAAGGAGCTGTAAATTGAATACCTGTACCCTCCCCAAGTTCCTATGCTGAGATCCTGATCCACAAGGGAAGGGATAGAAAGAGGGCCTTCTGGGAGGTAGCTAGATCATGCAGGACCTGCTACCTTCTTTGAGATTAGCACCCTAGGAAGGACCCCAGAGAGCTAGCCCTTCCACAAGATGCAATCCATAAACCAGGAACACAGACCTCATCTCTACACCCTGATCTTGGACCCCCTAGCTCTGAAAACTGTGAGACAGAGTGTCTGTTGTTTGTAAACCAGGAATGGACTGAGACAGAGCCCCTGTTGACAGGAGCGTAGCAGGATCTGATCCAAGTAACATTTGAACTCCCCTGGGAAGGTCAAGAGTGAATGGCTCAGGGCAAGAGTGCAGGTGGGAGAGCGGTTAGGAAGCTGTGAGAACCTCGGACAAGAGGACAGGGCGGCCTGGGAGGGTGGTCAGTGAAGATGAAGACAAGGCACATGGAGCCAAAGCCTGAAGGGACAGCCCTGCCAGCCTGCTGCGGGGATGAGGAGAGAAGAGTCAGGATGACACTTGGACTACCAGCTGGAGAGACTTGTGAAGGGCCAGCTAAGTGTAAAGATGGAGACTTCCCACGGGAGGAAGACGCTGGTTAGAGAAGAGATGGTGAGCTCTGGACTGCGCAGACTTCTCAAAGACAAAGACCTCACCTTACTTCTACCCTTAGCACTCAGACCTATGCCGGCCACACACAGTAGACACTCAACAAATGTCCACTTGAACAATGAAGGATGCAGCTCTTGAAGGGGCAGTCTTTTTGAGACAGGGTCTCCCTTTAGTCCCAGCTGGCCTGGAACTTGCTATGTAGACCAGGCTGGCCTTGAACTCACAGAGATTCACCTGCCTCTGCCTCCTGAGTGCTGGAATTAAAGGCATGTGCTACCATGCCCAGCTTGTATGCAGCTTTTGTACTAGCAGACGTTGGTCTGATTGGTGACCCCAGTGAGCCACAAGCTGCCACCCCACCAGGCCCATTTTCTAAGACGTGTGTCTAGGGATCAAACTCAGGCCCTTCTGGCTGCAAGGCAAGCACTTCGCCGGCTGAGCTGTCTCCCTAGCCCTACAGGATCGGTGTTGGCATTGATTCCCTACAGGATCACGAGCCCCTGAAGGTGATGGGCACCGGCTCCTTCTCTGTTGTCTCCTCCATGCTTGTGACTTTTCCAGACACAGTCCTCCCGTGTCGGTTGGGTATTTCCACATGACAAACCACCCTGAGACTCAAAATGACACAAGCAGTCAGCATCTCTGGATGTTTCTGAGTCCAGGGACAGCTGGGTGGCTCTGCTGCTTCCAGCTGGGTCAGCTGTAGGTCAGAGTTCACCTTGTTTTCTGGCCTGAATTCCCCATAGATGTGAAGTAAGCTATCGGTAGACAGGCCTAAGATAACCCTGGAGGGGACATTCGGGCACCTCCACCATCTCCCACCTATAGCAGACCAACACACATCTTTTCATGTGGTCCTGCTCGGGTTCCAAGAGGGGAATAGAACTGTTAAGCTTTCTCTAGGTCTGACTTCAGAGATCAGCTTTGTTGGAGCGCATCCTATGTGATGCATTCTCATGACCAAAGGATCCACAAGGTCCAGCTCACAAGGTCCAACTCAGAGTCAGCATGGAGATAGTCTCAAAGAGTGTGGATCAGCCGGGCATGGTGGCACACGCCTTTAATCCTAGCACTTGGGAGGCAGAGGCAGGTGGATCTTTGTGAGTTCAAGACCAACCTGGTCCTCATAGCAAGTTCCATGACAGCCTGAACTACAGGGAGACCCTGTCTCAAAAAGACCAAAAGGAAAAAAAAAAAGAGTGTGGATCAGAGAAACATGGGAAAGTGAGAGACGTGTGCATAAATGGTCTTTATGAACTCAGTGATCACATACTTAATATGTGCTGGGGCCCTCTCTAAGCCTTTTCTATACTAACACATATGACCTGACAACCATCTTCTGAAGTAGTTACTAATTTCTATCCCTAATTTATAGATAAAGAAACTAAAGTCCAGAAAGGTTATGCAGTGGTCTCAAAGTCACACAGGTAGGACAAGATAGAGCCTAGATTCGAACCTGGGCAGTTTGGCTTTAGGACTGTGTATGGCCACTCTGTTAGTCTTTTGACTCTTGATAATCCTTGGTAAGCCTTGCTCTGTTTGCCTGAAATAATATTTTGACAAGCTCCTCTTTGATGACAGTGGTTGTTTTTAATCCGAGGGTGTGGAAGTTTGAGATATGACACTCTTGGCTCATTTCAATACAGACGGCTTCAAAGGCAATCCCAAATCTTATTGCCTGGCAGCAGAGTTGGCTGGCTGAAAGATAGACTCCCAAGCTTTATTAACTGTCACCATGGCAATTTCGAAGACATTGGTTACAAGGAAAGATTTCCTGACACTTATTCATAATGGCGCTGGGGAGTCCCAGGCAGGCTGATCTATGGCTTTTAATCAACTAATGGATGGGGTCTCTGGGTGCAAATTCTCCCTGTTCAGTCTTGTTAGAACAGGAAGGATTCTGTGGACTCAGAGCTGTCCTGGCTCCCAGCTGGCAGAGAGAGCCCTTCTGGGTGCACTGATAACTGGAGCCCCTGAGCTCTATGAAAAGCAGTGGTACCCAGGGCCCTGACTCCAGCTGCATGCTCCTTGCCAAGCCATGTGCCATGACCATAGGCAGAAGGAGCTTAGGAGATCAGTAGCTCAAACATTCCCTGAAGGAGGGTGCCTTGGAATGAGGACCACAGCCTTGGTAAAAGGGGAAGAAAAGTGTATCAGGACTGTGAATTCAAATCTCTAATCTGTCCTTAGTGGCTTGGGAACTTCGAGACGTCTGAACTTGCTGAACTTGTGTTTCTTCTTCTGAAAAATGGGAACAATAATGTGGAGAATTAAATGGTGACACATTTGACTTCACACACAGTCAGGTAACTTCTTGTACTCTCCTAGTTCCCTTTCTCCTCATCCTTGTCATTAAGGCTGTGTCCTGCCCTGCCTCCCTTCTCCCCAACCTAGTTGAGAATGCAAATAGCGAATATTGAGTGCCTACTGTATGTCAGCTTCCACTGTGTGTGCGTGTGTTTGTGCATGTCTCATGTGGCTATACTATTTTGTCCCACCTCCCCATGGGATAAAGGTGTTTTATTGTGATTTGACAGGTGAAGAGAGTGGGGTCAGGGACTTACATGAGATCACTCAGCAAGCAGAGACAGAACTGGCATGGATCCCAGTTGGTGCTGATGCCAAGGCTGGCACCTCTGGGCAGCTGGCAGGCAGACTGGACCCAGCCCAGCAGCCCTGCAGTAGATCCTCCAGATCTATTGGAGCAGAACAGGACACAGAGGGAGCGACTCCTCTACAGACTCTGAGGTGGACATTCAGCATTTTGGACTTAGTGGGACCCCTAGGAGTCATAGCTGGAAGGCTCTCACCCACTCCCGTTACTGAGGGGAAACTTGAACACTTGCACTAAGAATGGCCAAGCAGCTAGTCCAGAATCTATCAGTTGGTGGCAGAGCCAGGACTTGAACCCTTGCTATCTCTGGAGCATCTGTGAGCATCAGATTTTGTGGGGCAGGTGAGAGAAGGGAGCAGACAGACATTTTCTAGATCCTCATCCAGATCTCTGCTGCCTCAAGTCTACAGGACCCTGGTGCCTCAAGTCTACAGGACCCTGAGCTGCCACTGCTGGGAGAGGGGCACTGTCTCGACCCAGGCTGCAGGCAGAGGCTGCTCTAACGCAGCAGATGTCTTGAAGCTTGAAGGCTTCTGAGCTATATAGCCTGTTGCCTTTCCTGCCTTTCCTGCAGAAGTCCGTCTGCCCCAAGTCAGTATCAAAGACAAGCCAGTAATAAGTGACACCAGCTGACACAGGAAGGGACAGCACTCTGTCTCCACTGCCTGTCACCACAGCCCTGTGAGAGCACCATGGCCCCCATTTTACAAATGGAGACTCTGAGGTGTTAAATAACTTGCCCAGGGTCGAGTGCCAGGCAGTGAGGGGTTGGATTCAGCTCCAGAGACTCTGAATTCAGAGTTTCCTTGTCTTGTACAGAACCCTGTTGTAAATTCAGTCATGATTGAGGGATTCAACAAATAGTACCAGCTCTGAACACACTCTAGGGATTTGACAGACAGGTAGAACATCTGTTCTCCTGGACCTTCCCATCACATAGTCCATAAGCAGAATTAAAGATTAACATGCAGGGGCTGGCAAGATGAATGGACGAGTTCCTTTTCTGTTACTGTGCTACAACACCACGGCCAAGGTAACTTCTAGAAAGAAGAGTTTCTTTGGACTTATGGTTCTAGAAGGGTAAGAGCCCACCATGGAGAGAGGCATCTGGAGCAGAATACTGAGTGTGCCTACCTTCAAGTATGCCCAGGAAGCAGAGAGAGACAAACCGGAAGGAAATGGGGTGGGGTTGTGAACATCCAAAGCTCATCCTCAGCAAAGAGCTTCCTCCACGAGGCCACACCTCCTAAAACTAAAACAGCCACAAACTAGGGCCCGGTATTCAAATACTTAGAACCGATGGGGGGACACTTATTCAAATCACGGAGTGTGTCAGTGGGTAAAAGTGTGTGCTACCAACCTGCCAACCTCTGAGGTTGATCCCTAGAACCCAAATGGTAGAAGGAGAGAACTGACTCTGGCAAGTTGACCCCTGACCTCCACACGCACACTGTGGCACACTTGCCCTCTTCCGCCCCAAATAAATAAATGCTATTTAAAAAATAGGTAGAAAAAAAATAGGTAGAAGAGATTTTTTTAAAAATTAAAATGTAGGGCCAAGAGCTAACTCCACTGATGAAGGGTCTGCTTTGCAAATATGTGACCGAGTTCCATCCCCGGAAGCCAGGGTTTAAAATACAAAGCAAAAGGAAAAAACAGCCAGGCACAGTGTCCATGGTGGATGCTTATAATCCCAGCACTGGGGAGTTGGAGACAGGTGGATCCCAGAGGCTCGCTGGCCAGCCAGCCTCGCGGAGTCAGCAAGCTACAGGCAGGAAAGAGACTGTTTTAAAAAGGTGTTTGTCAGCTGAGGACCAACCCCAACACACCACATACACACACACACACACATATACACACACACACACACACACACACACACACACACACTTCAGACACCTGAGAGGCTAGCTGGAGGGAAAGGAGTCATGGAGCACAGAGGAGAGCTGGGGTCAGGAAGGATTAAGCAGGCTATTCAGAAATGGCCTCAGAGATGATGTCACATACGAAAGGGTCCCAGCCCCTGGCCTCTCCTGGGGTTTTCTTTTCCAGGGAAAAGAAACTGGCTCCCACATTTGGCCAGGGCCCCACTATTCAGTGTTCAGGGAAGCAGCCAATTCTTTCAGGGGTGGTGTCATGCCCCCCCCCCGCCAAGTGTCATAGAATTTTCCAATTTCCAGCCACCCATTTTCTGTTGCAAGCTCAGCAGTGTTCTTTCCTAGAGAAGGAAACTGTCCACCAGCTTACCCAAGTCCTGCAGTCCACTTCCAGGATGCACCCCTGGGGACCCACAGGCCTTCCACAAGGCCCCACCTCTTTGTTTCCATAATTTCCCAATAGCACCACACAGGGACAACAAGCCTTTCCACGTGGACCTGAGGAGGCACTTAAGATGCAAACTGAAGAGAAAAAATGTAGAAAGGGAGAAGGTCTGGGTTCTGGGCCCAGCTCTCTCTCTAGCTGTGGTACATAACCTCATAGCCTGAGCTATTTCCTCATTATTGGAAGAGGACTCCCGTGTTTCTCTGGGTCCATTGTGGGCATCCTGATCTACTGACAAGGAAAGCACCTTGTAGATTCTGTGTCCTCCTCCACAAGGGCCACAGGGTTTCTTCTGTGGCTGATTCACTGTCTTTTATTCTATTCTACATTGGAGACATAGGGCTATGAGACACTCACAAAGGGTCATAGTGGGTGTGGAGAAGGGACTAGATAATTTCTCAAAATCCTTGCTCCTGTCCTAGGTTGAATAGCATCTTTCAAAATTGACTCCCAACTAGCACCTCAGAATGTAGTATTATTGGAGCTTGGGCTTAGTGGATATTGTTGGCTATAATGACATCATGATGGGGTAGAGTAGGCCCTAAGTACAGTGTGACGTCCTTATGAGAGGTGCAGAGACAGGTGTCGGAGACAGGTACAAAGGAAGAAATCTCCATGAAGACCAAGCAGAGTTTGAAGTGATGCAGCTGCCAGGCAGAAGCACCAAATTCCTGGAGCCACCCGGATCCACTACAAGGACCCTAACCCTATGGCCACTGGGACCTTGAACTTCTGGCCTCTGACTTGCAGAGAATAAGTTTGTGTTGTTTAGGAACACTCAGGTCTTTAGAATGTGTTCCAGTGGTCCCAGGAAAAAGATGTCCCCTTCCCTTGTCACCCACCCAAGCTTTCAACTTCTGTGGCTGCTGACACTTCCTGCCCAAGACCTCCAATACAAACCTGCCCTGAAAAAGAAGGAAGTTTGTGGGGAGAGGAGTTGGGAAGGTGGAGGGCAAGGATATGCCTAGGATCAGACAGCGAACCTAGCTCCAAAGGCTCCAGATATATCAATGAAGCCGGGCCTGTGGCTGCAGGTCCTGAACTCAGAGCTGAGTGTCATCAGGTGTCCCCTCCCAGCATGACTTCCTGAGAAGTCACACAGAGTCCATAAGGAAAGGGGAGTGGGCCTTGTGCTTTTATGGAAGCACCTGGCTGCACTGGAACAAAGAAGAGGAGTTCCAGGAACGAGGGGTCAAGCGAGGAGAAGAATCTGCCCTGGCCTGATGGGGTGGCCCCTCTTGGGGGCTTTTTGAGACATACATCAGGCTTCATTTAGAAATCTGTTAAGGAGATAGAACGAGGCTCACAGATCTGAGAAACTGTCTTCTTTTTTGCACTTTCTTATTTGAAGAAAGTTCAAAAGTTTTTTTTTAATTAATTAATTTATTTTATGTGTATGAATGTACTGTCTGCATGTAGGTTTGTGTGCCCGTGTCGTGCAATGCTGCAGAGGTCAGAAGAGGGTGTCAGATTCCCCTGGAACTGGAGTTCTCCTGGAATTGGAGTTACAGACGGTTCTCAGCCGCCATGTGGGTGTTGGGAATCGAACCCCGGTCCTCTGCAAGAGAAGTCAGCGCTCTTAACCACTAGGTCATCTCTCCAGCCCCAAAAGTCTTTTTATGTGTATATGTGTGTGTGTGTATGTACAGATGTGTATGTGTGTGTGTTGTGTGTGTGTGTGCGCACGCGCAGGTGAGTTGGTGTATAGGCATACATGTGCATGAGTGTGGAGGCCGAAGGACAACCTGTCCAGGAGCATCTATCTTGTTCTTTGAGACATGGTGTCTCACAGGCCTGGAACTTTCCAACCTCTCCTGAGATTGGCAGGCCAGCAAACCCCAGGAATCCACCTGTCTCTGCCTCCCTGGGGCTGAGGTTACAAGCATATTACCACACCAGCATTTTTACATGGGTTCTGAGGGTAGAACTTGGGTCCTCAAGCTTATGCAGTGACCACTATATCCCTCATCTCTGGACTCTGTGACCCACACAGAGATTTTTGTTAATGACCTAAGAGGTAAGACTTAACACCAGCTCAATATTCAGTGGATGAAACAATCCAGAGTACAGTTTTGGGTTCTCTTATCTATGGAACAGCTTTGAGACTCTTCAAGAACTGAGAAACCTCTGAGCAAGTACTTTGGGGGGGAACTTTCCCAGAAACTGGGGTGAGGATTGAAAATCAGTCAACAGGTAGATTTGTGAAAACTTTCTGTGAGTAGCACTGTGTTGGATTTCATGGAAAGTCAGGGTGGTATGATGAGGGTAAGGATGGTGGCAGTGGTGGTGATGATGGTGATGATGGTGATGATGGTGATGATGGTGTGAGGATGATAGTTGCAATGGTGATGACAGCACCAATCTAACAAACACTAAGTATTGGCCACCCTGTTCAGCATTTTATATATACTGTCTCATTTCACCCTCACAGTTTTCCTAAGACATAGATTCTGAGGAGCTACAGAGATGGCTCAGTGGTTAAGAGCACTGCCTGCTTTTGCAGAGGACCCATATTTGGTTCCCAGCACCCACATGGAGCCTAACAACCATCTGTAATTCCAGTTCTAGGGTATCTTCTGTCCCCTCTGGCCTCCACAGGTATTGCATGCATATGATGCACTTACACAGATGCAGGTAAATGCTCATACACAAAATAAAAATAAATTTTAAAAGTTAAAGGGAAAAAGAGTTGGATTCTGATTGTTTCCATTTTACACATGAGATCTCAAACTACAGAGGGATTAAGGCCAGAGTCACACAGGCAGTCAGCCAGAGCTATGACTTAAACTAAGAGTATCAGACTCCCAAGCCCATGATAATGGCAGACATCAGCAGCCGCACGCTGTCCATCCAGTTCTTGCCTTGCACTACACACAGGCTGCTGCTTCGTGTATGTGGGCTAACCTCAGCACCTTCGTCCTGCAGATACAGACCTTCCCTAACTCTGCACTAGGACCCTCAACTAGCCTCCTTTTTTATTTAGCTCCTAGAGAACTGTTCCTGCCTGGGAACAGCAAACACTAAGACCCTGGGTCTAGGTAGAGTTGCTTATTAATAAGACAGATTTATCTAGAGCCCAGGTACTGAGTTAGGCCTCCAAATACCAACCACCCCTCCACGGTCTTACACCCAAGGGATGTTGAGAAGTGTCTGGAAGCATTCATGAGTGGCATTGCTACAGAAGGGGCAGAGACTCCAGAGGTTGCTAAGTACCATACAATATGCAGGGAAGCCCCTCCTACGCACAGCCACAACCCAGAATTCCCTTGGGTCACAGATACCAGTTGTATGTACAGTGAGAAAGCATGTTCTAGAACAAGTGAATGAGGAGGCTTGGAGTTGAAGTCAGAGAAAGGCTAGACCAGCAGTCGTGGGGGAAGGCAGACAGCCACTGTGTTCGTCAGAGCACAATACTAATTATTCTAAGCAATTACAGAAGCAATGTATCAAACTTGGGCAGGGCGCACTGTGTGGGTCACAGAGCCCCCCAGGACCCGCTGGGTATGAACTTTATAGCGCACCACAGTGCTGGAGGTGGGTGCCCTTAGATGCCAGAACATAGAGAAGAAATGAAGTTCTCAAGGCCACAGCAGCAAATGGGCTTTCCTAGCACCTTCCAAGGCAGACAGGCTCCAGGATGCAGGCTCATGCCCAGAAGGCTCTACTCTCCATGCTAGGATGGTCTGCTGAATCGCCGTCTCTCCCAAATGGCCAGCCATTAATCCCTTTATATCCCCAGCACCCAGCGAAGCTTTGACATATAGGAGGAACTCTATCTGGACAAGTGGACATCTGAAATTTAATGTCAGAAACAGTCCCATCATTCTGAATAACAGTCACCCTGCTGGTGGGGAGGACGGGGCAGAGCTCTATGGCAACCCTGTTTTCCTTGCATACCAGGAAGGAAAAGCCACATCTGGGGTCTTTGTCTTGGGGTTGAGCTCACACTGGGGCGCTCTGATCACTAAGATACCTCGTTGTCTCCCACAGGTCTGACTCTTATGGGTCTCTTCCCCTTTCATGTATCCAAGCCTGACATCCATGACTCCCAATCCCAGGAAACATATATGTACACACACACACACACACACACACACACACACACAGAGGCATGCACACACACAAATAGAAATGTACACACACATACATAGACACATATGCGGGTATGTACACACACATATACACAGAGACATACACACATACACACACGGAGGCATGCACACACGTGCACACACACTCCTCTCTTATGCTTTAGATGCTCTCACAAGAGATGCATTCCACACTGTGTGCTGCCTCTTGGATGTATTCTTTGTTTAGTGTGCATTCATTCATTCATTTGGTAATAACTTGCAGAGCCCTCCCATGCATCCTGCATCATGCTAGACACATAGGACACTAAGCTGAACCAAACAGATCTGTGTGGGGCCACGTGGCTGGTGACAACTGTGGAGCTCAGCTGTGCTGCTTCCGGTGCTGCCTATCAAACCCCAGGAAGACTGCCTGCTGGTGATAGACAGGGGGAAACTGAGGCCCATGGTGTCGGATTGGGGAGTAGGAGAGGGGCCCAATGAGGGAGAGATGGCTGACTTCCCCTTCAAGAAGGGAAGGTGAACAGGATTTACTACTAAAAGGTAGGATGTGGCTCACTTAGGCAATGCGGTTACAGAAAGGTTGGAGAGGAGACTAGCCAGAGGAGAAGAGCAGGAGAACATGGGAGGTGAAGCACTGTGGGGTGGAGGACCAAGAAGCTGTCCTGCGTTCACATAGCTTCTCGTCGCAGTGACCGAGTACTTGACAGAATCAATTAAAGGAGGAAAGTTGTGTACTGTGTCACAGCTTCAGAGGTTCGCTCCATGCCTGCTTGGCCCCGTGTGCTTGGGCAGATCACCATGGTGGTCTAAGCATATGTCAGAGGATAGTCTTCACTCCTGGACGAGAAGTAGATAAACAGATATCACCTCCAGTGAGTCCACCTGGAGCCCACCTCCTGCTCTGCTGTTGTATTGTATCATTGATCTCTCAGGAGCCATCATCTGGCAGCCAGGCTCCCAGTACCTGAGCCTGTGGGGACACATCCTTATTCAAACCACTAGACCCTGCAAGGGCATTCAGGAGCAGCCCCACCATCAACTGAGCTGGTTGCGTTCCCATAGTCTGACCCAGAATGTCCCATCTGCCTCCCCACCTCTACCCAAATGGCCACAGGAGTGGCTTCTCTCACATCTGCAGTGCACGAGAATTCTTGTGGGTCTTGGGAAGGGGCTGGCTCTCCTGCGGAAGAGCATTTGGAGCCAGAACAACTAGAGCGACCACATATGGACCCACCCCAGGGGGCGTGGCTATAGGTGGTATGAGGGGTCTTTGGATTTTGTCAGGGTGTGGAACTGAGAGTCATGTTATATTTTTTCAGAAACCAAAGGCAGGTGGAGGGCTCTGGTTAATAATGCTCACTGGAAGCTGCTCCTAAAGAGTTGGACCTTTAAAGAGCCATACAGCTCTGAACAGGCCCAAGTGGGATATCAGGATCAGCATAAGCCTCACCACGGAAAGGGCCTTTGAAGGACGAATAGGAGTGGGCCGGACCATGAGAGAGGTTAGGGGTGTTCAAGGTACTTGAAACAGAATCTGCAAAAGCAAAGAGGAGCCAAAGGCCTAGCTTGCTTCCAAAGTGTACACCTGGCTTCTAGGGAGGGAACAGGAGTCTGTGAAATACAGATGGTCTGGGAGGGCATGCAGGGTGCAGACCCTGCAGCCCTCTGCATCTGTGAAGTGTCCGGACTTCCCCTCAAATGTGGAGGAAGCCATGCAGTGCTGGAGGACTTAGCTTGGCTCCAGAGCCAGGCTGCCTTCTGCCTTGAGTGTGAGACCTGGTTCCACCACCCACTGATGTGATCCTGTCCCTGCATTCCACTCTACTCTGAAAAGCACCCTTCCTGCACTTTTTATGCAAATCCAAAACCCAGAAAGCTCTGGGAACCATCTGTTTTTTATTTCATAGGCTCAGCACAAATGCATTAGGCAGCTAAACCTGATCTGGGAGCACAGGCTTCTCTCTCCACAACCCTGTTCTAGGGAGGCTGTTGCTGGGAATGGCAAGTGGCAGCAGATCCTTCCAGGGCTTCATCCCTGGTCCTCTGCAAGAGTTATGCAGTATAAGAGCAGGCAAATGCTACTCCCTTGTAATCCCAATACTGGTGAGGTAGAACAGCTGGATCCCAGAATTCACTGGCCACTACTTAGTCTACCCCTACTTAGTAAGTTCCAGGCTGGTCAAACTGTCTCAGAAAAACAAAAACAAAAAACCAAGATGGACAGCATCTAAGGAACGGCGACCAAAGCTGCCACTGCCTTCCATACACACACACACACACACACACACACACACACACACACACACACTGTGGTGGTTTGAATGAGAGTGTCCCCCCATAGGCTTTAAGTATTCAGACATTTTGTCTCCAGTTGGTGGCACTGTTGTTGGAGGTCTTAGAAGGTGTGGCCCTGCTGGAGAAAGTACATCATTGAGGGCAGGCTTAGTGAGTTTAACAAGCTTTGCAGTCTCCAGTCTCTTTCTCTTGACTTCCTGTGCTCATTGCAAGATGTGACCCTTGGCTTGCTGCTCCAGCCCCGGCCACCATGCCTCCCACCACAATGGACTCTGATTCCCTGGAACCGTCAATCGTAAGCTCAAATAGTCTCTTTCATTGATAAGTTCCCTTGGTCCTGGTGTTTTATCACAGCAACAGAAAAGTGACTAATACAGTTATTTGGTACCAGGAGTGGGATGTTGGCTGTGAAGAACCTGACCATGTGGATGTTTGGAGAAATGTGGAAGACTTTGAAACTTTGGGCTAGAAAAGCTGTTTACTGTAAGCAGAGCTTAACGGGCCATTCTAGTACAAGCCTAGAAGAAAGCATTGCTGCAAAAAATGTAGTTCCACAGGAAAATAAAGACTTAGGCAGCAACTGGGATATTTTGATAAAGAGTCTGGCAACAGTTTGCCCACAGCCCAAATGCTTGCCTGATGCTAAGTTGAAAAGCAATGGACTAACGTCTTTGGTGGAGGATATTTCAAGACAGCCTAATTTAGAAAAAGTGGCGTGGCTATTAATGATGAATATTGTACAGATCTACAGTGAAGAAGAGCAGATGGGGCAGAAAAAAATGCAGAATGTACAGTTTGGATCCGAAAACTGCACTAGGAATATTAAAGGTGGGGCCAAGGCATGTGAAGAAAAGGCTCCCTTTGATAAGGAGATTAAAGTGATTAAGGAGGGACCTAGCTATTTACAAGTAAACAATGGAAAAAGTGAGATTAATGGGATTAAGGAGAGGCCTCATGTAAACAGAAACTGTACCTTCAGGGCAAGACCACACCCAGATAATCCTCCAGTTTTTATTTAATAGTCATAGTAATATATAATGATTAAGAATATATAATTTTGTCAAATCTAAACCCATGCCCCCCTATGCCCCCCACCCCACCAGAGCTCTGCATTCTGCCAACATGCTATTATCTCCTTTCAGTCTTTTCTCAATATTCTCCATGGGGAGTTGACTTTTTGAGCAAAAGTTCACTGTTTCAGTCAGTCTCTTTGATGCGTCCTTTTTGGTTGTTTGTTGTTTTTGCTTACAATATGCATCACTCCCAACTGCTCTGGACAAAAAGCTCAAGAGGCCGAGCCCACGAAGAAACTTTACAAACTAGGTAATTGGCACTAGCATCCACAGATGAGGAGATCACCATTTCATCGTTTGTTTTTCTGGGACTGCGTTATTCACTCCGCATGATGTCCTCTGCTCCAGCCATTTCCCGCAATCAGCTCACTGATGTCGTTTTCTTTCTTATGCTGCCACTAGCCTCCATTGTGTTAGATGTACCACATTTACCAATTTTCTCTCTCCACTATCAGTTTGAGGAGCATTTGGGTTGGTTCCAGCTCTTTGCTCTTGTGAAAGAGAAGTGCAATAAACATAGACGTCACGTATCTCTGTGGTAGGGTGAGTCTTGGGTGACCCATGACCTAGCGCGGTGGTATGGGTGAGAGCGGGTGGCAGTTCATTCCAAGTCTTCCAAGGGTTCATACACACGCTATTTCGCATAGTGCTGTCGAGTTACATTCCCACCAGCAGCTGGCCTTCATGCGTGTTTCCTTCTCAGTCCACAAACCTGCTCCGCTCCTTTCGGTATCATTTGTTTTCTTGGATCCTAGCCAGTCTATTGGAGTAGATGCATATCTTCAACAGGTGGTTTGATTTGGCATTTCCTTAATTGATTAGTGCATGTTGAACACTTCTTCAGCAGGCTCGTCTATCTCAGCCATCTCTCAACATTTGCCTACTTGTGAAGTCTCTGTTCAAATTATAGTATTTTTCTCTTATTGATTTATTTGTTTTCTTTCTTCTTTGTTTTTGACGCAGTTAGTTTATTATTTCGCAGGAAATCAATGCTTTGTCAGATGCGAGTCCTGCAGTGAAGGTTTCTCCCACTTCTGTGGGATTTCTCTTCACTTCCTTGATTGTTTTCTTTTGAGTACCGAAGCTTTGAGTTTAACGAGTGGGTCCCATTGTCAATGTTCGACCTTAATTCTTGTGCAGACTGCTGTCTGATTTAGGACGTGCTTTTCCTATGCCTATGTCTTGAGTGTACTCGCGCCAACATTTTCTCTCTATCGCCCTTCAGAGTTTGGGGTTTTCTGTGTTGCACTGGCTTCGCCTTTGATCAATTTCTGGGTTGACTTCTCTGTACAGGGTGAAGAGGAAGGGGTTAATTGCATTTCTTCTCAAAGTGGTGATGTCCAGTTTTGCCACACCATTTGCTCGAAGAATGACGTCTTTCTCCATTGTGCTTCTGTTGGCCCCCTTGTCAAATAATGAGTGGCCTGAAATTGTATGTGCTCAGTGTTTGGATCTTTGGTTTTGTCCATTGGTCAACAGATGTGTTTTTGTGGCTGCAACAGAAAGTACCAGGCTCGCCTTTTTTATGACATAAATTTAGCGAGCCGCGACAGTGTAGTAATAGATTTGCAAGTCTATACAGCAGTACGAAATATAAATGGAAGAGTTACCCATAGATTAGTGTAGCTCTTTATTGACTATCGAGGAGTTATATATGCTATTATATGCACTCAATTCGGAGGTTCATTATTGGCCTATTATATCCAAAATGAATTAATGATTTTAACGCTCTATCCAACCTGTGGATACAGAATACATGTTGGGCCCGATTTCTCCATATTGGGCTTGCATTTAAATTCTCGACATTGGTACAGTATAGGCACTTTTATTATACCAGTAGTTTTCAGTTAGAATAGCATTTTTGTGTGCTGGCACTCGCCTATAACACTTTCCTCCACTCTCCAATGAGGGCATGGGAGTTTTGTCAGTCTTCTTGTAGTCCCTCTCTATACAATTTCTTTGCATGTAATAGTATTATTAATTTTTTGGTAGCAGGATCTTTGGGCTGTCTTTGGTTCGGTTTTTGTTACTAGGTTATTTTATTGTTTTGAGAGCTATTGTGGATGGGGGAAGTGGGGAAGGTTCTTCCTTTGACGTCTTTCTCCAGCTGCTTGGTTGCATTTGGTGTAACAAGACAAAGGCTATTCGAATTTTTTTTTTAGCGTTATTTTTTATTATCCTGCCACGTGTGTGCTGAACCTGGTGTAAATCATTTTCTAGGAGTTTTCTGGTGAGAGTTTTTAGCATCCCTTAAGGTAAAAAATTCATATCATCAGCAAATAGGGATATAGCTTGACTTCCTCATTTTCAAGTTGATACTCTTTAATTTCCTTCTCCTATCATATTGCTCTAGCAAGAGTTCAAAGCACTATTGAAGAGGCAGTCGTGACAGGCGGGCAGCCTTGGCTGAAGTTCCTACCTTTTAAAGGGAATGTTTCTGTTTCGCTTTCCCCATTTTGGATTGATATTGGCCTAATGTGGGTTTCCTGTATATTGGCTTTGATTACACTGAGTAATGATCCCATCCAATACAATTGCCTTCTAGGGCTTTAGCATGAAGGGATGCTGGATTTTTATCAAAGGATTTTTCTGCATCATTGAGATATGATGTGGTTTTTGTCTGTTTGATGATGTTTATTGATTTTCATATGTTGAACCAACCCTGCATCTCTAGTATGAATCCAACTTGGTCATGATGGATGATCTTCTTGATGTGCGTCTGTATGCGATTTGCCAGTATCCTGTTTAGAATTTTGGCATCTGTGTTCATTAGGGAGACGGGTCTATAATTCTCCTTTTTAGTTGTATCTTTGCTTGGTTTTGGTTAAGCCTCCAATTTTTGAAAGGAAAATACTGAAAGCGTTTTGTACTCCAACAAGTCCAGGGCAAAGAAAATTTGCAAATGTGGTTAAAGTAGGAGAGAGTCCATCCCGAACTTGCAGCCAAACAACTCGGCAATTTCATTCACATGGTGCTGGCTTTAGAGGCACAAAGGATGAAAAAGTGAAGGGGTTATCAGTTCTTCCTCCACAGTTTCAGAGAGCCACAGAGGCCAGGCAGAGTGCAGCAGGGATGTCCCTGAATGAAGAAGGCCCCAATAGGCCAGTTCGTGAAGCTGTGACTGTGAAGCCTGGTTGGCAGCGGAGACCCCAAGAAAGACATTCGAGATGCCAGAGCTGTGAGATATTTGCCAAGGAGAGCTGCATACAGGGAGTGGTACCGGCCTAAGAAAGAGATGTATGTTGCAAGCAAAGCTGGAAGAGCTGAGCCATCTAAGCCCTTTGGAAGTCAAGTCCCAGAAATTGCACATGGAGCTACTGGAGTTGATGTTTGCCCTGCTGGTTTTCGGTCTTGTTTTGGTCCAGTATTTCCTCACTATGCCTCTATTCCTCCCTTTTGGAATGGGAATGTGTATTCAGTTCCACTGTATGTTGGGAGTATGTAATTTGCCTTTTGATTTTACAAGAGCTTACAGTTAAGAGATTGGCCTGTGTCTCAGAAGAGATTTTGGACTATAGACTTTTGAGTAGAATTGAGACTGGTAAAGACTATGGGGACTTTTAAGGTTGGATTAAATGCATTTTGCATTTTATATGGTCAGGAGCCTATGGGGGCCAGGGAGTGAGTCACACACACACACACACACACACACACACACACACACCTGTAACACATGCACATAGATGCACAATCTTGGGATCCCCGGACTCCTTCATTATGGAGCACATGGCTGGAGGGCTTTGAGAACAGACTGTATACATGTAGTGTCTACATTATAGAGGTATAGTGAGGCTTGTGAAAACCAGTTTATTCAGCTGACAGCCTTAGAACAATCCAGCCAGCACATAGGAAACAATAGATGGGAGACATCCCCGGAACTGGTTTCTTAACTGTTGAACTCTAGAGTCTTCTGGTAGCAGAGCCTGGGCAGTTGGGGTGTGGTGACTGTCAAAGCAGGGTGGGGAAGTTGTCTGCACAGACGCTGGCCTTTGTTGAAGTCATGAACATAGGCCTTTGTTTCACTATTGGACGTAGACTATGTGTGGTATTCTGAGGGCCACATTCATGCCCATTTCTGGCCAGTGCTCCCAATGGGCACCTTATTCCTTGGCAGACCTGGCATGGCCTGCTGGGTTATAGGCAGCTTACAAGCTTCTGGAAACCAGGGCCTGTCTGTCACCCTCCTTGTCCTCTGCACGTGAGCCAGAACACTTGATAATTACTCAGTGAATTGAATCCTCCTTCTTGACTCTTACGCAGAGGCTACATCAAGGCTTACCTAGGAACAGCCTGGAAGCTGTTACTCCCCATCCTCAAGATGTACATACACTTAAGGCTGGAGACATGGCTCAGCAGTTAAAAGCACTGGCTGTTCATGCAGAGGACCTGGGTTCAATTCCCAGCACCCACGTAGCAATTGACAGCCATCTGTAACTCCAGTTCCAGAGGATCTGATGCCCTCTTTTGCACTCCACAGGCATATAACATGGGTGCACTTACATATAAGCAGGCATACACATAAAATAAAAAAATAATAAATAAAAGGGGTTTTTTGGTATTTTTGAGTCAGGGTCTCCCTTTTAGTACCAGCTGTCCTGGAGCTCGCTCTGTAGACCAGGCTGGCCTTGAACTCACAGAGATCCGCCTACCTCTACCTCCCGAGTGCTGGGATTAAAGGCGCGTGCCACCATGCCCAGCTAATAAATAAAACGCACAGGCCCAACTTTATCTTCATGCTCTTAGTCTCCAGAGAACAGGGTTTTGAAGGGAAGCTCGTTTTTCTGTGACTAGGGAACATTTTCCATCAAAGCTTGAGCCCTCCCTCTCCTTACAAAGCCCTGTTTCCCTCAGTTTCCCTTCTGGAAGCTGCTTGGTTGCCCATTGGTAAACAGAGAGCAGAAGCTCGCTCACTCGGCTGTTTCCAGGGGCTCCAGATGTGACCACCAGCTGTTCCCTCCAGCTGTGATTGGCCCTCAGAAGCTGAAAGAGCCCCCCCCCCACACACACACAGGACAAAAACGAAGTCAATGGAGACCCCTCTTCACTGCCTTCGCTTGACACATTCCTGGGCTTTGCAAAATCCTCCATACTTTTCATAAGCCAGAGACGCAGCACCATCCCTGGGCTTGAGCTGAGTACACAACAAGATTAAGAACGGGACACGTCCTTCATAAACTCGGGGCATGGCAACCGGAAGCATCAAACCAGCTGCAGGGCAGATCTGAAGGCCCAGCCTCCCTTGGCCAGGCTGCAGCCGGAAGCGGAGCCAGGAGCCTGGGTGTTTATTTTTCACATCTTTGGGCCTGGCAGGAGGAGTGCACACCTCTCCTTTGTGCTTCTGCGGGGAGGGAAGCTGGCCAGTGCCCTCTTATGCAGACTTTAAAGGGACTCTAGCTTCTGGGTAGGGGAAATAAAACAGCCAGGAACCTCAGTGAGCCAGACACACTGTTGGGGAGGTGCAGGCTGGTGACGGGAGCCTTTGACGGTGACCTTGAAAACAAACAGTACCACTTCAAAGATCCACTTGGAAGAGAGGACGAGTGGAGGGAACCATCCTCAAAGAGGAGTTGTGGATTGTGAGCCGGGGCGTGTCCTACTCAGGGGAGAGGAGAGCAGGCTCATTTCTTAACCCACCACGTTATTCCAAGGATGTTTACAGAACACCTGCTCTGTGATGGCCACTAATTTTTTTTTTTTTTGGTCTTTTCGAGACAGGGTCTCCCTGTAGCCCCAGCTAGCCTGGAACTCTCTCTGTGAACAGGCTAGCCTTGAACTCACAAAGATCTGCCTGCCTCTGCCTCCCAAGTGCTAAGATTAAAGGCGTGCGCCACCATGCCCGGCGATGGCCACTATTTTAGGTAAGGTAGAGGAAGAGCAGGGTAATGAAGGGCCTGCTTTGTGATGCTTACATCTGCTAGGAAATCCTTTGGTTGGGACTTGATCTTGAACACCGTATCTAACATTTCTAGGACTTGACTTACCAATCCCTAAAATGGGCACAGCCAGCACCAGCGGGCATCCCACGTGGGCCCATGAGGAGTCTACGAAGTGATCAATGTCGTGTCAATCACAGTTATCAGTGCTAGGCACATAGGAACCCTTGGTAATGGGATTGAGTCATATGGAAAGGTGGTGACTGTTCAATTCAGGGGGTGGGGGAGGTGTGTGTAAATGAGAGTGTCTGTGACATAGTACGGGTGTGTGTGTGCATGTGTGTGCAGGTGTGGTGAGTGTGCAGAGGCCAGAGGACAACATCAAGCACTCTGCTCTATTGCTCTCTGCCCTATTCCTTAGACGGGGGCTCTTTCACTGAACCTGGAGCCAGGCTGGCCGACAGCAAGCCCAGCGATCCTCCCGTCCCTGATCCAGGACAACACTGAGGTTCAAGGTGTGTACGTGGCTATCCAAGCTCGGCATTGTTTTACTTAGTGCTGGAGATATGAACTTAAATCCTCATACCCAATGGACAATCTCCCCAACTCCTTAATTTTTTAATTTTTACAATTTCATACTTGAATGTGATGTTCTTTGATCAGTCTCCCCATTTTTCTTTCTTCTCCCCTTCCCCCCCACTAAATCCCTTCCTCTTTCTAAATCCCCCCCACCTCTCCCACACGCACACTGCATTTAACTAAAGTTGCCAGCATGAACCTGAGTAGGGGTTTATTTACTTGAGCAGAGCAGTCTACCAGTGGCTACACCACAGAGGACTGCTCCCCCCACCTTTAGTTGTCTGTAGCTCCTCTGAGAGGGGTGCGGTCCTCTCAGCCCCTCCCCAATCCATGGTCTCATGCAACTAGCCCCTCCTACACGCCAACAACATTATTATTATTATTTCTTAGATAGGTGCTTCCAATAGAGGCTCAATAAATACTGGCTTCTTTCCTCCCAATGAATCTGGGTAGGTAAGCCAGCCTAGTGTGCCACCCATGCTCTGGTCAGTGTCCTTTGCCCAAGGAAGGCCTGGGCTGGCTCAGCCCCTCCCACTGCATCTGTGCTGCAGGTGTGGGAAACACCGCAAGCGTGGATGTGGCCATTCGCAGACCTGGATGCTTCCCCTCTATCACCCAGCACAGAGCAGGCAGACATCTGTGAGGTCACCCCTGGGCCCCTGTCACTTCTTGTGGCTGCTAATTAAACACAAGATGAAGTGCCCTTGGCCTGGTGGCACCTGTCCCAGTGCCAGGCCATGGCTGGCTGGGTCTCAAATGAGCGAGGTTACCCCTGCTCCTTAGGATGGTGACCAGAGATGGGGAAACCCACCGAGAATAGAGCT
Organism: Rhizomys pruinosus; assembly: GCA_009823505.1. NCBI lineage: Eukaryota > Metazoa > Chordata > Mammalia > Rodentia > Spalacidae > Rhizomys > Rhizomys pruinosus. The sequence continues at coordinate 2,325,474 of VZQC01011667.1, read as the reverse complement.
CAAGGGAAGAAAGCATTGAGCCATCTGGGAAGCTGGGGCCTCCGTGTCTCACCAACCAGCTGGGGGACATGAGATCTTGGTCTGATTGGGAGGTGACAGAAGAGAGGGTGAGATAGGGATGTCCGATTCCCAGAGGTATTCCTGGGACCTTAGAACAGTTGTCACTGTCAGAGAGAACAGCTGGGACCCAGTAGCATGCCTAGGCATGAAGGAGGTGGGTAATCAATAATGAATTGTTGCGTGACATGATGGATGGGCTGGGCAGTAAGTACACAGTTGGAGCTCAGGGTCTGCAGGGTAGATTTCACTAATGGCCTCTACATGAGCCTTTGGTCAGGTGTTATTCCGTGTACTTATTTCACATGTAGTAACTTAATAGTGTAAATTCACTCCTTGAATTCTCACATAAACTCTATGAAAGACATAATTATCCCATTTTATAGACAAGGAAACTAAGGCCCAGAGAACTAAAGTAGCCATTACAGTCACACAGCTATAAAGTGTCAGGGATAAGAAGACACAGGGAATCTCAGGGATAGTCCTGTTAAGCCCAATCTTCCAGAAAAGGAGTCAGTTTTCACTTCCCTGGAATCTTAAGGATCACCCTGGGAGAGAATGTCAGTGAGGACTTGCCTCTGTTGGGTTAGCCTATGGGCGTGTCTATGAGGCCTTTTCCTAATTAAGTTAATTGATGTAGGAAGACCCAGCTCACTGTGGGCAGCGCCATTCCTTAAGCAAGGGTCCTGAACAGTATAATGTAGAGAGATCCACTGAATGCAATAAGCAGGCACACAAGCATGCATTCATTGCTCTCAGCTCTTGACCGCAGGTGTGATGGGACCAGATGTCATATGCTTCTGCCACTGTGACTTCCCTGAAACATGGAAGGAAGGAAGGACTATACCCTGGAAACCTAAACCGATAAACTCTTCCCTAAATTGCTTTTTGTCAAGGTATGTTATCAGAAATGAAGCTAGAACAGGGACAGAAGGAGGGGTTCCCTCCATAGACCAAGGGCAGAGGGAGAGGAGGGAAAGTTGTTAAAGGGCCCCTGGTTGTTAGATGATGGCTCCACTTCCGATTTTCTGACTGGACCGTGTCCAGGGGAAAGCATGCTTCAGACCTGGAATTTTGATCTTTGATCTTTTGCTAGCTAGGATAGTACAGTACAATCTCATACCCACACTGAAGAGTAGAGCACTGTAGACAATTTGCCATCTAGAGTGAATTACCTGGAATATTCAATGCTGTGCTCTAAATTGAGGGGTGATTTTCCTAATGGCAGGCTCATGTAATGTTCTAGGCATGTTTCAAGAGACTAGCGTGAGCTATCTTGTTCAGTAGGTGAGGTGCATTTTGACCTCCAACACTGTCAGCATATAATGGATTTTACGAGGTTGTGGCCCCGTTGTAAATCAAGAAGCATCTATAATGAAAGTAATGGCTGGTAAGCACTGAGCCCTTTCCGTGTGCTCAGTTCCACCCATACAGTGGTGACACCATACAGACAGTGGAGATTTCTCCACACTGTGTAGCTTTCACAGCTGGGATTTGTCGCAAAATGGTTCTGGAGGCCCCTTACAGAAACACTGCAATGGCAGGTTTCCCCTCGACCTGTCAGGTCAGATTTAAGGACATAATGCAGGGGCTCCACATGCTCCCTCATCCCTCTGCCCCCTGAGGTAAGCTCCCAAGCTCCTTAGAAACAGGGAGCTTCCTCTCACTGAGCTCAGTGGTGCTGGGGTGCCACCTCCTCCCTACACATGAAGTTCTGCATCTGTGGTCCTTGAACCCAAGGCTTTCTGCACCACCGTAGACTAAATTCAGTTGGTGACATTCCTGAACCTCCATTTACAGACCTAATTAGAGCTTCCAACTGGGAGATACAGAGCTGGGGCTCAGACCTGGGGCATGGAAGCTAGGACTCCAGTACGGGTTATTTCTAGAGCTCTTTGATAGCTCTTAAACCTGAAGAAAATGTAGCTGACCACTGCCAGGAAGGCCACTGGGGATGAAAGTGGAGGTGCCAAGGGACTACTGAATGTGTACGATGCTCTTTGTACGATGCTCTAAACCCAGACCCGGCCTCTCCGCACATTCCATTCTATCAAAGGCCCTCTCTCTGGAATGGAGATGTTTGGAGTGACAGTGAGGAAGAACTATCAGCACTGCTTCCCGTGTGGGTGTGTGGTCCACCCAGAAGCCTGTGAGGTCCAGGAGAACTGAAACCAAGGAGGTGGGAAGCCGATGAAATGACAAGGAACAGGAGGATGGGAATAAACACAAAACAATAGGTTCTAAGGACTTGCCAAAAGCTAGGACCAGTCACAGCCCAGGCAGCCAGAGGAGGGGGTGGAAAGCAGGGACCCTGGTCTGAGGGCGGAAGCCACATTCCCTTGGTCTGAAACCATGCTAGGCCATTGACTAGCCAGGTAACCTTAGGCAGCTCTATTCTTCGGTGGGTCTAATGGACCAAACCAAGGCCATGGGATGCACTAAGTAAAGGGCTGGGACAGTGCCTGCCACAAACATTACCATGGATGCACTAGCACCCACTGTGACCACTCCTGCACCAAGCAGGGGCATCATCTGTTTATCTAATCTAGTATGCAGGGCCAAACAGTACTGGGCTGTCATGATGCAAACTTGAGTGGTCACTGGAGGACAAGACGTGCAAGGTGATATTTAGCAGGCTCCAGAGACACTGAATGGGTCATAGTAGAAACTCAGAGTTAGCTGGGTTGTGACATTGGCTTTGACACCTCTTGGCATTGTCATCAAAATACAGTTGTCTCTACTGGAGGAGAGAGACCATCCCACTCCAGTGCCCCCTCTAGAGAGGAACAGCATAAGGCCCCAGGAGGTGCAGCAAGCAGGGGAGACCAAGGCACGCTGGCAGCTGAGTGAGGTCCGGGGTCCAGGCTGCAGTTGTTTATACCCTCCTTGTGGCTCTTTTCTCTTTTCATTCCTGAACCTCTCTGGGCTGAGGTTTGCTCTTAACAGAAGTACAATCAACATATACAAAGCATGCCTCCCAGAAGTAGACACCTTGGTGCCTTTGTGCTACCTGAACACACCTTATAAGCAGCCCTCAGGTCACCGATCAGAACACAGCCAGCTCTCATGTCCCTTCCAATAACTGCCCCTCCCCAGGGCCACTCTGCCCTGGGTTCTGCAGCACAGACAGTCTCCACCCACTGCTGGACTTCACGAGAGGGTTATGTCGCAGGGAATGTATTCTTGTGCCCGACTCTTTCTTTGACATTATGTCTTGACTCATCATCTGCAGCTGGATTTTATTGCACTGGGTAAACAAAGCACACTTTACTTTGTGCACTCTTCTGTGGGCGGCTGTTGGGTTTCCAGCATGTTACTGAGACTATTTTAGAAATCGTCTTGGTGACTGTGTGTACACAGTCCTGTTGAGTCCATACCTGGGGCATTGAAAGGCTGAGTTCTTTATACTTGATACCCAGGATTGAGCTTGAGAGGAGCCACTCAGCCCATAGTTAGTTGAGCACTCATTTTGAGCTAAAATAAACCCTATGTAGGGCTCCCAGCTGTCCGCTGCCACTGAGAGGCATCTCTTCCCTAATGAAGACGTGAACTCAACATCAGAACCCTGGGATAAGGCAGCATGGAAGGCTTATAACAAGATAGTATCCTGGAAGGGGGTGCTGCCCATTGGCAGGCTCCTGCCAAACAAGCGAAGGCCAGGGGAAGCAGGGATGCCCGAGCAAAGAGGAAGAGATCTGAGCCTCAGGCCCTGCCCTCCTCTGCAGTGGCTTAACCCTGAAAGTGCAGTCAGTATGACGGGCTGTTGGAAAGAGGAGTGGCCACACAGACAGGAGATAGCATTGGGGAGAAATCATGTGAGAGGTTGGAGGTTAGGGTGCTCTTGACCCTGTCAAGTCAGAACAAAGAATATGAAGAATCTGCCCTTGCCACATTTTACCAGCTTCCCAGGGTGGCGAGTGTTAACTCCGGAGTGGGTTTCACTGACGTCTAGTCTACCCCTCCCACAGAGACTAGAGAAGTAGAATAGTCGAGGCCTTAGGAGTGATTTTGGTGAATCCAACACTGGAAATGAAGTTTTTTTAAATTTTATTTATTTTATTATGCGCATGACTGTCTGCATGTAGGTCTGTGCACCCAAGTTGTGCATGCTGCGGAGGACAGAGAGGGTGTCGGATTCCCCTGGAACTGGAGTTAAAGATGGTTCTCAGCCGCCATGTGGGTGCTGGGGATCGAACCTGGGTCCTCTGCAAGAGCAGTTGGCACTCTTAACTGCTAGGCCATCTCTCCAGTCCCTGGAAATGAATTTTAAAGAGCCAATGTCTTTGACCTACTCTAGAGTCCATCCAAAAGAGGCTCATGCATCTTGGCTTCTACTTCCTACATTTTCTCCTAGTTTTCTTTAGCTCCACAGTCCTGCAGTCTACTCTGCACTCAGCCTGATGGCTTACCATTCACTTGGTAACTCTTCTCCGCAGTGACCTTCCAGCTAGCCTCTGCTTCCTGGGTCTGCTAAGTTCACTTTGGCCTCCTTAAAGACAGCACTTCCCTGGGCACTTGGTCAGGAATGAGCCTCTAGGTGCCAATGGCTTTAAGGTAGAAGCATGACCCAATCTTGACCTGCCTAAGTTTCCTCACCTATAGACTGAGAATCATAAGACCCAGACCCTCAGGTTGTCACAAGCACTAAAAGATGTGATGGGTATGAAATGTGGAGCAGGGCTCAGCTGACCTGCGGGTGCTCAGAGCAGCCGGGTTCAGAACCTGAGGGGTCACACTGGCCACTTCCGCTGCCTGGTGCTGCCTGGCGGCCCTCGTCCTATAGAGTCCCATCTGGTCTCTCCCTGTGCAACTCCCAGAGGGGTGCTGTAGAACCCAGATCTGACCTACATCCTCCAGGTGTTGCAGCCCCTCAGGATCGAGGGAACGGGGTCACCTCACAGCTTTTTGGGTCAAACCCCCATGGGGTGGGAGCTTCATGTGGAGATTTGAGTTCCTCCTTAGAGCAGTTTGCACAGATGGTTTTGCTGTATTCATTTCAAAAATGAGCACGCTGAGGCGCAAAGGGGGGTTGCCAGTGATGCTAGGCCTTGCCCTTGAGGCTCCGACATCAACGTCCACGCTCTTTCCTTTGTGTCCATTTGTTCCCTGGCCCTCCCCTGGGTGCCCTTGGCAACTGGAAAGTTTTTAACAGCAGAGCGTGTAATGCCAGATGAAAGTTTCAAGTGCCTGGTGTGACTGTTCAACCCAGAGCGAGAGACCATCTTCTCATCTCCCCGGAGCCCCGGAGCCGATTGTATTATCAGAAGAAATGCTTTGCTGCATGGCTAGGGATTAGGTGATGGATCGCACTTCTGCAGGTTGGAGCGAGATGCAAACATTCCCCGAGGCTGGAGCCACTTGCCTTATTTTTTTGCAGTGTCATGCCAGTCTTCTGTCAACAGGCTGAGAACAGAGGAGCCAAGCTCGGGACCCTTGGGGTAGAGATCAAGCAGAGGGCATGGTCAGGCCTGGCCCCAAGCTATGCAGGCTTGACTGTCCTCAGGGTCAGGGCACAAGGGCATGTCCAGTGTGAGCTAAGGGCTTCCCAGCTGAGCCTTTGCCGTCCAGGTTCCCACTAAGCTCTGATCTGGAGACATCGATGTCCTGAAATGACAGGGAAAGTGGCTAAAGTAGGCAAATCTGAAGCTGGACATCTTGAAGGTCATCCGGTCATTGGATCCTCCATCCCCTTAGGTATCCATCCATTCTTAGGTATCAGGACACCTGGACTCAATTCCACCTCCTTGGCCTGGTGAAACCTGGTCTGTCTTAGTCCTCTAGGCTCCCAGTTCTTCCACCTGCAAACTGGAGGTAGCAGTTCATCCTTCAGAAGGCTTTTCTGAGGATAAGGCGAGGTAATTTGTGGAGAACACCTAACATATAAGTGGCCCACAGTAGCTGCTCAATAAATAGTAATTCTGGCTCCATTTTAATGGGGAGCACCATCATTCCTTCATTCCCTCCTTCATCATGTGGGTATCATGTGCCATGTGAGTGCCAAGTCCATTGTTAACCATGAGCACAGTTGCTAGAACTGTGAGATATGATGATCTAGTTACAGAGGGGTAAAGGTACTGGAGGACAGGTACTGCCCAGAGGAAGTGATACCTGAACTGTGTTCTAGAGACTTCCTAAAAATTAGTGTAATACAGGTGGCACACACCTTTAATCCCAGCACTTGGGAGGCAGAGGCAGGCTGGATCTCTGTGAGTTCAAAGCCAGCCTGGTCTACATAGTTTGTTCCAGGACAGCTGGGGCTACAGGGTGACCCTGTCTCAACTAGACATATATATATATATGGCTGGAAAGCTCAGTGGTTAAGAGCACTGGCTGTTCTTGCAAAGGACCCAGCCCCCACCACATGGCAACTAACAACCATCTGTAACTCCAGTTCCAGGGTATCCAATGCCATCTTCTGACCTCTGTAAGCATTGGACAACACAGATGTACTTCCCTACAGGAAAGCAATGTGCTCATACACATAAAAATTTAAAAATAATAAAATATATTTAATGAAATTCTCAGGTAAATGGATAGAACTGGAAATAGTCATCCTGAGTGAAGTAACCCGGACCCAAAAAAAACAAATGTCACATGTTCTCTCTCATAGCTGAATACTGGCTTTGACATCTTAGATACGCACGTTTCAATTTGAAAATCCAGAGAGTTCAATAAACTAATAACTGGGCCCATGAGGGTGAAGAGCTTTCCTAGGAGGGGAGGTAGAATGTAGAGAAACAAAAATTATAAAAAGAAAAGAAAGAAAAAGTGGGGGAGGGGGGCCAATGCATGCACCTGTAATCCCAGCACCCGGGAGGCAGAGACAGGATTCCCAGGCTCACCGAGCGGCCAGTCCAGCTCACATGTGCATATGTGTACACTCATCTGTGCACGTGTATGCACACACACACTGTGTACGCGTGCACACGCGCGCATGCACACACACACACACCACAGATACAAAAGAAAAGAATCTGAGTTTCCAAGTTCACAGGCAGTGTGGCCGCCAGTTGGAGGAACTCTGCACTGGCTGTGTCCACAGGAATGATCTGGCTCCACAGCAGCTCCTCGGGGACATTTAGATGGCTGACTCTGTGCCCTGTGTTCGCAAATGCTGCATCTTTCTACTTTAAAATCCAGGCACCAGGACTCTTGCCTCGAAAGAAGGCCACAGGCCACTGCCATCTCTGACCAATGGGAAGTCAGTCAAGGGATCTGTGGCCGCTCTCCTGTGTCGCCTTTACTGCATGTCCCTGATACAGAAGTCAACCAGAAGGACAAGAGACAGCTCTGTGAAAAAACACGGGGACAGAAAGCTGACCGCCCCTTAATGCGTCTTAGACTAACAACAGAAAGAATAATTTTTCCTGGAGGTAGAGGGCCTCACGTGTCAGCTGCCATGCTGGCTCTGAACGTTGCCTCTGCCCATGTGATTGATGTCTGAGAGGAGGGTGTTGATCCACCTGGCCCATGGGCTCTGGGGAGAAACATGGATGTTGTCAGTGTATTTTTGCACATGTTTTAGGTGAATGTTTCAGGTATGTAACCGGTACCCAGGGTTATCTGAATTTTTTTAAATTTTCAAGCTCAAAACTGTTATTTGACTTTATTCTAGTCCATTCCATTCCATTTAATATACCAACATGTTCTAGAAAGGATTAAAAGCCGCTTTATAATATTATATACAGGGATGGGGCTGGAGAGATGGCCTAGTGGTTAGGAGCACCGACTGCTCTTGCAGAGGACCCAGGTTCGATCCTCAGCACCCACATGGCAGCTAAGAAACGCCTTTAACTCCAGTTCCAGGGGAATCCGACAACCTCTTCTGACCTCCTCGTGCATTGCATGACACGGGTGCACAAACCTACATGCAGACAGTACATTCATACACATAAAAAAAATAAATTTAAAAAATTATATACAGGGTTAAGGAAGTAGCTCAGCGGTAGAGAGTTTACCTAGTATGGGCAAGGCCCTGAGTTTCATCCCAGGTTATGAGAAAAAAGTCTACGTGCTACATATCAAGATAGACTAAATGTGAGCTCAGTGACAGATCAAAGGAAACAAGGCTAAAAACACAAGGGAGGCGGAAGTAAGATGACTTTTTTTTTTTTTTTTGGTCTTTTCAAGACAGGGTCTCCCTGTAGCCCCAGCTGTCCTGGAACTCACTTTGTAGAGCAGGCTGGCCTTGAACTCACAAAGATCCGCCTGCCTCTGCCTCCCAAGTGCTAGGATTAAAGGCGTGCGCCACCACACCTGGCATAAGATGACTTTTTAAAATAAATGCTGTACCCTCCACTTGGTCCTCTGAGCTACAAATGGGACCCTGAGCTTCCAGGAAGACACTGAGAATACAGGTCAGTTACACTGTTCTGGTGGTCATCAAGCAGATCTGTCACAAGGACAAGCAGGTTCTTGCTGATACTGAGATGCTATTCTGAGTGCTTTGTTGACAGGGCCTGTGCAGTGAAGCCCTAGCTGGGAAAAATTCATAGAATAGCCCAGCATGATGCTATGTAGCTCTGCCCGCTACAGCTACAGCGTGATGGAAAGCTCTTACCAGCAGTTCACAAGAGAAGAAAAGATGCAATCTTAGTTTACAGATGGTTTGGCACGACTTCAAAGAAGTACCCAAGAGCTGCATTATTTCAGCCTCATTCTCAGACATACCTGAAGGGCATCCTCCAAGAGACAGCATCTCATGGGGCAGAATTTAGAGCCATGTTCCAAATTGTTTATATTCTCTAAAAGAGAGATGGTGAAATGAGATTGGATGCTGGTTCATGGTTGGCCACTAGTTTGTTTTGGATGTCCAGTGACTTGGAAAGTCTGATTAGACAAGGGTTGGCAAAACATAAGGAGAAGCAGTACGTGGATGCACCTCTCCATGCACAGCTCATGAAGCTAGTTGTCATATAGGAATGCTCATGTGGCTAACAGTTATTTTTATACCCTGACCATAAATCCTGTGACCAATTGGCACTTGCTCAAAGAATCTTCAGGCTTCAGTAAGAGTTTCTTTAAAAAGGTGGTACAATGCTAACCCTTGAATGTCTTATAGACTGGGACAAGCATCTTGCAGGGACAGCAGAAACAGCAGTTGTAAAACAGTAGGTAAAAACGTTGAATACGAAATGCATCCTGTGTGGTAGAAAAAGTCACTCTGGGAAGCCATGGATTGTTTGCTGAAAACTCATGCCAATGATGAACACAGACCTTTTCTCAAAGCACAGTTTAGAATGATGTGCTAGGGCCCAGATGCTCAGCTCAGCCTCTTCTACAAAGCACACCAATAATGCTGGTGCAGGGATTCTTGCTGTGGGACTGATATTATATGTAGTTATTTTAAACCAGTGTTTAATAGTCAAACTTTATTTAAAGAGATAGGATCTTGTTTGAGTGTCAAGAGCTTTTGAAAGGATTGAAAAGGCATTAAGGGCTATAAGAGGCACAGGATTTAAAGGGAATTTAAGGCCAGGGCCACATCAATCCAGGCCAGAGGAGCTGGCCCACGAAGACGAGAGCCACAGGAGTCCAGCGTGTCACTGTGCCGCCACACTTAGTCTGGTATCCACACGTGGTAGTTGCTTCTAGCAGGGTTGCTTTAGCAATTGCTGAGACATTGTTTGAATATAATTTGGTGAGCAAATGCATGACTAAAGAGAAGACTTTATCCAGCTGGAGGAAGAGTCCCAGTGGACACCTGGTGACACTTTCTATCTTTTCATAGCTCACTAATCCAATATGACTCCCTATTTTAATAGCTTATGTTATGCATGTATTTGGGATTCAGGGGCCTGAGACCCCTCCAATTTTACCTCCCAGAGGAGGACTCTCCTCTTATCACCATCTAGAGTTTAAGGTCATCTCTTCACCAGACTAAGGACAATTTCCATCTTCTCAGCCTCTGACCCCTCAGAGTAGTCCTGAGCTTAGCCAGCTCTTCCAGAGTGCTCCCTTACCCACAGACCTTTTTGTAATTTTTTTTTTTTTGTATTTTTGAGACAGGGTTTCCCTATAGCCTTAGCTGGTCTGGAACTTGCTTCGTAGACCAGGCTGGCCTTGAACTCACAGAGATCCACCTGCTTCTGCCTCCTGAGTGCTGGTATTGAAGACATGCGCCACCATGCCTGGTCTCTTTTTGTAATATTTTATTATTTTTATTGTGGTGTGCATGGGTGTACTGCCTGCATGTGTGTAAGTGCACCCATGTTGTGCGATGCCCATGGAGGTCAGAAAAGAGCATCGAATTCCCCTTGAATTGGAGGTATAGATGGTTGTTAGTCGCCATGTGGGTGCCAGGAATCAAACCCAGGTCCTCTGCAAGAACAGTCAGTACTCTCAACTGATGAGCCATCTCTCCAGCCCCATAGCCACAGGACCTTTGAACTGAGCACTCCTGTAGAATGTAAATTCTCACAAGTGAATGGAGTTTGTGATCCTTCCTCCCTCTGTGTGTTCTAACCCTGTCACTCTACCTCCTCTTCCTTCTTCCCTACAAAGTATTTTAGAAAGCTTTGAGAGCTGACAGGGTTGGAAAATGGTGCACATATGGACTTGGAAATGGCAGACACATCTGGTCTCCACATGTTTTCTGGTGTGGCAGAGCAGTAGCCAGTTCACGGATGGAGCTCAGACTAAACACATGATGCTGCAGACAGCCCCATACAAAGTCGCCCTTCAGATCCCCTGTGCTGCCATGTTCTTCTGACCTAGGGTGTCCCTGCAGGAGCTCCTTGGGATCTGTGTCCCAGGAGGCTTTCTGGACACACCCTGTGAGGACACAAAGTTCTTCATCCCAATAAAAAGGGGCTCTGGGACCAAATCTCAGCATAGCCTTGTGACTCTGGTGTGTCTCAATGCCCACCTAGCTAACAGACAGCTAACTTCCTTCATCTTTTAGGGCTGCTGTGGGAATTAGCATTAAGTGTACATAAAGTATAAGGACAATGCCTGGCATATTTTAAGCACTAAGCAGGTGCGTGCTATCATTATTCCTAATTCCCTCCTTCTCTGGAGGCCAGTATGGAATTAGAAGTTGGTCTATGCACTCTAATTGGTTGTTACCATTTCACCTTAGCCTTGTGGGAATGTCTATTTTCCTAACTTCTCTTCAGGGGGCCTAATAAAGATGGCAAGAATAGTACTGAAATGTACTAAGCACTTCCTGTGGTAAGCACTCGGCATCCACATCCTATGTGAGATCCCGTGGCTTGGCTCAGGTCCTAATAGGGTGGAATGTATACAGCGGTCCTCTGAAGTTGGCACTTTGGGCAGCTCCGTTTTTCAGCTGAGTGGAAGGAGGTGATGTCAGGACTGGATCAGGGCTCCTTGGTTCTCAGTTACTCCAGGGAGTCCCTAGCTAGGACATTACTGATGTGGGAGAAAGACAGACATGTGATTCCAGGTGCTCTGGGGACCACCAAAGGAAGTGATCTTTGTGCCAGGCCTAGAAAGGGGTGGATAGAAGTGAGTCCAAGGGAAATTATTGTAGGCACAGGAAACAACTTTTAGCTTTCAATAGAGAGCAGGTGGGTAGGGTCCTCCTGCACAACAACACCTTTGTCTTGCAACCATGAAATGGTTTTGAGCAAAGTACATAGTATCCTTTGGGGAGACTGGCCTGTGGCCGGGGGTCAGATGCACTGACAGATGAAGCCTCCACATGGGAGGTCACTAGGTTTGGTGGTGCCCAACGTTCCTTGCAACCATATGCTGATGGGGCATTCTCCATTTTCCAGACCCAGTGAGGTGAGACTTGTCTAAAGCCACACGCTGAGGAAGCAGCACAGCTCAAGCTTCAGGCAGGTGTTCTGACTCTAAATTCTGGATTCCCTCTGCTATACTAGATAAAGATGCATCTGGGCTTGTTACAGGGTCTGAAAGAGGGGAAGCCCTTTCAACTGTAGAGGTCATAGCTCTAGTTACAAGGACATTCGGAGATGTGCCCTACACTATTGGAGGGTGGCCTTCTGCATTGGCTCCTTAGAGGAACCTGTGTGTTGACCCAGGGGAAAAAAAAGGGACGCCCCAGTGGTCACACACACAGGTGAAGCCCAGAATTCTGCACAGCAGTGCATGGAATCTAAAAGCACCCTTGAAGGGAAGAAGAACAGTGACAGATTGGTTGATCCGGGCAGGAAGAGGGAAGGCCAGAGGCTAAGTGAATGTGTCAGACTGACTCTGAAAGCCTGCACTGCCCTTGAGGCCACTGGCATTCTTCAGCAGTGGTTCTTAACCAGGGACAGTTGTGCCCTCCAGGGGACATGAGACAATGTCTAGAGACATTTTGGGTTGTCACAGTTGAAAGTAAGGGAGATGATACTGGAATCCGTGGGTAGAGACCGTGATGGACCTGAACATTCGAACCTAGACAGAACGCCATTCATGACAGGTAATTACCTTCCCCACACCATCCACTCTGCACTAGAGACCCCCTGTATTAGAGGAACAAGGTCATACACAGAGAGAGCCAAGAAGTTTTCTTGGCTTCTGATTTCTGATGCTGAGCTTCTAGAAGAGACTGAGGGCAAACTGGCCTTTTATGGAGTAACAGGCCCCTGGGTGGTGGGCAGATCCCAGAAGGCTTTGTCCTTTCTGTTAACACACAGTGCAGCAGAGCCCAGAAGTGACACTGCAAGCCTGGACCAGTGGTCTACTTAGCCTAGTTCCCTCTGCATGGTATGGCTTGGGCCACTGTCTGTGGCCCTACACAGACCTATGGAACACTGGAGGGACCTGGAGGCTCTTCTCACATACGGAAGTCCCTGGAGGGCAGGGTGGCTTGACTATGGCTGTGGTTCTGTGGCCTGAGGATGAAGGCCACATGGATGGAGGCCACGTGGATGGAGGTGAGCATATTTATTCAGCAGCTGAGGTAGGCAGAGTCCCAGCTTCAGGTGGCATCTGTTGATGTCATCGGGTCCTGCCTCTATCTACCGCCGGGCTCTGCTCTTTCCCAGGGGTGCTCTGAGCCTTCCTGAAGGCAAGATGATCACTTGATTTGTCTTCATATACTCACCCTTCAGCCCAGCCTGATGGGTGGTATACACTTATAATTCCAGCAGTTGGTTTTATGGCAGCAGGAAGAGTGTGAATTCAAGGCTAGCCTGGGACACATAGTGAGATCTGGTCTCAAAAACCAACCAACTGCTGGGCATGGCAGTGCACGCCTTTAGTCCCAGAGGAGACTGTGGAGGCAGAGGCCGCCTGGTCTACATAGTGAGCTCCAGGCCATCTGGGACTAAAGGAAGACCCAGTCTCAAAAAGATCAAAAAAAGAAAAAGAAAACACTGACCAACTGGCCCCAAGTACCTCTCAGTGGTGGTCCCTCAGTGAGCCTTACTAGCTCAGAACTCATAAGTACTTCTCTAAGTGACATCCCTGAGCAGAAATGAGAGTCCACAGTGCATGTCAAGGAGTGGCTACGGGCGGTCTCCCAGGAGAAACTCCTCATAAGTTAGGAGTAGACTTGACATGGACCAAATGGCTCATGGCCACCACCCCCAGCCAGTAGGTGATGTGTCCAGCTGGGCCTCCTGAGGAAGAATCACTCCCTCCTACAAGCCCACCATGGTTTAGGGGCTTGGCCCAGGCCCAGGGTCTGGCTTAGGACAGCTCCTTTTCTGCCTGGCCACCCTCGGAGTTCAGTGTTTCATCTGGCGGGAACTGGGAGGATGGGTCCTATCATGGGCTTTCCCTGGCCTCTGCTCTTCCCTGGGGATGGATGAGTCTTCAGACCTGATGTAGCACATACACTGCCTGCCCACACTCAGCACCCTGGCCAGATTAGCACTGGCTGGAGACGTAAGGACATGAGTGGTCAGACTCCCAGGGGCCAGGCAGAACTCTTCCCTAACGGTGACAGAGCAAGGTGGTCCAAGCTGCCAATGTTAACGAATTAAGAACGTGGACAGCAGCTGGGCCTCTGTCTTACGAAGAGATGACTGTCCTTCAGCATGAGTGCCTGCTCTGTGCTCCCACTGTCCTGTGTGCTGTGATGGAGAAGGGAGTGTGGGATAGAACCTTTCCCTTTGTGGACTGACTCTGAACTTGTACAGCATGTCAGGAAAGAGAGTCAAATACATCTAGAAGCCCCAACTCCGATGGCTCTAGCTCTCCCATCCACCCTCCTCAATACCCCCAGGGTGGCCACCTGGGCTGCCACCTTCACCTTGGACAAATAACTACTGCAGCTTCATGAGGAGGGAGTCATAGTTCCCTGTCCCCATTGTCACCAGCAGTCAGGGTGATTCTGCTCAGACCCCACACCAGCCCCATTCCACTTGGGTAAAGGATCGAGCACCAGAGGGGTGAAGCTGTCACTCACTGAGTGTAGAAATGGGGGAGTACAAAGAGCAGGGTCTAGGTCAGTGTCTCAACATAGGGTACAGTATGGCCTCGGTGCCCATCTGACCCTGAGTGACCATGTCCAGTTAGCATCCATCAGGACGGAGAAGGCCGTGGGAGGAAGAGGATCTCGCATACATGTTCCTCACCAAGAATATGTACCCACTTTAGAGACCAGGAAACTGGGGCTCGCGGGGTCCCAGGATGTGGCTGTGGCAAACCAGGACTTGAGCCCTGCCCCACCAAGCCAGACCCATCTCCTCTTGCTTCCCCACATGCTATAAAGTTTTTCAAAGTATTAAACACTAGTCTAGGGATTGGGATTGGAGCTCAGGAGCACAACGTTTACCTAGTGCATGCAGAGTCCTGGGTTCCAACAGAACACACACACACACACACACACACACACACACACACATACACACACACACGAAACAAAAGCCACTTATCTTACCAATCAATGGAGATTGTTATAAGTGTCACCCCCAACTAAGGAGGGAGACTCCTTGTGCATCAGGACGCCCAGCCCTTCCCTTGTTCCAGGTGTCTACTGAGTGTCCTGGTTGTGGGTGACAGTGGACACGGGTGACATGGCACAAGTGTCACTTCTGCCTTTTACACCATGGCTCCTTGAGACTGGAGCTCTTGTGATTCTGGGACTCTGTGTGCATGGCTGTCTCTGTATATGCATATGTGACTGTGTGTGTACAAGTGTGTCTCTGTGTGCATGTATGTATGTGCATATGTTTCTCTACGTGTGCATGTGCACCTGTGTGTGCATGTATGTGTGTATTTGTGTGTACATGTGTGTATGTACATGTGTGTCTGTGTTTATATGCATGCATGTGTACAAGTGTATGTACAGGTGTGCCCATGTATATGTATACATGTGTATGTGTGTGCTTGTATATGTGCATATGCATGTATGTAACTACATGTATATCTGTCTGTGTGTATCCATGTACCTGTGTGCATGAGTGCATGTGTTTCTTTGTGCGGGTGTTCATGTACATTTGTGTGGTGTTTGTGGATGCACATATGTGTTGCATGTATATGCGTTCTCATTCATGTGTGTGTGTGCGTGCGTGTGTGTGTGTGTGTGTGTGTGTGTGTGTCTCCCTGGGTATGTGTTTACAATTGAAGGCCCCTGCAGCGAAAGCAGCAGAACACTTAACCTTCCAGATGAATCACCTGGCCTTGCCTGTAAATCAGCCATGCTTCCAGCCTGGGAGGGATTATACCTGCAGGGCAATAAATGAGATTATTGTTTTATTTATTTTCTTCATAGTCTCTCAACACCTAACATAGCTTTCTCTTAGGGAAGGAAATGTCTGCTTGATGATCTGAAGAGTGGCTTTATGTCTCTGATTTGCATCCATGTTTCTCTGGTGCAAGCAAAGGTGGCCGGGATTTTTCTCATTCTAAGTTGCTGTTGAGAACAATGCCTGGGCTGAGTCCATGGCAGGAAGAGAGGCTGGTTGGAAGGGGAATGCAGATCACATAAAGAGAAGCAGGTGCTTGGGCTCCTGGCACCATGCTTGTTGTCGACACTGGCGCCTGTGTCATCGTGACGTTCTCATAGCAACCCACTTCACAGCAGGAAACTGAGGCTCAGGGTGGCCAGTGGCCTGACCACTCAGCTGTTCAAACTGACTTTGTACATGGGCTGTGTGACAACACAGAAGCCCATGTTCTTTCTGCTGTACCACATGTGTGATCCCAACAGGCTCCATGGACACACTGGAAACTCCCACCAAGTCATAGAGACAGGGGACGCTGTGAGTGGCTCTAGTATGTGATGGTACTATACAGTGACTGATGCTGGCAGATGTGTGCATGAACTTACCAGCCTGCACTGATCTGACCTAGGAGGAGAATGGGTATGAGGAGGTGTCAAGGGGATGTGGAGACTAGGAGAGGGGCCTTTGTGCACTCATAAGCCAAGTCTGTGAAACCCCACAGCTCCAAGGGATGTGAGTTAGGAAGGAAGGGCATAGGGATGTACACAACACACACACACACACACACACACTGAACAGGCCATCATCTATGCATTAATTGTTAGCCTTAATATTTTAAAAGGAGTGTTTACTACTCTGCTGTGAGGGCCATGACCTGATTTGGAGTCCTGATAGATCTGTTCTGTGAGCCCTTAACCTTCTGACTCAGGGATGGCCAATGCAGCCTGATGCCCTGATGACGAGGATGACACAGGTGCTGCGACTTAATGACACAGCAAGTGGCCACTGCAGAGCTGAAAATATTGACTGGCCCTCTCTAGGAAAAATCAGCTGAACCCTGCTCTTTCTCTCTGTGTCTCTATCTCTCTTTCACACCACACACACACACACACACACAAACACTCACAAACACACACACACACACACACACACACACACACACACACACTTTACCTAGCAAATACTTTGGCAGCGTATTCCTCCACTGAAGGCTGCAGCCGACATATCTCAATGGGGAGCTCCCACTGTATTAGTCAGCGTTCTCTGTGGGAGCTGAGAGACTGTATACACACTGTGAACAGGGTTTATTACGCTGGCTTCTACAATATGCACAGGGCAGTCCAACAGTGGCTCTCTGCGCAATGGGGAGTCTGGGAACCTCTTAGCTGCTCAGTCAGTCCACCAAATCGGATGCCTCAGCAGTTCTGCTCCTGTGACACTGAAGGCCTGAAGGACGCCTGGACAGCCACAGGTCTTCAGTTCATGGTTGAAAGCTGAAGAACTTGGGCTCTGATGTCAGTGAAGGAAGGCAGGGGTGGGGGCACCAAGGGGCAAAGGCAGGCAGGCAAAAGACACAGCTTTACCCTAGGGCCCCCTTGTATGCGGCCTTTTTCAGGGTGACTAGACCAAGGCCCAGAGAGGTCAGCAACTTTCTCACAATCACACAGCTGGTAAGTAGGCAAGCTGGGGTTTGAACCCAGGCAGTCTCGCTTTGAAGGCCAGTGCATCATCACGTCAAAGGTGCTGCTGTGATCACCATTTTATAGCTAAAGATCAGAGACTCCACAGCCTGTATCCTGTCCTGTCATAACAAGACTATCAGTGCCTGGATTTCCTCAGTTTACCCTGGAGAGGAGAAGTACTATTTCCTGATGTACCTCCTGGTGCTGGCTGATGGCAGATCTGTAAAGGTTAGAGGCCCAGGTGGGGGCATCCTTCAACCAAAAGCTCATGGGATCAGAGAGGCCATAAATTATTAGATTCCCAGTGCCCAGTGCAAAGACGCTGGGTCAGAGGATGGTGGGGTGGAAAGTAAGTTTTGGGCAGAGGAACATCTCCTTGCTTGGTATCCCTGGGCTCTTCCTCACAGGGTTGGAGCTCAGCATGGTATAGACCTTGGGGATGCAGACCTCCTGGTTCACTGCTTCTGTTAGAAAGAGGCAGGCAGACCTCAACCTCAGCAGTTGTTTCCTAGGCTGGGAGATGTTCCTTGGCGAACGAGTGGCTGAGCGAAAGGATGGGGCAGAGACGTTGAGGAGGTTTGTGTCTGTCTGCATACTGAGGAGGCTGAGAACACACATGCTTTCCTGAGTGTTGACGATGTGAACAGCCACATGGCTGCTCCATTCGGTGATGTTTTTAATGTGGCCTAGCCACCTTCTCAAGCTTCCCTGACCGCACCAAAGTAGTAAAGTGCCTTGATCATGGTGTTTTGTCACAGCAACAGAAAAGTAACTAATACAGTGGCTCACACCTGCAAGCCCAGCACTAGGGAAGGTGAGGTAGGAAGATCAGAAGTCCAAGGTCATCCTTGGCTACATAGTGAGTTCCAGACTGGGCTACATAAAATCCTGTTTGCAAAATACAATAAAGGAAAGGAAGAGAGAGAGGGAGGAACTGCAGGTTAAAGATGAACCCATGACAGAGGCTTTAAACTGGCCCAAAGCTGAAAGGTCACTGGTGACAGTGAATGGCAGGGAGCTTTTCTTTCCTGGCCCGGAGCTAACAAAACTGCAAGGTGTAAGGAGTAAAGACAGCATGTGTCATTGAACCATCTTGAGTTCTAGGCGTTTGAGAGAAACTCTCAGCTGGCTGCAACACTAAACAGATACTAAATATTTCTCCCATAGGTGGACCTCACAGATACGATGATGCTTTTGTGCCCAACGCTCCTGTCAGGTTAAGAGGAGGGTAATTTTGTGTCTCACAAAACAAAACAAAAAACACTAAGCCCTGCCTGGTGGCACTCACCTCTAATCCTAGCATCCAGAGGCAGAAGCAGAGGCAGGTGGATCTCGGTGAGTTCAAGGCCAGCATGGTCTACACAGCGAGTTCCAGGCCAGCTGGGACTAAAAGGGAGACCCTGTCTCAAAAGACCAAGTTAAAAATAAAACAACTACAAGAACTAATGCTCTGTGCATTGTTTCCCCTCTCTCTGTCTCCTTCTCTCTCTCTCTCTCTCTCTCTCTCTCTCTCTCTCTCTCTCTCTCTCTCCCTCTTTTTACTTGTGTCCTCTTTTTCCTTCTGATTGGTTTTTTTTCTCTCTAACTTTGACAACATGTCCTTGAGTTTTCTTTTTGAAATTTCTTTATCAAGAACCCCACGGGGACTCTGTGCCTCCAGTGATAATGGCATGTGATCACTATCAGCTGTGGATTTGAGCAGCATCCTGGGAGTGCTGCCAATGTAAAGGTTGTGTGTTCTGGAGGAAGGGCTGCCCACTGTCAGGATGGCTGGAGCAGGTCAGAGAGACTGCCAGAGAAATGCTCATAAAGCCAAGCTACCAGGAAGGAGGGGTGCACTCAGTGCAAGGGAAAGACAGTGTTGCCCGAGGGGAAGGTGCAGGGGATGGGGAACACGCACAGCAGGGCCCAGCTTCAACAAGAGATGCCCTTGGAAGTGGAGGAGAATTGGGGGTCACAGTTCTGAAGTCAAAGACAGACTCAGGCCCCACCCATCCATCCCTTTGCTAGTCGGCAGCCTTAATCTTGATGTGGAGGGATGATGGGAATGCTGAGTGAAGGTTCATCTTTGTAATTCACCTGAGAGGATATAGAATCACCATGGAAACACCTCTAGGTGTATCTTTGAGGGTGTTTCCAGAGAGGTTTAACAGAGCAAAGAAGATCCATGCTGAATCTGAGCAACACCATCCCCATGGGCTGGGGTCCCTAAGTAAACAAACAGGAGAAAGCAAGCCTAGCATCAGCCAGCATTCATGTCTGTCTGCTTCCAGCCTGTGGCTCTTATTAAGCTGTAAACCAAATAAGCCCTTCCTTCCTTAAATTGCTTTTTGTCAGGTATTTGATCACAGCAATGAGAAAAGTAACGAATACATTCCATGACCTAACTGAGGTCTTGGTTACACACACCGCCCATTGGCTGAAACTCAGCGTGTACACTTGACAATGGATTTATTATTGGGTGTGAATTGTACCTCAGTAAAGCAAATTTGAAAAGCGCCCTTTCTACATCTAAAGAGCAATAGCCACTTCCTAGGAAGTGGGTGGGGCTAGCCTAGCCAGTCCCTGTGGCCTGTTCACAGTGTTTGGCTCCACACAGTTATCCTTGCTGCCACTGTGTCAGGAGTCGCTGGCCAAGATCACAGGGTTTACAAAGGGTGGAACTGGGATTCGAACTCAGATCTGCCTGACTTCAAGCAGTGACAGGCTTCCTCCTTTCTCGGGTCATTGTCGCGATGACCATTATTCTGAGTGTGTGTGTGTGTGGGGGGGTCTCTATGTCCAGGAATCAGCCCAGGCCCCAAGCCAAAAGCAGGAAGATCGGTTCATTTATCAGTTTTCTTTTTTATAGGCCAGGGAAATGGCTCCTTAGCCACATCCCCAAGCCCCCCAGTTGTCCTGGGTGTGACTGACCCCAGCCCGAGGTTGATAAACAGAAGCAGCCCCAGAAATGAGTTGTTTCCTCCCAAATGCCAGCACCCGGGTCTTTCACTCACTCACTCAGCGGACATTAGTCAGGCATTTCCTTTGCACTAGGACTTGCTCAAAGAACTGGCCCTCCCAGAATGCATTTCGGTATACTGAGAGGCTAGCCAGCATTTCATGTTGGAACTAGGCTGAGCCCTGGGGATAGCCTCTTGCAATGCAAGGGCTTTGGCCAGAGGGTTAGAAAAATGCAGCAACTGTCTGAGCAGTTGTAAAGCACTGTTTCTGAAGCCCCAGACCTTAGTGAGAATTTAGATACTGAGGGTGGAAAGACCTCGTTCTCTTCATCCCTTTCCTGTCACAAATTGCTGCTACCTCTACCCACTGACACCTTCTAATGATAACTTATTGACCATGTGCCATGTTTTCATCTGAAAAATGGAGAGATGCTGCCTGCCGGGAACGTCATGATCGCCCTTCCCTGTGTCAGATGCCCTTCTCTCTCTTACAGATGGTAGAGATCTTTTGATAGATGTCAGAGAATTCAGCAGAGTGTGTCCCTTGCCTCTCCCTGGCTTTGAAGCTGGCACTATCCCTCTTAGACCCAGGGGCAGAGATGGCTTTCCGACCATCCTACAGAACTCTAGCCAAGCCCTACCCTACTACCCATGCTTCCTGCGCCTGGCTGCCTCTCCGCCCTCCCTCCTAGGTTCTTTCTTCCTTCTGCCCTCCTAAAATGAGTCAAGGGTCTGTCCCACCCTCTGTAAAAAGAACAACCAACCTCACTACTTAAGATGCCAGCAGAATATGGCATACCTGTCCCTTTGAGGGACGGCCACAGGGAAAATCCTCAAGCTGATTTCTCTGCCTGTTTATTAGTTTTGTGCCCATGTACAGCTGCTTGCCTCCCCCAGAGATAAACCAGTGCCCTTGGGCACCCAGGTCTGGGAAGGCACCTTGTGTTAATAAACACTATGTGCTGCTGCTAGGATCACAGTGACATTAGACATACTACACGCCAGAGTCACATGAGCCCCTAAGGCTGGATTTCTGGGTGGAGTCTCTCCAGGGCCTACCCACAGAGGGAAGGATTCTTCTCTACTATAAGCTATAGTCCTCTGGAGTTCCCTGGGGCTGAGGCTGTCCTTAGGGGCCTCTCTACTTAAGAAGCTCACAGAGCATGAGCAAGAAAAAGCCAGGAACAAATGCTCTGTCCCCAACAAGGGATTTCTTAAATAGGACCCTAGAAGATAGGTGGACCAGCTAATATAGTAGAAATAGGGAAGCAGGTAGGTTACTAAAAGACCCGAACATTCCGATAGCCTTTGTGATCCCTATATTGTCTCTAAATAAGGATGAAACATTCCTGTAACCTTCGTTTGCATGTTCTCTGTCTGTAAACCAGGATGTTGCATTCCTGTAGCTTGCATTAGTCACAGGGGTATAAAAGACCCCAAAGACTTAGTCAAGTTGCCGACTCCATTACGGAATGATCCCTGGGGTCCAGCCCGCACGGGTGGGCTAGCCACTAGTGTGAAATAAATTCCCTCTCCTCACTTAACTTTGAGCTCATGATTTTCTGCAACACTAACAGTATTGCCTGACACTGTTTTCCAAGCAAGCTGAGCTGGTGTCTATCAGAGGAGGAGTCCCAACGTGCTGGAACTTTCTTGGGCTCTGCAAGGGCTCTCCTGAGAACTGCTCCTATGCTTCATGCTTTTTCAAAACTGCGATAGTCTGAGATAGTGTGAGTTATGTCCCTGTCCAAACTTACATACTGAAGTCCAAACCCCAAGTGCCTTAGAATGGAACCTTACTTGGAAACAGGGTCCCTATGAATGTAAGCGGTTAAGTGGGGGCGGGGCCCTAATCCAGTATGACTGGTGTCCTTAGGAAAAGGAGACTCTGGACACAGACACTCTCTTGGGGAAGGAACACAGGAGGAAAATGAGGATTAGATGGTTTTCAACACCAGGAACAAACTACCAGAAACAAGGGGAGGCATGGACAGATCTTTTCTCAAAGTCTCAGGAGGAACCAACTCTCTCCACGTTGATCTCTGTGCGCTTTGGTCTTGGGCATCTAGCTTCCAGACACACACACACACACACACACACACACACACACACACACGCAAATGAAGTTGAGATTTGTTTGTTTGTGACAGGGTCTCATGTAGCCCAGGCTAGCCTTGACTTGAATTCCCTATGCAGCTGAAGCTGGCCTCTAACTCCAAATCCTCCTGCCTCTACCTCCCAATAGTTGAGTTCACAGGCATGGGCCATAATATAGTTTAAGATGCCAGCTGGCAGAGCTTCGAAACAGCAGGTTTGGGAAGATTTCCTGTGTGCTGCCACCTCAGAGAGACCTCAGAGCATATCTACCAAGGCAGGTATTGTGATCCCTACTTCACAGATAGGGGAATTCAGGCTCAGAGGGGACAAGTGACTTATCCAAAGTCTCTCATTAAGCAAGAAAAGCACTCAGACAGCAACCTCTCAGTGTATCTCAGAGAGCAGTCACTTGGGCCCCAGCCCTGGATCTTGATTAGAAACAAAAAAGATCTGAGCAGTACTGTGGGAGTTCCAGAGAGCAGCAGGCACCCAAGATTTGGGCCTAAAAACAAATCCCTCTGAGTCCTCCACTGTTGGGTCCAGGCTGCCGAGATGAGCCTGGACGAGGGGTCAGGAGCACGAATTCTGGGAGCTGCCCAGAAACCAGAGCTGATTGAAAGCTAAGAACACTTTGCAAATAAGCCAGGAAGGAAGGCTGTTGGCAGTCTGGGTAGGGTGGGGCCAGGGAGCCGGGTAACCTCAGCTGTCAGGCTCACCCTACAGGTGTCGGGAACCAAGCAGCCACAGGGGAATCCACAAGAAACCAGAGCCGATTCACCTCCATCCTGCTAGACTTTCGGAGAGGGGGCCTTACCCCAGTTCTCAGGAAAGCACTGGATTCCCCACAAGCCTTCCTGTTGCCCTGACACCTCCCAGGCTTGTGCTGTCCCCAGGCAGCATATTTCCTCTCTGCTGAGCCTCAACACTTTCGGGTGCTGGATGGGGGGGGGTGAGGGGGGTAGGGGGGTGTGGGGGGTGGGTGGGGTGGTGTGGGGGGGGTGGGGGGTGGGGGGAGGGGGGTGGGGGGGTGGGGGGTGGGGGGGTGGGGAGTGGGGGGGTTGGGGGGGTGGGGGGAGTGGGGGGGTGGGGGGGGGGTGGGTGGGTTGGGGGGTGGGGTGGGGTTGGAGGGAGTGGGGGGGGGTGGGAGGGGTGGGGGGGTGGGGGGTGGGGGGGTGGAGAAGGAAGAAGAGCCTCTCCCGCAGCAGGGCCTGCAGGATCATTCTAGTTTTTGAATATTATTTTCATTCTTTTACAGTTTCACACACATATATTCTTTGATGGAAGTCTTCTCTTATCCCCTTTGCTCCCGTCAAATCCTTTCTTCTCAAGTTCCCCTCCTGCTTTGTGTCTTTGTGTAGAAGACCCGACAGCATTTAATTGGGTTTCCCGCATGAGCAATGGGGTGATATTTATTGGTTTGGGGCAGTATGCCTGTGGGGATCATTTTTAATCAAAGCATGGGAGATGGTGTTGCAGGCAAACAAGCCTCACTGGTAAAGCCATACCTGCGCTCCCACATTTAAGGGCTCTGCAAGGAAACCACACTTGAGGCAGAAGACCAGCCTGCTCCTGCCCTCTGGGAAAGGGCTGGGCTGGCCAGGCTCAGCTGTAGAAGAACTACAGAAATGGTTGCCCCTGGTATAATTCACAGGCTGTAGTCCTAGCATGACTAGAATCAGGCACATTCATCCTGGGACCCCCCCCCCATCTGACTGGGGCCAGAGGAGCACCCTCGAGGCTAGGAAAGACTGCCCCTTCCACATCATAGCCCAACCCCACAAACCTCTCCTAGGGCTCCCCACACAAGCAATCCCTGAGCTGTGGGGAAACCTTTCCTGTCTGCCGCTGGTTTGCCTTTGGGGATATGGGTTCCTGGTGCCCATGTCCCACTGGATAAGTCAGGGCAGCCCACTGGGCCTCTGGGAAGACAAGTGATGTCTTGACTTCAGAATGGTCCCACCAGGCCAGGCACCTGAAAGGCACCCAAGGAGCCTCACGAGGCTCAGCTCATCTTGACGTGAGGCTCAGTTCAACTTGAGCACTGATTTTTCTGTGGCCAACATACAACTCTCCACAGATGAATTGCCTGAAGCACCTTTTGTGTTCTAGAGGTCAGAAGCCCAAATGGACCTCGCTAGGATGAGCAACCAAGGTGTTGGATGGCAAGTTGCTCTGCAGACCAGGGAGAGACTCAGTTTAGCACTTTGCCTCCCCTTTTATGCAACATATTCGCAGGTTCTAGTCACTAGGAGATAAATGTCTTTGGGGACCAGCATTCTGCTGACCACAGAACTGGGAACACGACAGCATCTATTGATTCCTTTCATCTTGGTATTCCATGCCTGGAACCAGAAGTGGCTTTCTATTATCTAAGACTGTGTGACATTAGAGGAGTTCCCTACCCTTTCTGGACCTTTGTTTTCTTATCTCTGTGAATGTCAGCTCTGAGGAGAGACCATCGTTTCTTGGGGTCTGGATATGCTGGAAGCTCACTAGGGTAGCTATGTTTCAAAATGTCTATGGCTTCTCAGATTACAGGGCCTGTGATTTCATGACTCGCTGGTTCTAAATAACAGTTGAAAACTTTCAAAATGCATAATCACATCTGTTGGTAAACTTTCCCCAGGGAGAAGAGTGTGTCATTTTTCTCTATAGCACAGTGCTTTATACTGGAAGACACTTGATCTCTCTCTCTCTCTCTCTCTCTCTCTCTCTCTCTCTCTCTCTCACACACACACACAAACACACACACACACAGAGGCACACATGCATATGGCGGAAGGGGGCTGTGTGTTTATGTGTGTATGTGTGTAAACCTCAGGTAGTAAGCTTGTCCATCAAACCAGCCCCTGGCTTCCTGACAAATAATCTTGAATTAGTTTGCAAATGTACTCAGTAGGATGAGGACGGTCTGTTTACCGTGAACTGATTCCGCTTGAGGCTTGGTTCTTTTGCTTACAGTGGCTGTGGGTGAGGGAGGCCAAGGTGGACACCCCAGAGTGGTGCCTACTTCTGCTGCTCTTGCCCACCCTCCCCTCTCCTCTTGCCCACCCTCCCCTCCCCTCTTGCCCACCCTCCCCTCCCCTCTTGCTTACCTAGACCATGTAACCATCATCCACTCTGACCAGCTATCTTGCCCTGTGCTCCAGGCTGCTAAAGCAACGGTTCTTGCAAATCATCAACTTGACTCTAATCCTCTTCCTCAGAGCATGCGTTTTTTGTCTTTTTTCTCTCGTCTCTCTCTCCTTCTCTCGCTATATATATATATATATATATATTATTATATATATACTTCCTTATCTGTGACTTCCAGACCACTGGATTTAGGATCAGTTCAGGGGCAGTTCTGACTTGTGTTGGTTGTGTGGCCCTCAGTGGTCTCCCACCGCACTTGCTACAGACACTGCCTCCCTATGCAGAGCAGTGAAAACCAAGGTCCTGCTGCACGCAAGGATCACTAAACTGTTTACAACTCTGTTGTGGGCACAGCATAGACCTCTGTTCGGAGCTCTGCCTCTACCTGGCATTACTGGCAGGTATTTGCAGGCAGAGGCAGACTCCCAGCTTCTCTGGCCCTGGTGACAGCAGCCTGCCCCAGCATCTTGCATAGATTATTCTCTCCTCTTGCTCCACACGCTGATGAAAGATGGCCTTACTGAGTCTCTTGACAGGCCAGCCTCGCGCTTTCTCTCTGAGGAACACAAACTCTGAAGCCAGACAGGCTAAGTTCCAGCCCCAACCCTGCATATTACCAGCCGTGTGGCCTTGGAAAGAAACCTAACCTCTCTGGGCCTCCTTTTCATCATTCGTGGAATGATATTACCAACTACTAAGGGATGCTGTAAAGATTAGACAAGTGCTCAGAACAGTGCTTTGGCTCTCAAAGCCAACCTGAACCAACACTATGCTTAAACTCTTTGATTTTTTTTTTTTTTTTTTTTTTTTTTGTCTTTTTGAGACAGGGTCGCCCTTTTAGTCCCAGCTTGCCTGGAACTCAACTCTGTTCAGACCAGGCCTGGCCTTGCAAACACAAAGATCCTGGCCTGCCTCTGCCTCCAAGTGTTGGGGAATTAAAGGTGGGGCAACCACCCCTGCACCACCGAAAAGCGAGATCACCCGGCTCACTCTTATTTTGCATGAATATTACTATCATCTGGCCATTGGATGCCCTGCACTGAGAAAGGGGGGCTCTTGGCCATTTAGGGGAGTCTGGGCCAGCTCACCTGGGGAAGCAGCATCTGCCTTGTGCTCAGAAGAGCAGGGAGATGGCTCTCTAGCGACAGCTGGGGGAGTGACCTTGGAGACAGGAAGAACTGTGTGAGCAGAGACAGGAAAATGAGTGGCTCCATGGATTTATGAGCAGAGCAGAATTCATGTGGACAGCTAGGCCAGCAAAGGTCACCCAGGCCCTCGAGCTCTGGTTAAGGGGTTTCCATCTTGTCCCCTAGGCAATGGGGAGCCACTGAAGGTTGTTGAAACGAGAGAGAAAAGTCCTGGGCCCAAAGCGTTGCACTGGGCAGTCAGAAGTGTGGGCTACCCAGAGAGGACTCAGTTCTGTTGCTCCTGTAACGAATGGCCAGAAACTCAGTGCCTTACCAAAAAAAAAAAAAAAAGCAACATATTCCTTTATGTTCTTGAAGCTGGAAATCTGAAATTGGGGAGCCTGAGGCAATGGCTCCTACTGGAGACTGCGGAAAGGAATTGATCCACATTTCTTTCCCAGCTTCTGTTGGCAGCAGACAAGTCACAGTGTCCATCAGCCTGCAGACGCCCACCCCGATGACTGTGTCTCTTCTCACACAGCCGCTTCTAATCATCTGTGTGTGTCAGCCTCCCTCTGCAGTTGTTACAAGGCCCAGGTTGAATTCATTTTGCTGCCCTTAACTTATTGGCGTCTATAGGACTTGGGGCTTTGGACACAGACCTGAGGCCATCATTCAACCCACTACAAGGGATAACACGGGGCTTCTTTGCACTTGACTGTCAGACTTTGGGACCAATGGGAAGCGGCTTCCAGAAATGTTAGAGTATGCCCTGCAGCCTGGGTCATCCAGGCTTCTGGCTGTGGTGGGAGATGAGGAACTGTCCAGGCTTGAGGCTATGAGGCAAATCAAAGTGATTTGAATTAATTCATGGCTTCTCTGGACTAGGGCAGGAACTAGGTGCTGGCACTTTATAAAAATCACCACATGATTCTCCTAACTCCTTTATGGAAGGCAGTACCACACTCCAGGAATAAGAATTAATTCTGGGAGAGCAAAACAAAAAAATCCTCCAAGTAGCCTCGTGGGCTGTGAACCTCCAAAGGAAGTCACAGATGGAAGGTCACAGATGGAATTATATTAATGTGTGGAATGCATGTCCCTCATCTCCTCACCATCTGTCTGTCAGATACAAGATAATCCCAGGATGTCCCAGGACATCCAGCTGACCACTGATCTCTGTTTCTTATGGAAATATATATTTCTTTTTTTTTTAGAATCAAATCAGATTTTTTAATACATTTAGTTCATTGTTGATTGAGAGCACTTACTTAAAAAGGAATAAGTCTCCTTAAATGACATTACCAATATCCAAATGGAAAATATCAACCACAGATGGACCAGGAAACATTTTCTAAAACATGTGTCTAAAGAGTGATCTGAGGACATCTCACTGTAATCAGATCAGAAAGGCAGAACAAAAAAGTTTTTCCCATCAATATGTATATTCTTGGCTTCAGTTGTCAACTCAACACACCTGGGAAGAGGGACCCTCAATTGGGGAATTTCCTCTGTCAGACTGGCTTGTGGGCACATCTGTGAGGCCTGTTCTTTTTTTTTTTCACATAAATTTATTTTCATTTTTTTAACAAATCTAGACCCGTGTTCCCGCCCACTCTCCCACCCCGCCAGAGCTCATGCATTCTGCCAAACATGCTTTTCATCTCTTTCTCAGTCTTTCTCAATATCCTCCATGAGGAAGTTGATGTTTTGAGCAGAAGTTCACTGTTTCAGTCAGTTCTCTGATGCAGTCCTTTCTGTTGTTGTTGTTGTTGTTGTTGTTGTTGTTGTTGTTGTTTCCAATATGCATTATGCCCAACTGATTTGGACAAAAGCTCAGGGGGCCCTACACAAGAAATACTTACAACCAGGTAATTGGCATTAGCATCCACAGATGAGGGATACCATTCGTCGTTTGTTTTTCTGGGACTGTGTTACTTCACTCAGCATGATGTCCTCTAGCTCCAGCCATTTTCCTGCAAAGCTCGTCATGTTGTCTTTCTTTACTGCTGCATAGAACTCCATTGTGTAGATGTACCACATTTTCTCTATCCACTCATCAGTTGAGGGGCATTTGGGTTGGTTCCAGCTCCTTGCTATTGTGAAGAGAGCTGCAATAAACATGGGGTCGTGCATGTATCTCCTCGGGTGTGGAGTGAGTCGTGAGGGTACATGCCCAGGAGTGGTATGGCTGGGTTGGGTGGCAAGTTTCATTCCAAGTCTTCCAAAGGTTCTCCACACCTGCTTTCCATAGTGGCGTAAGAGTTTACATTCCCACCAGCAGTGGATTGATTGTTCCCTTTTCCCACAACCTCTCCGGCACTTTGTATCATTTGTTTACTTGATCCTAGCCAGTCTTTGTGGAGTAAGATGATATCTTAAGTGGTTTTTATTTCAATTTCCTTAATGATTAGTGATGTTGAACACGTCTTAAGGTGTTTCCTCAGACATCTCTAATTCCTAACTTGTGAAGTCTCTGTTCAGTTTTTTTTTTTTTTTTTTTTTTTTTTTTCATTTTGTTTTCTTTTTTCTTGTTTTTTGAGAGCGTATAATAATAATTCTGGAACTCAATGCTGTTGGGTCAGTGTAATCCTGCAGTGAAGGTTTTCCTTCCTCCTTCCTCGCCCTCTGTGGGATTTTCTCTTCACTTCCTTGTTTTTCCTTTTTTGATGTACAGAAGCGTTTGAGTTTAATGAGGTCCCCATTGTCAATTGTCGACCTTAATGTCTTGCGCAAGCTGGTCGAGTTTAGGAAGATTGTCGCTAAGACGCCTATGTCTTGTAGTCTGCTGCAACTTTTTCTTCTATCAATCATCAACTGCAGAGTTTGGGGTTTTCACGTTGAGGTATTTGATCCATCCGGAAGTTTTGTCACTTTTGTACAGGCGAGAGGGAGGGGTTGAATTTTTTCATTCATCTACAAGTGGGTGATCCAGTTTTGCAAACAAACTTTGCTGAAGATGCTGTTTTATCTCCATTGAGTCTTTCATCTTTCTTCTTATTGTGGCGTTTTCGTGGCCCCTTGTCAAATAGAAGATGGCTGAAATTGTATGTGCGCAGATAGGATTGGATCTTTGATTTTGTTCCAATTGGTCAACAGGTCTGTTTTTGTGTGTTTTGTGCCAGTACCAGGCATGTGTTTTCTACTGACTAAAGAGCCCTGTAGTAGAGTTTGAAGTCTGGTATAGGACCCCCCTGTGTAGCTCTTTTCAGGCAGGGGTTGGTGTTGGCTATTCGGGTCTTTTGTTTTTCCCAAACGAATGTAAGAACGTTTGTTTTCCAAGCCTGTGAAGAAACTCTCTGGGGATTTTGATTGGGATTGCGTTAAATCTATAAAGAGTTTTTTGTAAAATGGACAGTTTTTAACAAATGTTAATTTCTCCCAAGCCATGAGCCGGGGAGATTTTTTCCATCTGTCTTCTGATATCTTCTCTTCTCTTCTTCAATTTCTTCCTTTAAAGGTTTAAAAAAAAAATTTTTTTTTTGTTGTAGAGATCTTGTGGGCTTTGTTAGCGTTTGTTCCTAGATCATTTTATTGTTTTTTTGAGGCTATTGTTGATGAGTGGGAAGGTCTCTTTGAATTATTCTTTTCTCTAGTCTTTCTTCTCTTTTAGAAATACCGTGCTTCTTCTTCTTCTAATTCCTTTCGTTTCTCATCTCCAGTGGCGTTTTGTTCATTTGTTCATGGTAAGTAAAAGAAAGCCATTGATTTGTATTAAAGGTTAATTTTAGGATATCCTGTCCTGAATCCTGCCATTTGGCTGAAGCTGTTAATCGTTTCTAGGAGTTTTCTTCCCGGGTTGAAGTTTTTAGCATCCCTTTAAGTAAACAATCATGTCAGCACAAAAAGGGGATAACTTGACTTCCTCTTTTCCAATATATANTCTTTGTTCTGCTTCCTCCATTCTGCTTCTGAGGCTTTTTCCATTCCTTTCCTCTTGAATGGATGAGTGTTTGATTTCCTTTTTCATTTCCTCTTCTGATTTCTTTAGTATTTCTACTTCTTTTTGGAGCTTCTCAATCTCTTCTTGTAGCTCTTTGGTTCGCTGGTTGGTCTCCTTATCTTTTTCAGCATGGGGTCTTTTCAGTGTTTCTACTTCCTTCCAGAGCTTGTCATTCTCTCTCTCTAGGTCCTTCTTGAGTTCTTCATTCTCTTTTCTTAGTTCTTTGATTTGTTCTTTATAATCCTGTAGTTCTTTAAATATGTTCCCAATTGTGTTTCTGATGTCTGTGTCCTGGGGCATCCTCAGAGGGATCCCACTGCAGGAGTCTTCCATAGGGTTGGTAATGCTTGGTGTTCTTCCCTTCCACTGGCCTCAGGAGATCTCAGATCTCAAGAGTCACACAAGCCCACCTTTAATACTGGCTGGGAGGATAACTCCGCCCCCACAGCTGTCTCCTGCTCTTCCTTCCACTGGCCTCAGGAGATCTCAGATCGGAAATATATATTTCTTTAACGTAGCAGAATTTAGGAGAGTCAGCTCTGGCTGATTGGCATTTGAAAAGCAGACCCTGGACCCAGGCCTGGTAGCACTGGCTGTAATCCCAGCACTCAGGAAGCAGGGAAAAGAGACTCTGCCGGTTCAAGACCAGCCTGGTCTGCATAGTGAGAGACCCTGTATTAAAAAAAAAAATCCCCCTGCAAATGTGAGTCACCAGTCTTCCTGTGCAGGGAGGTCTTAGCAATCCACCAATGGGACTTCAGCCGGTGTCCAGTCTATAAAGAGGAAAGTCTGCCCATGCTTCAAAAAGGGAAGCCTGGTCTAGCAAGACTTGAGTGGATGGAACTAGTAAATGAAAAATCAAAAGGAGCCAGGGGCTCCCAAACCCCCCAAAACCTGAGTGACTCCTGAGGACCAGATCCTCAACTGAGTTGAGAAAATAAAAACCTTGGTTAATCTGGGCTAACTGTGTGGCCTTAAACATCCAAAAGGAAAGTATAACCACAAATAATTAGTAAGGCCTGAGAAATTATACTTCAGGTATAAAACTTGAGATCTTAGTAAAAAGACAAAAAGTAAAAAAAGTAAAAAAAAAAACCAAAAAAACCACCGTTGTTTTGCCTGTATTCAATTCATACTGGCAAGTCCAGCTACCCTGTGGCTGCCACTGCTTTTGCCATCCTTCAAAGACATGAGACACAGCTTTTCAACCATCCAATATGAACTGAAGACTCATGTCTCTCCAAGAATCCTTCAAACCTTCAGTGCCAGATGGGGACTGCTGAGACATCCACCTTGTGGACTGAGCAACTACTGGGGTTTCAGCCTCTTCAGAGTATAGACTGCCATTGTTGGACTACCCAGGCTGTATCATGGAGGTCAGTACAGGAAGATCAAGACAGGACATGGTGCTTACTGTATGTCATTTGGTGACCATGGGAAGGGAAGACCCCAGTGTGGAGCACAAGGGCAGGACTGATGGTTGTTTGGGCTTGCCAAGGAGGAACCTTCAAACAATTCCTTAAGGAAAACATGACATCTTTCAGCCTAATAAAAAAAAAAAATTAAAAAAATAAAGAACTCATAAGCTGAAGATGCTAAAACCTATGATGTCATAATCTTGATATATGTGTGGCATGCATATATGCATATTTTGGAGTTATGTAAATTGGAAGGAACAACAACAACAAAAGACTGGGTCAAAGAACTGACTGAAACGGTGAACTTCTGCCTGAAATAGTAAACTTCTGCATCGAAAATTTTTAAAGAGACTGAGAAAAAGATGAAAAACATGTATGGCAGAATGCATGAGCTCTGGTGGGGTGGGGGCAAGGAAGGGGAACGGGTCTCGACTTGACTGGGAAATGTTGAATGAAATGCACAAAAAGACAGCGTTAAGACAGTGGTGGGTGTTGAGATAGAAAACCAAACATCAAAGAGGCTCATTAGCGGGAAGGGAGCAGCAATAACAGACAGAGAACCGCTGAGTTGCATCTGAGCTACCTCAAGGAACGCGGTTCTTGCTGTTGCTCCCTGGACTGACAGCATCCTTCCTCAGGTGTGAACAGGCCTCACTTCACAGCAAGGGCCCCACAGCCTGGTCCAAAGTGTGGCTCCCTTAACTCTTATCAACAGCCACAAAGGAGAATTTAGAGCCCTCTTGTGGTTTGTTTTGTTCTGTAGTCAGGGGCCGAATGGGGCCTAATGAGATTCTGATGTTTTTAAAAGGCAATTTAGCAATCTTTGTATTTTCAGTGGATTGTGGAAAGCCGATTAGTTATTTATGTCTGTGTGCACACATGTGGCTGAAAATGGTGGACTTTCGGTTTTATGTGCCATTAACTTCCATACTATATTAGCAGAGGTATTTGGCTAGCTGTTAAAATGCTATAGATACACATGTATAGATAGACACACACACACACACACACACACACACACACACACACCCCTCTGTCACTCTGTGTGGTCAGACATAGGTATTTCCACTTATTAAACATTCTAGTGAATTGTTCTCTGATACATCATATCAAATAAGTAATAAGTCTCAATCACCAGGCTGTTTAATTGAAGATAATCAGTCTTTGAAGACTTAGAATACAATTAAATATACTTAGCACTAAAGCTGGGTTGAATATGATTTAATCTTTCGTGGGTGACTCAGGATCTTGCAGGCCCTAGGGGCTTGGATATGAATATAAATAATCCTCTGACTATGTAGAAATTCTATTGGAAAGAGATTTCCCATTGCAGGTGGGCCCTGCGTGGCAGTACCCACTGTAGCTGCCCTTCCTTTTACCTGGAAATGGTCCATAGACATCCGGAGAGAAGACAGATCTGTGAATATTTGTCCTTGGCATCAAATGCTTCTGGCAGCTGGTGTGAAATTGCTCCATTTTTCAGCCCCCTTTAATTTCATAACAGAGAGGAATCCCCAGTGGAGTGTTAATACAGCTTTAACACCTATCTTTAACACTAAACCTTCTTTTTCTACCAAACATTTTACCCAGAACTCATTCATGAATTCAACTTGTGTTTATGAAACAAGTCTCCATGGGCTGTGGTAGAAATGGAGAGTTGGGGATAGGAAAAGGTACAGCTAAATTTGTTTCAAGTAACAGAATGTATATTCAAATTTGAGTCTGGACNAGTGGATTGTGGAAAGCCGATTAGTTATTTATGTCTGTGTGCACACATGTGGCTGAAAATGGTGGACTTTCGGTTTTATGTGCCATTAACTTCCATACTATATTAGCAGAGGTATTTGGCTAGCTGTTAAAATGCTATAGATACACATGTATAGATAGACACACACACACACACACACACACACTCACACACACACACACCCCTCTGTCACTCTGTGTGGTCAGACATAGGTATTTCCACTTATTAAACATTCTAGTGAATTGTTCTCTGATACATCATATCAAATAAGTAATAAGTCTCAATCACCAGGCTGTTTAATTGAAGATAATCAGTCTTTGAAGACTTAGAATACAATTAAATATACTTAGCACTAAAGCTGGGTTGAATATGATTTAATCTTTCGTGGGTGACTCAGGATCTTGCAGGCCCTAGGGGCTTGGATATGAATATAAATAATCCTCTGACTATGTAGAAATTCTATTGGAAAGAGATTTCCCATTGCAGGTGGGCCCTGCGTGGCAGTACCCACTGTAGCTGCCCTTCCTTTTACCTGGAAATGGTCCATAGACATCCGGAGAGAAGACAGATCTGTGAATATTTGTCCTTGGCATCAAATGCTTCTGGCAGCTGGTGTGAAATTGCTCCATTTTTCAGCCCCCTTTAATTTCATAACAGAGAGGAATCCCCAGTGGAGTGTTAATACAGCTTTAACACCTATCTTTAACACTAAACCTTCTTTTTCTACCAAACATTTTACCCAGAACTCATTCATGAATTCAACTTGTGTTTATGAAACAAGTCTCCATGGGCTGTGGTAGAAATGGAGAGTTGGGGATAGGAAAAGGTACAGCTAAATTTGTTTCAAGTAACAGAATGTATATTCAAATTTGAGTCTGGACATTTTCTTAAAAGGATTTATGCATCAGAACCACCCCTACAGCTCTTTCCAATGCAGTTGCCTTCACTGATTGAACTGCATCCAGATATCTAATGACTCAAAATTAAAATTAATCTGGGAAAGAAAAAGATTAAAAATAGCCTCCAAGTATCTTTTAAAGAGAAGAGCCATTGAATCAGGAGCCGTTTTATCTGATTTTAAACATTTATGAAGCTACAATAATGAAACAGTTTAATAGGGTAAAATTGGAAATACAGATGTGAACTGAACTGTATCCGGAAATAAAGCAGTTGATAAATTGGCATTATAAATCAGAGGGGCAACGTAGATTATCCACTAGATATTGACACAATTGATTAGTTACTTGGGAAAAAAAAATGATCTCTATTTCACTTTAGATATATTGTAGTTTTAATATTAAAAGAGAAACTGTTGTCGGGCTTGATGGCACACGCCTTTAATCCCAGCGCTTGGGTGGCAGAGGCAGGTGGATCTCTGTGAGTTCAAGGCCAGCCTGGTCTACAGAGTGAGCTCCAGGCCACTTGGGACTAAAGAGAGACCCTGTCTCAAAAACACACACACACACACAGAGAGAGAGAGAGAGAGAGAGAGAGAGACTGAAATTACCATCAGAAAAAATGCTTAATTTTTTAATAATGCCTAGAGAAAGCACTTGCACCTCTCCCCACCCCCTTCCTTCTCCTCCTCATCTTCTTTGCAGATGTGTGTCCATGTTTGCATGTGTGTGGGGGCATGCGGGGTGAACTTATGTGCACACATATGCACATACATGGAGGCCCAAGGGTGATATTGCTCATCTTCCTTCATGGCTCGCCACATTGTTCTTTGAGGCAGGGTCTCTCAGTCAAACCTAGAGCTCACCACTATGTCTAGTCTCAATAGCCAGCTTCCTCCTGGGATTCCCTGTCTCTACCTTCCAAGGCTAGAACTGCGGATGAACCTCCGTGCCCACCCAGCATTTACATGGGTTCTGGGAATCTTGACCTTGGTCCTCTTGCTTGTGCAATAAATCCTTTAACTACTGATACATTCTCCCTAGCCCTAGAGGAAGCATTTTCTAAACATAACCCTAAGCCCCAAATGTACAGAGAAAAAGACTACTAGATGTGCCTGAATGAAAACACTATAAACACACTCAAAAGACAGATGAGAAACTGAGACAAATCTGGGTGACGGACATGTGGTTTCATTAATATCCAAAGAACTAATGTATCAGTAAGAATCTCATTTTCTATAGGAAATTAGCTACCAAGTATCCAGCCATGGTTTACAAACAAATAAAAACAGATACTAATAACTATGACAAAGTTCTCTTAAAATTAGGACATAAAATTTAATTGGATACCATTTTCTAGCCTCCTCTATTGATTAGGGCATGGAATGAATCATCAATAGACTTTTTCTTCATGGCATCTCACGAACTTGTATTTGAATAGTTTTCTGTGTGATTATTTCACAAACTTGCATTTACATAATCTTCTGTGTGGTTATTAGAGGGATGTTGGTCCCTCTGGCTAGAGTTTCTGCTCCATTAGGGCAAAAGAACCCTCAGGACTTTATCTCCTGGAGAACCTGCACATTGCTTGGACTTACATATTTATTCAGTGAGTCAATGACTAAATTCATAAATGAGAGTAGACAGAAAGTTCTGGAATCTTACATAAGAATCTGTTAATAGATTCACCCCTGGAGAGTGGGGTAGGTACAGGGAGAGAAATGAAGGTTGCTTTCAGTTCACCATTTGATTCCCTCTTACTATTAAAGTTGTTCAAATGTCCATGCGTAACTTTACGATTGGTATTTTGAAAGCAAGTCTAAGGTGGGGGTGAGGTGGTCAAGGAATGTGTAGGCGAAAGGTGACTGGCTTGGGCATGGTTCCATTATCTCACCACCTTGGAAGGGAAAGAGGCTCACTCTAGGATGAAGGTCATTGAAGAGTGCCAAGGGCATGGGAAGCCAGGTGTGTGTCCTGTTCAGCCACACGGGGGAGGGGGAGGCGTCAGGTGTCCTGCTCAGCCACACAGGGGTGGGGGGAGCTCTGAAGATACAGGCAGAGATAGAGGAGCTTAGGGTAGGTGTTGAGAGTCCAGAAAACCCAGAGGTCAAGCTTAAGACACCTGCTGAGGGAGCATAGGAGCCAACTGTCATCGATTCAGAACGCTCCAGTGCCTCCCATCCTCTGAGGTCAGGCTCAAAGCTGGAGTTGCCCGCGAGGTCCACCCAGTCCACCCTCAGCACCTCTCTGGTCTCCTTACCTTCTGCTTTTCCTGACTTAATCTGTTCCTTTCTCTAACAAGCCAGACCCCCACCCCCCGCATGGGCCTTTCCTCTTACTTGGCCCGCTCTTCACCCAAGATACGTAGACACACCTGCTTGCTTCCTTCCAGGCTCCTCCTTCAGTGGCTCCCCAACTCCCCCTCCTCCTTTTTTCCTGCTGGGTCCTCCGTGGCACTTGCCATCTATTGCCTGCATGTTCTTATTATACATTTAGAGTTTAAATGTGGAAGACATGAACCAAGATGTGGAGGATTTCCAGTACTTTGCTACTGGGTACCCAGTACCTAGAACAGTGCCTGGCGCTTAGTATGTGCTCAGCTAATACTCACTGAATGAACGTATAAACAGAGCATTTTACCCTAGGCCTCTTTGAGGTCCTCTGACTGTTACTATTCTCATTATATCATCAGTGTTTGAGCCACCAGCATCATCCCCTTGCTGCTGAGCCTTGTCGCTGTGCAGTGCCTTCAGAACAGCACAGTTCTCTGCACTGAGCCGGGCGGAGAGTCCTCAGCTCAGATTTTAACTAGGTTTTCTCATCCTGAGCTGACCACAAGGAAGAGCTAACAGCCTGTGGATCACAGGGTAAAGGATGGCTTGTGGGGTCATCTTCAGCCGCTTCCTGCTTATGAGCATCCTCCCTGCCCCTGCCTCTCTGTCCAGGTCCCTAGCAGCCCCGCTAAGCTTCTCACTGTCTGTCTGGACTGGAAGCGCCTGTGGAACCAGCGCCTGCAGCTCCTGTGAGCCTTTGGCATCTTGGGTCGAGCTTAGAAAGATGACTAGAACTTGCTGGGCCAGTGTCCATAGAAATACAAGGTCTAGAAAGAGTGAGGGGAGAAAACGTTGGAGACCACGAGGCCCATTTCTAGAAACAGGGCTGAGAAACATTTCCAGAAACGTGGGAAGAAAGAATCATGGTTTCCAGGAGGTAAAGGTTTGATTTTGAAGCCTGGATTCAGTTTGTGGCCACTGACCGAAGTCATCCCTGACCCACCCCATGCCTCCAGCGAGGCTTCCCCCACCAGAGCACTGGCCTCGGGGCCTTTGTTCTTCACTGGAATGTCCTTCTCCGACAATCGCAATTATAATGATAATAACAGATACCATTATTAAGCTATTCATAGAGAACAGACTATATTCCACTCATTTAATCTTCCAGTGGCCCTGTGAGGGTTATGCTCTGCCTGTTCTCCCGGTATTCTGTAACATTCTCTAGGAAATAGGTACTTAGAAGGGAGGCTAACTAAATGCCTAAGGCAGTAAGTACTCTTGGGAGGCAGCAGAGCCGAGAGGCAATCCCGGCCTCTGGAACACAGAGCACAGAGAGCTCTTTCAACTGCTCTCTGGCCTCTCAATGTCCCAGAGGCTGCTGAGTCCCCAGAAAGCATCTGGCGCCCTCAGGCTGCCACAGGCTTGTCCTGGGGGCTGCACTGAGGGACCCCTGCATTCCTCTACTTTGTTCCACATCACATTTCAGCTGCTAGGGAGTCTGTCTCCACAGCCGGGCCCAAGTCCTCAGAGGTCTTGTGGACCCAGCCTTTGACACTACTTGGGGGAAAGATCCACAAATGTCCTCGTGTTCTTTTCAGGTTAGCATGCTATTCTTCAAACATGCTTCAGGCTCCGCACCCGAGCGCGTCCTGACACCATTTCTGGAGATCCTCTGCCCCTGTGT
This sequence comes from Rhizomys pruinosus, assembly GCA_009823505.1. NCBI lineage: Eukaryota > Metazoa > Chordata > Mammalia > Rodentia > Spalacidae > Rhizomys > Rhizomys pruinosus. The sequence continues at coordinate 2,286,883 of VZQC01011667.1, read as the reverse complement.
TTGCTCCACCCTCGTTCTAAGCGGCTTGGGCCCAACTTCTTAAAGATTCCTGTCAACGTCAGGCATGGTGGTGTACGCCTTTAGTCACAACACTTACTCAGGAAGCAGAGGCTAGCCTGGTCTACATAGGGAGTTCCAGGTCAGCTGAGGCTATAGGAAGACCCTGTATTAAAACAACAAAGCAAAAAAAAAAAAGAAAGAAAGACCCCTGTCATCAAGGAAATTCATTCTTGAGCAAAACATGAGCTGTGGGCTGGGCTCATCCTAATTGGTGCAGGGCCCGCTTCTCATAGAGGGGGCTCACCAGACCACCCCTATATTTGCTTCCTGCTGCCAAGTCTTTTAAAATAAAAAGGGGGTTCCAAGCTCACTGTACCAACATTTTTTTCTATCTTGTTTCTCCATAAATTTAACAGTAAAAGAAAGCCTTCTGGCACTGACTAGGTTATTGAATTCTTAAATCTTTAGCTTCAGAGAACTTCATTTACTTAGTTTATTAGCAAACATTTATCGACCCCTTCTCTGTGCCAGGTTGTCCATATATATCACCCCATTCCAGCCTCCCCGCCAGCTAGGAGGCAGGCAGCAGCCAGACACTGCACAGGGCAGAGCAGGCTCAGGGGAGCCAAGTCAGACCCCTGGAAAGCTCCATGGGAGGTGACAAGTGGGCACTGGCACCTGGCCAGGCCTCTTCCGAGGCAGCTGTGCTGCTCCCAGCTCTGCCCTTCCTGTTTCATAAAGTGAGCCTGGTGCCAGGACCCTTGTCCTCAGTTCCCAGATTGCTTAATGGAAGACCAGGCTGAAGTTGGCAGGCAGCACTAGTAAGAATCTACTCTCCTCCTGCAGCCAGAGGCAGATGGGACAGAGCCCAAGCCTGTGCCCAGAGCCCAGGGCCCATGTGGTCAGCCCCCCAGCATCGCACTGTCATCTGACTCTGGCTCCCTCCCCTGCTACACCATAGCTCTTGGGTATTCGCATGAAGTATCAAGAACAAGCAATACATAAACAGACAATATATAACAATAGAATATCAAGCCATTGTAAGGGCTATAAATAAGGAGCTTGAGTAATGGAGTTAGGATTCAAACAGATAATTTGAACCTTGTGATGTCTCAAAAAAAATGGGGTGTCCTACTCTATACTGTGGCTGTGAGAATTCAAGTAAATTTTAATCTTTGCATAGAAAGTAGTTGGCACAGTGCCTGACTGACTTAGTACTCAACAGAAGTTGGCTGGTCTCCTCCTCCTCCTTCATCACCATCATTATCACCATCCCTGAGGGTTGAGTGGATGAAAGCTGGTGGCTGTCCAGCTTGGTTTACTCCTTATAAGGAAGCAGCATCCTGTCTCTGGTCCAGTAACGGAGTAGAGAGAAGGAAGGCAGGGCACTCTGTTTGCCAAGGGCCCATGCTGTGCACCTTGGAAGGGAGGCAGGCAGGAAGAGCAATGTGTCTAATGGCCCCACGAGAGACAGGATGCCGGATATGGTTTGTCTAAAGTCCCACCCAGAACCGTGCTTCTTGAATTTATGTTCTGGTTATCTGTCTCCAGTCACATGAGATTTTGGAAAGATGACCCACAAGACTGAACCCAGACATCAAATAAACAAAACTGCACATTGGATGGGCCGGAGTATATACCACACTCCCACTGTGGCCAGAGGTTCCTGGTATGTGACCCTGTATACCTGCCACAGTAAGCCTACCAAGGCAGGTCTAGAGCTCCTCTCTGTCTAGGGAAAGCCACTGGAGATTAGGGAAGTTTCATCCAGGTTGAGAAGGAACAGTAGTGGAATTGGAGCCTAGCTCTGTGTGCTGTGGTCATGCTTGTCCCTCTGCCCCCTCCCCCCTCCTCTGTGTGCTGTGGTCATGCTTGTCCCTCTGCCCCCCCCTCCTCTGTGTGCTGTGGTCATGCTTGTCCCTCTGCCCCCCCCCATTCCTCTATGTGCTGTGGTCATGCTTGTCCCTCTGCC
>VZQC01011667.1:2247749-2282311 GCA_009823505.1 Rhizomys pruinosus | reverse complement strand
TGTGTGTGTGTGTGTGTGTGTGTGTGTGTGTGTTTATGCTGGTGACTATGCGTGTATATGTGCATAACCTCAGAAGTGAAAGTCAGGAGTTGTCCTCTATTGATCTCCACCTTATTTTTTAAATATCTTATTTATTATTTTTATTTTATGTGTATGAGTGTATTGCCTGCATGTGTGTAAGTCAGAAGAGTGCATCAGATTCCCTGGAACTGGATTTATAGACTGTCTTTAGCCATCATGTGGGTGCTGGGAATTGACTCCACATACTCTGCAGGAACAGCCAGTGGTCTTAACCACTGAGCCATCTCTCCAGCTCCTCTCTGCCTTGTTTGTTGAGATGAGGTCTCTCACTGAACCTTTCTAGAGTTCATCGATTTGGCTAGGCTGGCTGCTTAGCATGCTCCTGTCCCCGCCTTCCCACAGCTGGGCTTACAAGTGCCAGCTGCCATTCCTGGCTTTTTACCTGGGCTCCAATGATCTAAACTAAGACACTGGTGCTTACATACTTATTTTATTACTAAGTACCTTAGTGATAAAGTCATCCCCCAACCAATCTGACGTACAGTTTTGGACTTGGGTCTTAATCATCAAGCCATTCTACCCTTGACTCCAATTACAGGGATCTGACACTAAAGCAGAACATTCAGGCCCTGTGTATTACTCACTTAGATGACTTAGTACATTAAAAAGTAAATATTCCAAATTATGTATAAAATCCCATATGAAGTCCTCAAAAAGAAAAAAAACCCTGATTTATAATCTTTGCATAATAGATCACTTATAGATTTTGCAAATCTCTATAATGTAGTTCCTTGTTTTTTTTGAATAGCATTTTTATTTGAGTTTCATAACTCTCCAAAAGGACAATTCAAAGGAGAATCGTTCGTGTGTGTGTGTGTGTGTGTGTGTGTGTGTGTGTGTGTGTGTAAGCATGGAGCAGCCCAGTGGGTTGACTTTCTTTTGTCTAAGTCACTACGTGGGAAGCCTACTTTCGGTCAGCAGACGCAAAATACTTGGCACCCATGACATCACTTCATCCCCTGCCCGATGCTCCCCAGCCACCTGGTGCCGCACTCCAGGCCTATTTCACAGACAAGAAAACTGAGGCTCAGAGAGGTTCTGTGACCTATCCAGGGTCAAACACAGGAAGTGGCTGAACAAGAGTACATAGGTTCCAAACTCCTCACTTTCTTCCGTGCCTTAGTCAGTACAAGGGGCAGCACACCAGACACGGAACTGGATTAACTCACTGCAGAAGATAAAAACCACAAGAGCAATTCCTTAAGAACACCGAGTGTTACTTGATCTGCCTCTCCTTCCCAGTGTTCAGAACCTGGCTTGTGGCTGTTTAAGACTCCCACCACCTGCCCTCCCTCAAATGAGAGATCCCTGGAAATGAGGTCACTTTCAGTTTGAGTTATGATTATCTGGTGCTATTTGTAGTGTGCTCTTCAAGGAGTTGAAAGTCCCTGAGTTAGAGTCACAGAGACATCAGGGGCCTCAGATGAGGGAGGAACCAAGATCTGTTACCATGGAGACAGCTGCTTGGTTTGGCCTTTGACTTCACAGGTGAGGGTCAGGGAGGAGGACTCAGAGCGTCTCTGCCTGGGGCCAGCAAGAGGCTGTTAGAGGAGAGTCGGGAAAGCAGTCTTGCATGGTGGGCATCTCTCCGACCTTCTGGAAAGCCAAGGAAAGCCATCTCCCCTGAGATGCCCCACCAGAGTACATCCAGCAAATAGTGAGGCTGTATTGGCCAGGAATGGTCTACAGTGTTTCATGCACTGCCTGTTCTAACCCATTAGAAGGTCTATCACTTTGGGGACTGCAGCCAACATATTTTATTAATAAGATAGAAGAGATGGGAAAAATAAAAACCAAGACTACATCACGGGGTAAGGACCAGGGCTATTTTCCATGGAGGGAAAACCTGAATGTGCATGCATGTGTGTGTGTGTGTGTGTGTGTGTGTGTGTGTGTGGTGTGTGTCCTGGTCTGTGACAGAAAATACATTCTTGGGAATTATAAAAGTGTTTGAAAAATAAGCACTTGTAGAAGAATATTTGAAGTAAATGGCTAACATCAAATGGTCACTTGTGTCCTTTAGCCTTCATTATTATCCATCAAAAAAACATTTATTTTCCTTCTCCTTTGTCTGAAGCAGGACAGCGAGTGACAGGCCACCTGACACCACACATCAGGTTACCTTCTGAGCCATCCTGCCTGCCCATGGCCTCTTTAATAAGTCACTACATGACTTTCTGCTTCTTTTACATTCCCCCTAATTGTCAGGCAGGTGCTCAGTGAGTGCATCCTATGTTCTGATCTGATTATTCAGGTGCTCATGCACAGCCCTTCCTTCCTGATCTACGCAGAGCATTGACTGTATGCAACTACATATGTAAAAGTCACACAGACTGCACTCAAGACAGAAGTGATATGTATCTGACCATCTCTGTTTTCTCAGCCCCTGACTGAACATACTACCTATCTTGTTCATTTTAGTGATTGATACTTGGTAGGTGCTAGTTTCCCCCGATAATGGTGAGTAACAAACAGCCCCATTCTCTCGGTAACCAGTAGGCCCTTGTGTTTTTGATTTACTGGAGTGGTTCTTGCCTTCCTGGGGCTGGCAGGCTAGCCAGGAAATGTTTTCCTCAAAAGAAAGGCAGAGCATAGGACGCCAAATATAGTCTCGCAAGCGCTTTTCAGACCTCTGATTCTATCCTGTTGGTTAACACACTTTTGGACAAAGTCCTTTAATCAAGCTTGAAGATCAAGAAGAAGGTCAGACACTGACTCCTCTCAGGATGCTGAGGGGTGAGTGACTGTTTTTGAGTAAGAGTTTAGGTCCTCACTAAATGTTTACAGAACATAAAAGAAGGGAAGAGAACTGGATTCTGGAGATTTCTGTAGCAAAATCCCTGCAGAGAAAGTCAGACCCCTTGCTTAAGGGACCAGAGCCCAGCCACCCACAATTACATTTATTGGACCAATAAAGGAAGTCCGCAGAGGCCACTGACAGCAAAAGACTGTCCCCCACCATGCCTGGAGCTGCTTCTTGGAAGGAAGACAAGGCCGTGACTCCCGGCTCCTCAGAACATCTCTGAGTACTTAGATTCCCTGCCAGGCTAGAGGGGACAATTCCACTTCATGACCCTTGGAAATGTGGGCATCCAAACAAATGCTCATGTGTTCATTAAAATCAACAGGTCAGGTCTCTGAGAACTTCTAAGACAGCAGGACATCCATGTCTGAAAGGAGTCCAGGGATGAAGATATGGCCCAATTGCTTTCTGCTTGTGTAGCGTGGGTGGAGTGCTGGGTTCAATCCCCAGCACTGTATAAATGTGGCTGTGCGTACCTGGAGTCCCAGCACTTGGGAGGTAGGATCAGGAGGATCCAAAGTCCAAGGACATCCCTGGCTACATAGTGAGTCTGAGGCCAGTCTTGTCAACAAAAAAGCCTGTCTGCGAGTTCGAGGCCAGCCTGGTCTACAGAGCGAGCTCCAGGCCAGCTGGTACTAAAAGGGAGACCCTGTCTCAAAAAGACCAAAAAAAAAGATGAAAAAAAAAAGCCTGTCTCAAAAGTGGGAAGAGGTGTCCAGAGCATGGCTTCCCATGCTGCCTTTCAGCACAGTTTAAGGTTCGAAGCCCCTCCCTTGGTAAACTGGAAAGCAGCCATCTGTTGACCTCTCCTCGCCGTCTTTCCTCACTGCAGGGGTGCTGAGCCTGCCTGAGAGCCTGAACCTGCACAGAGACCCACAGCGGCCCAGCAAACCAGGAGAGCTGCCCATGTTCAGCCAGTCGGAGCTGAGGACCATCGAGCAGTCCCTGCTGGCCACGAGGGTGGGAAGCATCGCAGAGCTCAGTAAGTGGCCGGGACCCTGCCACGTCATCTTGGGTGCCCAAAGTGACCTGCCAATCCTTTGTGCCATAGGTGCCCGTGCCCACCCCTCAGGACACTGCTTTGTAACCAGGCCAGTGCACCTTCATTGAGTGCTTGCTGTATACATGAGGTAGTGCCAGTGGAAGTGGGGGAGATAAGGGCTCTGGAGCTAGGAGGTCCTGGTAAGTCCCCCAGCTTACCCTTAATGTAAGTCAAGTTCCCTATCTGCCTTGAACATCAGTGTCCTTTCAATAAGATGGAAGAAATCATCTCAGCTAGCAGGGAGAGTGGCTCCAATTATGTAATGCTCAGATGTCACTGAAGGGCGTGGCACCATGCCTGCGGTGCTCTGTGAACCGTGTCTGCTCACTCCTGACTTCTACAGCAGTGTCCATTTAAAGCGTCTATCAGATCACCTCTCTTCTGTTTAGAGTACTCCCCTCTGACCCCAGGAAAAGCCAAAGTCCTCAGAATGGCTTCAGGCCCCATCCCCTCCCCTCTGGTCTCTCTCCTACCTTTCTGCTTCTTGACCCAGGCAAACCTCGGGACCTTTGTGCTCACTGCTCCCTTGGCCAGAATTACTCTCTGTGGCTTGCTCTCTCACCACTGTGAGGCTAAGTTCAGGCTGTTATAACAAAACCCCATAGTACACAGGGTGGCTTGAAAAGTGGGCATTTAGGAGCTGGAGAGATGGCTCAGTCGTTCAGAGCACTGGCTGTTCTTGCACCAGTTTGGTTCCCAACACCCATGTCACACTGCCTGTAAGATGACAGACAGACCACACACACACACACACACACACACACACACACACACACTTTAAAAGATAAGCATTTATCTCAAAGTTTTGGAGACTGGAAAGTCCAAGGTCAGGTGCAGTCCATGCTCAGCTGCCAGTAAGGGCTCTTCTGCCTGGCTTGCAAACCTTCTCACTGCAGAGAGAGAGAGAGAGAGAGAGAGAGAGAGAGAGAGAGAGAGAGAGAGAGAGAGAGAGAGAAATCCCATTATGAGGAGCCTATCCTCTTAGACCAACCTAGGGGACCAAAACTTCCACGGGTGAATTTGAGGAGAACATATTCAGTCTATCCGTCCAGAGCAACTTTCATCCCCCAGCCCTGCTTCGTCCCGTGCTAACAGTTACCATCTTGCTGTACACTCTATATATTTCCGTTTTCATAGCTACCTTATTGAAGTATAATTCAAATACAATTTACCTATGTATACACCTCAAATATATTTACTAAATTGAGCAGCCATAACCCCATGGTCAATTTTAGAACCCAGTACCTATAGCAATCCTCCCCTTCCCCTCTCTAAGTCACACTCCACATTTTATTTTTCAGTAGTCTTCCTGCTGGAAGCTGTTTTCTCTTACAGTACAAATATTTGATTTGTTCACTGATAGAGCTTCAGCACCAGATATGTAGCATGTAATAGATCCTGAGGAAATAGGAAGCACAAAGGAAAGGAGGGAGAGAGGTGAAAGAGGAAATGAGGGAGGACCCCGGAAAGTAGAAAAAATGTCAAAAAAGGAGGATGAGATGGTCGATTCTGCTTATTAACGTGATTGGATTGCGAAGGTCTGGACAGGACCAGCAACATGGCTCAGAGTGCTCGTTCAAGCACTTGCTGCCAAGTCTAACAACCTAAATTCAGCCCTCCAACTCTTCACTTACACAAAGAAGTATAAGACAAAATCAAGAACTGCCTAAGGAACTGAGTGAAGGACAGCCCTGGCTGTGGCTGGGACAGTCTCGAGGGTCCCTTGCTAATGCTCGGATTTGGTCTGTAGCATCATTGGCAGGTGGAGAAAGGCAGGCGGCAGAGCCTAGGTCGAGGAAGTAGATCACTGGGCTACGTCCTTGGAGCTATTTCTTACTCTGGCCTCTTTCTGTGTGTCTCCATCTCTGAATGTCTCAGCCTCCAAGAAGCAAAGAACAACCTTCACCACATACTCCTCCCACCATGACTTCTGCCACGAGCAAATGGGGCCTGGAAGGTGTTGGCATTTATTTGGGCACATGGCTTCAAAGGGTTCGACCCCTGTGACTTGGCTCCAATGTTTCTTGGCTCATTGTGAGCCCAGCCAAGTGGGGGAGCATGTGACAGACGACCTTTGTCACCTCACTGCAGACAGGAAGCCAAGAGTAAGGCAGGAAGGGGCCAGGAAGAAGGCAGCCTCAAGGACCTACCCCCAGTGACCTCTTTCCTCCAGCGAGGTCTTACCTCCAGAAGTTCCTAGAATCTGTCCAAATAGCAAGCTAGCCTGAGGCCACGCCCCTACCTGATGAGCCTTTTGGGAAAGATGAAATGGTGACAGCCACCATTGCTCTTCTGACCTCTGGGTTTGGAGATTTCATTCTTGACTTCTACAGACCCCTGAAGCCAATCACAGTGTCTTCTGCCTTCTGGTTGTCTGATTGTTTTAGGACTGTGGGGTGCTGTGACATCTTTGATAATCAGATGAAACCTATGACCCTGCCTCAGAACAATAGTTTTAAATGCACAACATAGAAGTTTACAAAGGGAGCCAAATATTTCAGGTTTAGATCGTCAGTCACTCTCTGCTTTTATGAGCACAGGATCCAGCAGGAGTTCTGATGGCCGCATCATTCTGAGATTGTCATAGGTGTGTGTGAGAGTCCAGGGTATCCACAGCTCAGGAACAGGAGGAGGAATATTTGTGCTTTAAGACAGTCCACTCCTACAGTATGCACAGGCTCCAAGCAACCCCTGCCGAAGCAATCCTGGAAGAAACAGTATACATTTGGGCCTTCTCATTTATGAAAATATCCTAACCCTGGAAATGTAGGCTCTGACTATAGCATTGGAACATGGCTGTGTGGACATTGGTTGGGAAGAAGTTCCTACACCAGGTGGCCCACATACATTGTCTGGTAGGGTCTCAAAGGTCAGTCCAGGGGCTAGGAAGATGGCACCCACATAAAAGTCAAGTATGGCAGTGTGCATCAGTAACCTCAGCTCTTTGGGGGGACAGCAGTCGAGACAGAAGAGTCTCTAGTGCTGTCTGGCTGGCCAGCCCAGCCAAGTCAGTGAGAGACCCTGTCTCAAAAAGTACAGAGGAGAACACTCATGCATGTACACACACACACACACACACACACACACACTCAAACAGAAAAGTTAGTCCTAAGGTACCTCAAAAGGGCCCACCCAGCCTCTAGCATCAGGCCCAGGCCCCACACACTGCCAGCATTCTCTTCAAAGAAAGAATTTGCTAAGCAAATCCACAGTTCACCAAAGGAGGCTGCCGGTGGGAGCAGCGTGCCTCAGAAATTGTTTTTAAGGATAATTTGCTCTGTAAATTAAACCCTGTTGTCATTGGATGTTGACTTTCACATGTGAATTGTTGGCACACAAATGGGTGTTGCTAATTGCAAGTGTGTTTTGTGCATTCATTAAGTCAGGCCTAAAGACCGTGTTGCAGAAGCATTCTGATAACATCCAGTATAGAAGGAAGGTAATCAGCTTCCTCTCTTCAGGTTTGATTGTAATTTAGGCTGGCTTTCTCTACAGGTTGAATCAATACAGACTGGTTCACTCTGTGGACATAGAGAGCTGCTCTTCGTGTTCAGAAGTTGCTCTGCCCAGGTAGTAGTAGAAACCCACTGTTTTTACAGAAAAAGTAAGATTCTCAGATCTTGAAATAGGCTCGTGGCAGCCACGGGGTCAAGAGCAGAGCCCCTTCTTAATAGCTAATAGATAGTAACAGCAGCTAGCTGAAGGAACCAAGGTGCTGTACCAGTTAATCTTGATGAGAACAGACTTGCCATGGAAACACACATTTGATTGTATCTGTGAGGATGTTTTCAGAAAGATTTAATGGAGGAAGATCCTTCCTGAATGTGGGTAACCCTATCCCATGGGCTGGGGTCCTGGACTCAATAAGGAGAGGCAAGCTGAGCACCAGTGTGCATCTCTTTGCTTCCTGACTGTGGATGCCATGTCTCTAGTGCCTCAAGCTCCTGCCGCCGTGACCTCTCTGCCCTGATGGACTGTGAGCCAAAATAAACCCTCCCTTTCTTAAGTTGCACTTGTCTGGAATTTTGTCATAGCATCAAGAAAAATAACTTCATGCAGGCACTATAATAAATCTATAGATATCGTTTCTAACATATTGCCCCCACTCTGTGATCTGAGGGTAGAGTCATGAGGAGGTAAAACAATGCGTCCTCCACCAGCTCCACCTGTGAGCTGAAGGGCTAGAGATTGCATCCAAATCTGTCCCACATCACCATCGAACCTCCCTCTCTCCCCCGTTCCACTCAGATCCCAAAGTCCCCTTCGTGACGGGAGGTGTCAGGTGGAGTTGTGTCCCCCCAGCTCTCAGGACCTGCAATTTGCTCTTAGGCTGGGCTATGGATGCCCAGCTCTGAGCTAAACTGGAGATGTCCAAATTCAGAAAGGTTGCAAAGTCCCTAAGGAGACGGCCAGCCCTGAAGACTGGGGTTTCTCCCTGAGCCCCTTGCTGTTTTCTCAGGACATCATATTAAGATTCAGACCTGTCGGGGCTGGAGAGATGGCCTAGCGGTTAAGAGCACCAACTGCTCTTGCAGAGGTCCCAGGTTCGATCCTCAGCACCCACATGGCGGCTGAGAACCGTCTTTAACTCCAGTTCCAGGGGAATCCGACGCCCTCTTCTGACCCCCGCAGCATTGCACGACACGGGTGTGCAAACCTACATGCAGACAGTACATTCGTACACATAGAAAAATAAATAAAATTAAATAAAAAGATTCAGACTTGTCATGACTCAGCAGAGTGCCTGGATCCATGACTTTAAGCCTATCCATTGCAGTGCTTCACTGGGTATCTTCAATGCCCTCCAAAGGCCTTGTGCTGAAGGCTTATTCTGCAGCTGGTGGGGCAGTGACATGTTGGAACCTTTAGGAGGTAGAGCCTACAGGAAGGAAGCTAGATCACCGTGGGAGTGTGCCCTTGAGGGGAATATTGGGGTGCCAGCCCTTCCTGTCTGTCTTGCTGCTTCCTGCTGCTATGAGGTGAAGATCCCTCTTCTACCTCCTGCTCTTGCCATGGTGACTGAGCTGCTGCAGACCCCAAACTGATGGGCTCAAACAACCCATGAGGAAATAAATCTTTTCTCCTTGTAAGTAGATTGCCTCAAGTATTTTGTCACTGTGATAGAAAGATGACTGATACACATCTTGGGGTAAAAACACTATTTCTGAAACCTATTATGTGCTGTGTGCATGACACACACTGCAGGTATTATTAATATTCTTATCTCACAGACAACAGAGACTGAGCATTAGGAAGGATCTGTGTCTTGACTAAGGATGCACATCCAGTTAAGTGGCAAAGTCATAGTTCAAAGGCTCTTTCTTTGCCCCCTCTGCTGTGTCCAAATCAGCTTTGTATTCTGACTACCTCACATATCAGCCACAGCTCAAGAAATGTCCCTTGAATGACAAATGAGTGGCCTGATATGAACTGGCCTGTGACACAGAGACGGAAGAAAACGCTGAAGGTCCAGACAAATATCCATGTTTCTATAACTGATATTAGTGAGCCTTTTGCACTTTTAAACTTGGGCACCTGAGCTGAACCTGATACGAGTTCTCAAATACATGACAGGGAAGTGTCATCCTGAGATACCATGACATCTCCACACTGACCCAGGGTGGATGTTCTCTGGCCATGGACACTGCACAGAGCCGAAATTCCCAATTGTCCTGGAGTCTGAAGGTGGTTGGGGTCTCCGGCCCTGAGAAGTGGGAGCGGCTGGATTGTGTTATATAATTTTTCTTAGAGAGGTGCAACGAGCCTCTGTTCACCTGAGAAAGGGCATCTGTGACAGACCGAAGAAATGAGCACATCTAAATTTAGCTTAGTGAGACTATTGGGGTTCCTTATAGGGGAGGGGAGGGGAGGGGAGGGGAGGGGTTACTTACAGGATTCCAGGGGACTCAGAGGCAGCCATGCCACTGAAAAGCCCACCCCAGCATGGTGGCAACTCCCCAAACTGCATCCCTGTGTTCACTATACATCTTGCAGGCAGCTTTTCCCCAGAAGGGGTTACTGCTTACATGGCCTTGGGGAGGGGGCTTGTGAATCATGGAAGTTTCAGGAGCTTCCTGAGCCCTTTAAGCTTGCTTGGTTTACTTCCTGGACCTTGTATATCTCCTTTATTTTCTGAGTCCTGTGTTTTTCTCCTCCCCCTCCAGGAGAGGATATTTCAATTCTGAGGAAATCATTGTATAATAGTAAAAGGTGCCCCTGCACCCCCACTAGGCTCCTGAAAGCAGGCTCTGACGTCTCATTCTGGAACAACTCAGCCCTGCCTTTGGTCCTACCCAACTCCTCATCTGTGTCCCCTGAGAACTCCATGTCTTCCACCTGGCCTTGTCCCCAAGCTCCCATTAAACCCCCATCTGAAGGTCAGCATGTTTGCTTTCAGTTGTTTAAAGGACAAAAATGAGGCTTCATGAGAGCTCTTGTCTCCAATAAAGGGTGGGCGGCATCTGACAACTGACACCTAAGGTTGGCCACTGACTTCACACATGCAAGATTGCATGGGTGCATCCACATTCTCCCATCACAAAAACACACACACACACACACACTCACACGCGCGTGCACACACACACACGCGCGTGCACACACACACACACACACTCACACTCAGAGAGAGAGAGAGAGAGAGAGAAGAAATGAAGCTTCATTGTAAAATGGCCCTTCCGCATCATCGTCCTTTCACACTATAATGTGCATATTTCCCCAGGGAAGCCATTAAACAGGTTGTTAATTTACAATGGCATACCCGCTTGCAGCTAAGCCTTACGACCTGAATTTATCTCTGGGACCCACGTGGTGGAAAGGAAAAAACCAATTCCACCATGTTGTCCTTTAACCTCCACACATGTACTGTGACATGCACATGTCAACATACACACAGTCTTTTTCATAAATAAATAAATAACTTTTAAAAGTTATTTTCTCAATTATCTCTCCTCAGTCCCCTGCCTGTCTCCGGCGGCCCCCCACAAACTTCCTTCAGGTTTGGGCAGTGCCTATCCCTGTTTGAACTTCTGCAGCCTCTCCTATGTACCTGTGATTTCCTCATTGGTAATATGGCCACAGCTGCTTGATAGTGCTTAGATACTCCACTCATGAGTCCACCACAGGGCCTTTGCACCAGCTACCCCTTAGGAACATTTTCAAGGTTCCTTCTTGGCTTCCTTCAAGTCTCAGCTAAAATGTCACCTCCCTGGAGAGACCTTCCTGTCACTGCCTCCCCCACTGACCCCTGTCTTGACATTCTCTTATCTTCTTGCTTTAATTTTAACACTATTTGAAACTAATATACTATTTTATATTATTTTCTATCTTCCCATCCAGACTTTTTTCTGTTTCTGTGGCTGTAGTACTAAGAACAATGTCTGACACGCAGTGGGACACAGCAAATATTTGGTGAATGAATGAATGAATGAATGAATGAATGGCAAGCTTCCTACTGAACCCAGCCTTGTTTGTCCTGCTTTTCTCTCTTTTGAACAGCAAGTTCCTTGTCTTTCTGTGCCTAGTGGCAGCTTCTGTGTAACCCCATCTCCCCTCCCCTCCCCTCCTCCCTCCTTCCTTCCCTTCCCCTTTTCTCCTCCCTCCTTTCATCTTCTCCATTCCTGTTCTTCTTTTCTTTTTTTTTTTATTTTTTTTTTATTATTTATTTCTGTATGTGTATGAATGTGCTGTCTGCATGCAAGTGTGTGCACCCGTGTCGTGCAGTGCCGCGGAGGTCAGAAGAGGGTGTTGGATTCCCCTGGAACTGGAGTTCTCCTGGAATTGGAGTTTCAGACGGTTCTCGGCTGCCATGTGGGTGCTGGGGATCGAACCCGGGTCCTCTGCAAGAGCGTCGGTGCTCTTAACCGCTAGGCCATCTCTCCAGCCCCCTCTTCTTTTCTTTTACTTCCTTCCTTTCTTTTTAAAACAAAGGGGCTGTCTCAGCATGGCAGAAGCAGGCTCCATCCGAATGTGATGTCTTGGTCCATGGTAGCAGCCTCCTAGCATACAGCATTCTCAAGCTTCCTTGGGGTCGTACACAAGAGCCAGAGCTAGGCAGGTTAGAGGAACATTCCCTGGGGTGGTGTGGAAGATGATTGTAGGTGATGCACAGAACCTTTTTAATTTTAATTGCTATGTATATTTCACGAGTATGAGGAAGATATTAGTTTTCCATTTATGGCACTGATATGAAGTTTCCCTTTTAAATGGATTTGTTTGTATGAACAAGTGAGGCAATTTAAAGAGAAAATATTAAGTAAATAAATTATGCCAGTTGTGCACAGATTTAGGAGACGGTGTGATGGTGGTTCCCAGGTGGCTGGCACTTGAGAAACAGTTACCAGTGGATGGATTCTCAGACAGGTTCTTCGAACCAAACTCCAGTGCCCATGCTCAGAGCAGCTGCTGACAAAGAGATTTTCCCTTTGTAGCTCCCACCATAGTCAGGCGAAGCAGCAGGTAGCATTTACAGAGAACAGGGTTTCAAATGGAGCTACCAATGGTGGCTGTCTCTGTGCCTGTTCGTCTCCAATGGCCAGCCCTCCTTGGAGACAGCATGGAGGTTTGTGGTCCAGAGATAAAGCAAATGATAATGGAAATCATGTAATGATGATGAAGGCGATGATAGTAAACTTTGTAGTGATGGAAATGACATGATGATGGTCCCGATGGTGGTGGAGATGACGATGATAGCAATGATGGAAACAATAATGATGATGAACATGGTGATGAGAGAAATGATATGATAGTGATGATGCAGTAATCGTGGTAATGACAGTGATGACACAATGAAGAATAGTGTTGAACACTAATTAAGCACATACAGGGTATTAGACTCTGTTCTGAATACTCTAAGAGCTGTTATGCATTACCTCCTTTAATATTAGGAGGAATTATTATTTCCACTTTATAGGCTAGGATCCCAAGGTTAGGTATTTTATGTCTAGTTTTCCCCTTAATCTACACACACAAAAAAACCCATTGTGTCACAATTGTCCCTTTTCACAGAAAGGTTAACTATGTTATATGTCACCATTAGATAATGGCAGGTTGGGTCTCAGTCTCAGGCAAAGCACATGCTGCGGTGGTCCCCAAGAGTAGAGCGATAAACAAGGTGTGGTCTCTGCCCCTGAGACCCAGTGGAAGACAGATGTGTAGACAGTTAAACTGAAGCAGTACAAAATGAAGCAGTACATCTTCCTTAGGAGAGGTGGCAGGTATGCAGCATAGGGAGAACAAGATTCTGACCAGGGGCATTTTGGAGGGCTCCCTGGAGGAAGTGGCATTTCATCAACCATCAGTAGTTGGGAGGATGACGTCGAACACTGCAGAGAAAGCAGCAGAGCAGGGACTGGGGAGTGTGGATGGGGTGAGCTGAATGGTCCTGGATAAGACGGGGAGATCGCGGGACCAACAAAGGCAGGTTGCACCCACCCTTTTCCAGCCTTCTCAGCCTTTTGAGGAAGTGATGAGATAGATGAGACAGCAGGGAACCACCATCAGCCTTTGTCATTTCCTCTGTGACTGGCCCCGCCCCACTCTATCTTGGTTTTTCTTCTGAGCTACTTCATGGGAACTCTGTGTCCCCCTTTACCCTCTCTGTAAAGACAATTGTAAGACAATCCTTGTCTTAGTTTTCTTTCCTGTTGCCGTGATGAAATACCCTGACAAAAGCAACTTAAGGCAGAAAGGGTTTGTGTGGGTCCCAATTCCAGGGTGTAGACCATCACTGTTGGGAAGTCAAGATGGCAGGAACTTGAAGCTGCTAGTCAGTTATACCTGCTATCAAGCGCAATGGATGAACACATGCTTGCTAGAGATCTGCCAGCTTCTCCACTCTTAAAACAGTCCGGAATCCTCTGCATAGAGAGTGGTGATGCCCACAGTGGGTGAGTCTTCTGATCTTAACACAATCGAGATAATCACCTACACATGTGCTCAGAGACCCTTCTCCACGTGACTGTCCCTAGCTTTTGTCCAGCTGACAGTTAACACTAACCATCACAATCCCCTTCCTCTTCTCAGCCAGTCCCCTTCTACTTCCAGGCCATTTTTAATGACTAATGAATTTCATTAATATTCTTTATAAATAGAGGACAGGCGCCCTAGCAGTGGCTGTTCCACTGAAGGAGATGGCTCCCCTTCCAACAGCAACCTTAACTTGGGTATAAATCCTCAGGGAGAGGTAGAGTCTCATAAGCTCTTCTCTCATGAAAGTTTTTGAAAGAGGAAGAATATTCTAGTTTGATGTGGAAGGAAATACAAGAAAGGAAATTCTTGCCCCCGGGTAAGCTTGATATTCTGATTAGATTGACACCATATACTAGAAATCAAAGTTTAGAAAAGTTGGGCAGGAATGTCACCCATAATCCCTCTGAGCAGAGAAATACTTGGTCAACACTTGCTTTCTCCTTCTCCTGATATTTACTTTGTGCATACATTTTAATAACATAATCCTGATCACACTGTATGCAGCTTTGAAGGTCCCCTCTTCCCCACTTACCATTTTAATGAAGATTCCTGCTCACGATATTGCAGTTCTGTGCAAACAATTTTAATGACTGCCTAAGTTCCTTATTTGATCTTGTGGGTGTACTAGAGTTCCTTTCCTTTCTTTTCGGACATTTGTTTGTCAGATTCTGGAGTCTGTAAATATGATTTAAGTGCAAATCCTTGTGGATGAAGATTCTGAAGCATTTTGAATTCTAACAAATTCTAACACTGGGACACATTCCCAGAAGTGGATTTACTGACTCAGGAGACTGGAGCGTTTGGTAATACTCTTGGTGCATAATGCTAAATTGCTCTGAGATGGACTGGGAGCTGGCTGAACTGGGCCATCTTGGAAAGAAGGACTAGAGTAGAGAGAAAAGCACAAACCCTAGTGACAGACAGGCCCTGAGTTGAAATCCTGTCTACCCCTCCCTCACCCTGCATCCTAGGCCTCGTTTTCTATTTCAGCAGTGTGGACATTTGGGACTAGAGTCTGTCTCGTGGTAGCTGACCTGTATGTGGTAGCCTGCCCAGTATGCTGTTTAGCAGAATCCCTAACTTCAGCCCACTGGAGATCAGTAGCTTCTCAGTAGGTGTAACAACCAAAGATGTCTCCAGACTTTGCCAAATGTACCCTGGGGATAAAAACCAGCCCAGCTGAGAACCACGGTGGGAACCTGGACTGAATTGATGTGCACTGTAGACCCTGTGGGACGGGGAAGGATGTGCATGTAGGTGCTCTCCCAGCACTCAGAAGTAGCAGGTGCTTTGACTAGTCATAGATACAGTGGCAATAATAGCTTCCCAAAGCTGGGTGCTATAGAGAGGAAGAGGGGACAAAGTTGCTCCACGGGGGACAGAGTGGAGGCATCCCAGCCCTAGGAGTCTTGGTTGTTCAGCTAAGCATACACAGCATCTCTGTCCCCCTCCAGCTATTTGGGGAAAAAAAAATTGAATCAGGGCAGGGAGATGGCTCAGTCAATAAAGTACTTGCTACATAGGTGTGAGAGCCATGTTTTTTTCTAAAAAAATTATTTATTTTTTTATTTTATGTGTATGTGTGTATTGCCTGCATGTATGTAAGTGCACCCCTATCATGCAATGTCCATGGAAGACAGAAAAGGGTGTTGGATCCCCTGGAATTGGAGTTACAGACCGTTGTTAGCTGCCATGTGGGTACTGGAAATTGAACCCTGGTCTTCTGCAAGAACAGCCAGGGCTTTTAACCCCTGAGCCATCTCTCCAGCCCAGAAGCCATAAAGGAACCCGAGTGCAACACCTGCACTGCATCCCTGAGGAGATGATGGCAGGGGAATTCCTCCAGCTAACTGGTCAACCAGTCTAGCAGAATTAACGAACTTAGGTTTAATGACAGACCCTGTCTCAGAAAATAAGATGGAGAGTGATTAAGGAAGATGCCCAACATGGACCATCTCTGTCCTAAACACACACACACACACACACACACACACACACACACACACGCACACACACACGGCACACACACATTACACACACCAGCACAACCACAACCACACACGACACACACACGCACACACACAACATACCACAACACACAACACATACACACACACCACACACATACCACACACACACACACACACACACACACACCACCCCAAACACACAGAATTTCATTGTGGGCGTCTCTGGGAAGGAAGGCCACCTGCCTTCATCCCCTCCCTTCCAGGAATAATGATCGAACAAAGCAAGCACTTAATTTACTTCATGAAGAATACATTGTTGAAATTACTGAATTCTTCGCCATCAGTATATTGTACTTACGGTACTAGATATTTCTTGGTAATT
Organism: Rhizomys pruinosus; assembly: GCA_009823505.1. Taxonomy (NCBI): domain Eukaryota; kingdom Metazoa; phylum Chordata; class Mammalia; order Rodentia; family Spalacidae; genus Rhizomys; species Rhizomys pruinosus. The sequence goes on along the minus strand of VZQC01011667.1, from coordinate 2,266,064 downwards.
CATAATTTAATCAGATTAAACGATCATTATATAGATAACACTGGAATAATCTGTTCGGAAAATAATATGCCCATACATGATATCTGACATTAAATACACATGTAACGGCAGAATGTCTACAAATAGACAATATAATAGCTAAGCTTGTAGATTCGTTGCTACATAGATAGTGTACAGAACATAGGGAATTTGAAAGGAACACGTACTTACTAATCTTTTGCTTCCTCTGAGGGACTGCAGCACAGCTGTCCTCCCAGAGGACAGAGAATATTAAGACGACCAGTGACCAGGAAACCCAACTCCCTTATGCTACCCTGTCCCTGGTTCAGGGCAGGCCAAGTCCCCCTCAGACCCACCAGCTTGAAGTTCAAAGGTTCCCTAGACAGCCAGCCCATCCGTGACTTCACCCTTCAATTCTGGAGCCCTCCCCAGTGACATCTCCCATGGAGCCAGCACTGCTTCCTGCCTTGCAGTGGCTCAGCGTGACGCTGCCCACAGCCAGAGACCTGTGCCTGACATGTAAGAGCAGCTTCCTACCCCCAAACTGTAACCAGGATCTCCACCGAACCCCACTGTGTGTCAAACAGAAGGCCATGGTCAATGGATGCCTGTGGGGGGGAAGACAAGTTCTTTCTGGTGAACTCTGGAGTGCCATCTGTGAGTGAAGACCCCTTACAGCCCACAGCGCCCTTTAGACCCCAGTCCTTGCCCTGTGTGACAATACGATTTGGGTCAGAGTCCTTCCTCTTTATAAGACGGATACGCTATAAGGACCCATGTTGTTAGGCACGTGGCACTTCAGGGTGTAACATGTGTAAGATTCTTGGCTCACAGCAAGCCCTGTGAGTGTCTGCTGATGCCAGAGACCTGGCACCCCACTAGGGAGGTGCTCTTCAGTATTAGCCCTTCCTATTCCCTGCATGCAGGTCCTCTGGGGATTTCCTCCCCATCTGCCCCTCAGAGAGAGTTGCCCTCCTCGATTCTTCTTTTCCTTTATAGATATGTCTTCCAGCTGTAAAGAAGGGAGAGAGTAGAGGCCCGCTCTACGATAGCCACTAAGTCAAAAATAGAAATGTTGGCTCAGCAGTTAAGAGCACTGACTGCTCTTGCAGAAGACCTGAGTTTGATTCCCAGCACCCACATGGCACCAAGTAACCATCTCAGGCTGGCGTGGTAGCCACACACTTTTAATCCCAGCACTCAGATGCAAAGGCAGGTGAATGGATCTCTTCGTTCAAGGCAAGGCCTGGTCTATGTAGCGAGCTCCAGGCCACTGGACTAAAGGGAGACCATGTCTCCAAAAACAAAAAAAAAAGAAATAAAATGTAACGTGATATTCTGACAGACATGGCAACTGGCTGTCTAAGATCAAAGTGTCATGAGGGCTCGAGGGCTGCTCTCTGCTGCCAAGATGGCAGACTGTTGCCGTCCTCCTATGGTAGCGAGTGGAAGGGCAGTAGAAAAGAGCATTCTGGATCCAGACACAGAGAGAAGCCTTTTCTGTCTTTGTGTTTTATCAGGGTCCTCAGCCTATTGGATCCCCAAATTGGGTGGATTGTTCTTAATCTACCAATTCAAGTGTCAGTCTCTTCAAGAAACGTCCTTACAGTCACACCCAGAAAGAATGCTTTGCCAGCCATCTGGGCACTCCGAATCCAGTCAAGTTGACACCTAAAATTAGCCACTTCACCCTCTGCTCAGCCCCCTGCCCCTGCGGTCCAGGTATCAGGCCCACAGATTGGACCCCAGCTAGGCTGAGCTCATTCTGACACCTCCTGTCTGAAGTGGTGGCAGCTCTGAATGTGGCATTGAGAAGGTTCATAATGCTGCATCTACACTGTGGGAAAAAGAGCTCTGAGGACCTCATTTCTGTGCCGATTCCCCCAAAAGGAGATGGCTGCATGTCTTGTCGAACATCCTTTGAGGTACTGGATCCTCCCTCAGGAAACAGGGACGACCTAAAAGCAAAATTCTGAGACTTCAGAGGAAAAATTCCTGCCTCTCCTTTTGCCTCATGGTCTTGAGTTTAGATTTCAGGTAAAGTGTGTCACTGTGAGGTTCAGCAAGATGATGAAGAATGGGCAGACTCTGAGGCCTAGATTCAGCCAGACAGTATGAGATGTGTAGAAAGAGAGCCAAGCCTGGTGGGTCATTCCCGTAATCCCAGCACTCCTGAGGAGAGGCTGGACGGGATGCTGAGGCAGGAGGATTGCTGAAAGTCTTCAGCCAATCTGCCGCATAGTAAATTCAAGGCCAGCTGAACTGCAGAGGGTGGCTCAAGTCTCAAAAAAGAAAGGAAAGAAGGGAGGAAGGGAAAACATTTATGTAAAAGAATTGGCTCATATGCGCATGGGTCTGCAAGTCTTATAGTTCCAAGGCTGGCCAGCAGCTGGCTAGAATTCTAATAAGAGCTGGTGTTGCAGCCTGGAGACAGAACTTCTTTTGGGGAGAATTTCAGCTTTTCCTCTTAAGGCCTTTGACCAATTAGAAGGGACCACCATTCACATTGTGGAAAGTGATGAGCTTTCCCCAGCCTGCTGATTTTAAATGTTAATCATGCTTAAAAATACCCCACAGCAATATCCAAGCAATGTCTGACCAAATAACTGGGCTCCATAGACTAGCCCAGTTGACACACAGAATTAACTATCACTTATCTCAAACAAGCGGCTCCCGGAATGTACAACCCACTTCACTATACATCAGATAACTTTAAGTGGGATAGGGACAGTTCAATAAATAAAATTGATCACAGAGAGGGGTTGTTTTAAAGCCATTTTAACCCTAACTACTTAAGAAAAGAGCTTTATTTGATATGAGCCCCTAACCCCTCTTGTTATTCATAAAAAAGAAACCAGAACTAGCACTGAGCTAGAAATGAATTACACCATGTTCTTCTCATCAGTGGCTTTGCCGGTTACTTTCTATTTATGATAGTGGCATAATTTTCCTCATTACATAGATGCATTTAAATAAAACAAAGTGAGTACATTTAAAATTAAGCAAACTGCAGGAAAAGTGGGATTTACTTTGACATGGCTGTAAGTACCAAGGAGTTATGAAAATTGAGCCAAGCCAGGCTCCCACAGGAAGATCCTTCCTATAACCAGCTTGGTTAAGAAGACAAACCTGGTGGTGCACACCTTTAATCCCAGCACTCAGGAGGTAGAGGCAGGTGGATCTCCATGAGTTCCAGGCCAGTCTGATCTACATAGTCAGTTTCAGGCCAGCTGAAGATACAGGGAGACCCTGTCTCAAAAAGACCATATATATATACATATATATATATATGTATATATATATATATATACATATATATATATATATGGTCTTCATGAAGATATATATATATATATATGGTCTTCATGGCGATGGCTCTTGTCTGTAATTTCAACATTCAGGAGGTAGAAATAAAGACTTCTGCTTTCCTTCTGGGGAAAAAAAAAAAACAGAATGTTCCATGGATCTGGTAGTACTGAGCAAAGCAAAACAACCTGCATGCTCAGAGCATGGCTAAGTACATGGATTCTGGACTCAGACTCCAAGGTTCAAATCCCAACCCTGCCTCTCTGTACTTATGCCCATATAACCTTAGGAAGTGGTGGAACTTCTTTGGGCTTCCATTTTCTCATTGATAAATGGATTTATAAGAGTACTGTGGGGCTGGAGAGATGGCTCAGCAGTTAAGAGTGCCAACTACTCTTGCAGAGGACCCGGGTTCAATTCCCAGCACCACATGGCAGCTTAGAACCATCTTTAACTCCAGTTCCAGGGAATCTGATGCCCTCTTCTGACCTCTGCAGCATTGCACCACATGGGTGCACCAACCTACATGCAGACAGTACACTCATGCACATAAATAAATTAAAAAAAAAAAGAGTACTGTATTAGCTAGATGTGGTGATGCACACCTTTAATCCCAGCATTTGGGAGGCGGAGGTCAGCCTGGTCTACATAACAAATTCTAGACTAGCTGGGGCTATAAGATAGGCTCTCTTAAAAAAAGGGGGGGGGGCTGGAGAGATGGCCTAGTGGTTAAGAGTGCCAACCGCTCTTGCAGAGGACCCAGGTTCGATCCCAGCACCCACATGGCAGCCAAGAACCATCTGGAACTCCAATTCCAGGAGAACTCCAGTTCCAGGGGAGTCTGACACCGTCTTCTGACCTCCGCGGCATTGCATGACATGGGTGCACAAACTTGCATGCAGACAGTACATTCATACACGTAAAGAAATAAATAAAATTTTAAAAAAAGATGGCTTTAAAAAAAAGGAGGAGGAGGAGGAAGAGGAGGAGGAGGAGAAAAGTACTATATATTAATCAGCTGTCCATACTGTGACAAAATACACAAGAATGAGCACAAAGTGATGCTTTGGTTCACAGCTTGGTCACTTGGCTCCATTTTTTTCTAGACCTGGGTTGAGACAGCACATCTCATGGAGAAAACACAGAGCAGAACCCAGTCTTGTACCTTCAAGTAAGAAGCATCTGCCACACACTAGATAAGCTAGGACCCATGGTGAGGCGGGGTCAGTGGTTCACAGGAGTGCAGCCCAGAGGTCTTCCTGTGCCTTGTTAGAAACTGAGTTCCAGGGCTCAGGATGTAACTCAGCTGGTAGATGGCCTCCCATCCATGAAACCCTGAGTTCCATCCTCAGCACCACATGAACTGGGTGTGCTGGCTCTTCTCTGTAAGCCCAGCATTCAGAAGGTAGAAGCAGGATCAGAAGTTCAAGATTATCATCAGCTACATAGTACATTCCAGGCCAGCCTGGGCAGCATGAGAGAGGAAAAAGAAAGGGATTTGGAGTTCCATGTGGGCAGGACTGTAGATGGTTCCAGTGCCTGGTGTGGTGTGAACAGCATCCCAGGGCACCTCAGTCCCTGGCAGTCACATGATAAATGAACACTTTTCTCTTTGCTTGATATGGGATGGTTTCAGAAACTGAGAGAGCCAGGAACTAGAGTCTCTGCAGAGATCTTCAAGTATGGCTTGTGTGCCTGGAGGTTCTGAAATCTTGCTTCTGTCCACAGGTGACCTGGTGTCCCGAGCAATGCATCACCTGCAGCCCCTCAACGCCAAGCACCATGGAAATGGCACTCCCCTGCACCACAAGCAGGGGGCACTCTACTGGGAACCCGAGGCCCTGTACACACTCTGCTATTTCATGCACTGCCCACAAATGGAATGGGAAAACCCCAATGTGGAGCCTTCCAAAGTCAATCTCCAGGTGGAAAGGTAGGCCTTGCCTGGCCTCACAGGCCCAAAGAACAGCTCTGGGGTCACCACAGCCTTGTGGTGGATGGGCACCGCCCCCTAGGGTGGGGAAAGGTTGGGAGGGCAAGGATCTGGGGCATTATGTCCCTTTTCCAGAACATGCTGGAGGGGAACCTTGTGTCATGAGGTGGCCTCTTAGAGCCAGGTAGGGTCTTGGAAATGACTTTATATGGGACTGGTCCTGTACAGGATAACACTAGCCTGGGTTACAGGAATATGCCTGCAGATCTCACAGGGGCAGGGTCCTCTGGGGTGCAGCATGACTTCCTTGTGAAGTTAGTTTGAGGGCACTACCCCCTTAAGCCTCGTATGTCTCCAGCTTCCTTTCTTTGTGGCACCTTGCACTCCCAGGGGGACAAGAAACACCTGCTCAGCCAGAGTGTGTCTCTCTGGTGGGATAGACTACACTCTGGAGAGAAGCCACTTAGCTGTCCCTGTGACACAGAATCCTCTTAAGAAGAGAATGGGGAGGAGGCTGGCCTCTGCCCTGAGCTCTGTCCGTCTGCTTCTGTGTGCCTCAGCTTCCCCCTCTAGGGCCAAATGAAACTAACCCAGAATCTTCTGTGGTCCTCCTAGAAGCTTCTGCTCCGTCCCTCCCCGTCATCCATCCTTCCCTCCACTCTCTCATGAATTAGACCCCGCCCAGACCCAGGACTTACTTGGTCTAAGTTCAGTGGAAATGGCCCCTGTTTTTTCAAAAGAGCAACTAGGAAAGCGGCCTCCACAATATCCATTGCTTAGACTCAAACCCAGGCTATTCTGACTAAAAGCTAAGGGGCCTTGGGAAAGTGCCTTTCCCTCTCTGTCCTTCAGTTTCCTCATCAGCAAATGGGATACAAACAGTGGCCTGTTGTAGGGCTGTTGGACACCTAAATGAACCAAATAGTGTCCAGCACACACTCGTGTCCACTGAGTGTTCGCTTTCACTATTGTCATCATAGCTACTGTCCACACGAAGCTGAGCAGCTCCTAGCTTGGGCTCAATACAATGTTCCTTTCTGTCACTGGGATCTAAATGCTGCTATAAAGCTCACTGGGTGCATTTCTACCATGATGGCTTGAGCCTAGCTGGGCTCCCTCACAAGACCCCCCTCTCAGCTTTCTGTTAAGAGGATGCAGATGGACCAGGAATGGGTGGCTTCTTGGTTTTTAAGAATCTCAAGTTAGTATCAGTATTCGGCCCAGTCCTGAGTTAATGGATCAGCAGCCACCCAGATCTCAAACTGTCCAGGCAAAGTCAGGAGCCATCCTGAGAAATTTCCATGTGAAAGCAAGTTTCAAACGGAGAGGTGCTGAAATGCCCATGGGCAGGCAAAATCTAATCTTACAGACAAACCTTGCTTTCTCTAACTGAGGGTCTTCCAGGTTAGACTGTCCAGTCTCACTCTCCAGCTGGTTCTCCTTGTATCCCCTCATTCTTTCCTGCCTAGCCTGGCGATCTGTAATTCTATGTGGATTCCTGTGCCTGTGGGCTTCATGAGAGCAGATTACACCAGAGTTTAGCCCAGCACTCTGCAGCCAACGTCAAGCTCAAAACAGGCGGAGGGTAGGACGTTAACAGGTACTTCTAGATGAAAGCATGGACAGCCCCATTGTTCGTTGTTCCTTGTTCCAGCTGCCTGTGGAATAAGTCCCTTGAGAGTGCTGACATCATCTCAGAACTAAAGCCATCCTTTCCGCAAACCCTCCAGTTTCTAAGAACGGCACCACCACTGGCAGTAGAAAACTAGGATTCTCACACTCGCTTCTGCATCTGCCTGGCCAGCATATTGTTGTATGAAACACTTGCACACTTGCAGGAAACACTTGTATGAAGCTGCAGCAACAAAGCACCTCTCGCTCGTTCTTCTCAAAGCGGTTTATTCAGGCAGGCAGGTCTTGTCAGAACGGTTTATTCAGGCACATCTTTTCTCCTTCTCCAAGCTTCTCCCTCTAAGCCTCAGGTCTTTCCCTCTAAGCCTTCTCCCTTCTCCAAGCCTTCTCCTTCCTCAGGCAAGCAAGCTTCTCTCCTAAGACTAGAAAGGAGAGAGAGTCCCTCTATCTAGAAAGTCCCTCTATTTATCCACCTTCCCAGCCCAGGTTGCGTGGCCTCAGTCTATTGGTATCATCTGGCCTGATCTTGTATACAGGGTGCACCTGCACAGCTCAAACGGTGAGCGTGGCTTTACTTTGAGGTAGGAGGGAATCAGGTGTTAATCATAAGACTCAGGTGTTAGTCATAAAACTTTTGCTAAAGTCTCGGGTGCCTTCTTAGGACTGTCGCCACACCCGCTCCCCACATATTGTTATATGAACATTGCCTAGGAAGATGAACAAACATACATTCATAACAGATAGAGCACCACGACAGACCAAAGAAATGATTCCACTCAAGTCTGGCTTAGTGAAATGATGAATTGAATGGGGGTTACTTCTTACAGGACCAGCAGACAGATGACTTATAGAAACACTGAAACTTACAGGCCACTACAGCACTGAAGAAAAAAAAAGTCTGTCTCAACCAGCAGTGGGAGCGTGTGTGTGTGTGTGTGTGTGTGTGTGTGTGTGTGTGTCTCCTTGGGGAAGGTGTGGTCTCATGAACTTTTCACTAACAACCCTGTTACCTGTCTATAAGTCTCAGGGAGGAGCAGGGCTTTGTGTGTCCCTCTTCTACCCATGATGGAGAGTTAAGGGCCCAATCTTGTGCAGGCCTCCTTGGATAAACCCAGAAGCTGACAGTTTAAGAAGCTATAGTCATGTCATTCCCAGAAGATAATATTCAACATCTGTCTCACACCACACCTGTTACATACACCCCTTATGCTCCAATGGTTGCTCTTTCTCTCTTACTTTGGTTCCTGAAGTTGATTTCTCAATGGTTGGATGCAAATACAACTAATTCCCTCTAGTCAGTTCCACCCTCCACCCTCCTCACAGCCAACAGACTGAAGTTTCCACGTTCTGAACGCCATGCTGTGGGACCCCCCCCACCCCCATTCAACACAGTTGCACAGCTCCCTTTCACACCACTTGTCAGTGGCCATTTTCTGTTCTTGAGTGTATTCCTGGATTCAGAGTGTAATTGGATCAGTTGGAAATCTAAGGAGACCCACTCAGGATTCCACAACTTCTGGGACACATTTGAAAGAGACATGGTCTGAGTGACAACAGAGAGAATATGTCCCCAAATTTCTCCTTGTTCAAATTTTTCAAAACACAAAATGAATGTTAACACTTTTCAAATTCTGATCCTTTTGTCTCTGGAAATTATATGGCTTGGGAGTCAGGCGGACATCAGACGGGAATCCCAGCTTGGCTTCTCAAGGTCTGAGAACTTGAACAAGTGATTTCACCTCCTTGAATCTCTTTCTTGTCGTCTATAGAATGAGAAATGACCCTCCTCATGAGAGAGGTACAAGTAGTGAATTAGATATCAAGGCTGGGATTCCCCCTGCTGTGCCTGGTAGAAGGAGAATACAGCCCCCCCCCCCAAAAAAAAGGTAGCTGCCATTATGCATCCCTTTTATTTCTCTAAAATGCTTTTAGCATTGTCCCCAAAGAAACCTGCATGTGATTCTTTCTAGAAGAATAGCTGCTTCTTCCTATTTCTGAACACAATTTTGTGTTTGGCATCTGAGAGCATGAAAAGACCTCAGAGAGAAGTCCTCTGATTATTTTCAGTCAGCTTTGAACCAGTGGCCCAAACAAGGACTTCCGGTGGAAGCTAGGACTGTACTTGGGATTGTCTCCCTGCCCTCAACAAACAGAATCTCCTAGGCTTTCTGTTCTGGTAAAGTTAAGTAGGGCCGTGATACATGTGTGTTTCCTCTAGACTGGCGCCTTGGGAATAGGGGTGGTGTTACTAGCTTCCTCCAGGCCCTGCATAGAGGCTAGGGAGCATCTGACAGAAATGGGGGTTCTTTTATGCCTCACACTGCCTCTTCTAGTCTGAATGGTTTTTTGGCTAAAGGATTAGGAAGTAGCCTACAGGTGCAAGTTTTCTGTATCACATGGACATAGTCCTCTAGCTGATGCATTGTTCTAGATGGTTCCATTTTTTTTTTCCTTATGGTAATTTAAAGAAGTTTAGTGTACACATTTACTGTAGTCAATGATTTTTCTAGAACTCTGACTATTATTTCTTGAGCTTCTAAAACCTGTCACACATGGCAGGTAATTAAATTTTTTAAATATATTTTTCAAAAACAGACACATTTTATAAGATTTGCCATTAAGAGACTTATTTTCCAAAACAGTAGTGACACATGTAAAATATCTTAATATTGAGAGTAGGCTACTTTTCAAAATAGAATCATCTTAGTGGAAGTCAAGGCTTCCCTCCCACGAGTCGTTTTCTTGCTGGAAATATGAACGATTCCTGAATGGCTGTGGCCACGGGTGAGTTCACTCATTTGTTGCTACAAACTGAAAAACTAAGGATAAATAGAAGTGCTTTGTTGCTTTTAGACAGCTGGTGTTGTGTGGGAGGAAAGAGAAACAGCCTCACGGAGAGGAGCACAGGCAGCCCAAGTCTTGTGGAAAACAAACCAGAATTCTCGAACCAGGCAGCAACAGTTCACCCTTTGGCAGGCAGGAAGTACAAATGTAGTAGAAAGCCTTTGGAGTGTTTCTCAACCACCACCGTGAGGCTCCCTCATTCACCTATTGCCGAGCATTGGAGAAAACTAACGGTCCGAAACAAAACAATCTCAACACATGGAAGAGTTTACACTCGAAGAAACAGAGCTCATAAAGCAAGCAGACAAGATCCTTAAAAGTTTAACTGCATGCAGTTGTATCTTCTAAGACACTCATTTTACCAGAAGTTCACCCCCAAACCCTCACTTCTTAACATGCTTTTTTCATCTGTGACTCTGGACAGGTGAGGTTCATATTTCAGCAGACTCCCAATGACTTACTCAGGTTTATACCAAAACCCAGAAAACTGATTGTGAATACATCAGGATGCTTACTCGCCAAAGTTAGAACCAGGATTACTGCTTAAAGCAGAAAGTAAACCTCTGGGAGGCTGGGCGTGGGCAAAAGACTCACACACCCTGTTCTCTTCTATGTGAGAAGATGGCCTCAGGTTAATTCTCTGGCCCTGTTCCCCTGGAAACCTGATAGAAATCACAGTGTCAACTGTGTTACTAGGCAACACTGTGCATCATCAGAATAATCATGTTGGTAAATTACATTTGGCTGAGCTGCTGTTGGAAGTGTTTGATAAAGACCTAGAGCTCTGCCCTTCCCTGAAACTGTTGACTCTTATAACTGTCCTTGGGGGGCTGGAGAGATGGCCTAGCGGTTAAGAGCACCAACCGCTCGTACAGAAGACCCAGGTTCGATCCCCAGCACCCACATGGCGGCCGAGAACCGTCTGAAACTCCAGTTCCAGGAGAACTCCAGTTCCAGGGGAATCCGAGACCCTCTTCTAACCTCCACGGCATTGCACGACACGGGTGCACAAACTTGCATGCAGATAGTACATTGATACACATACAGAAATAAATAAAATAAAAAAAAATAACTGTCCTTGGAAGGGTCCCTGGAAGCTAATTCTATGGGATTCTTAAAGGAGAGATGCTGAGACTTGTAAGTCAAGGCATCCCCCAGTACCATCCAGGGAGACCTTGTCCCCCAACACCTAAGTGTCCCCTGGATGGATGGTAGCTTCTCCAGGGTAGTTAGGTAGATAGCTCCACCACTCCCACTGAAAGGAAGAGGGGACGTTGGCCTGCTGGACTAAATGAGATAGAACTGTGAGCCTGAATGTTTAGTAGAGCTTCCAAAGGCTTCTGATGGGCATTGGTGGTGGGACATTCCAAGAAGGCTTCTGTCACCATTGCCCTGAAAGTGAAAGGTCTCTATCACCACTCCTGTCAGCTGCATGTGACACCTCTCACGCTGTGTGCTTTGACTTCCTATGTCTGTACCTTTTCAGGGGAGTTTAGAAAAGGCAATCTATAGCTTGGAGACCCATGAACACATAGCATGGGCATTCTCAAACCAAGGGATGTCAGCTCCAGTTCTTAGAAATGAAAAAAGTTAGCCCTGGTGTACACTGCCTCTTTACTGTCTTTTAAAATAATATCATACAATCCCCAAGAGTTTCTTCACAGGCTTGGGAAAAAAGTCCTTAAATTCATCTGGAAAAACAAAAGACCCCAAATAGCCAAAACAACCCTGAGTGAAAAGAGCAATACAGGGGGGATCTCTATACCAGACTTCAAACTATACTACAGGGCTATAGTCATAAAAACAGCCTGGTACTGGCACAAAAACAGACCTGTTGACCAATGGAACAAAACCGAAGATCCAAATCTGAGCACATACAATTTCAGCCATCTTATATTTGACAAGGGGGCCAAGAAGCCACAATGGAGAAAAGACAGCATCTTCAGCAAGTGGTGTTGGCAAAACTGGATCACCACTTGTAGAAGAATGAAATTAAACCCCTACCTCTCGCCCTGTACAAAAGTCAACTCCAGATGGATTAAAGACCTCAACGTGAAACCCCAAACTCTGAAGGTGATAGAAGAAAAAGTTGGCAGCAGACTACAAGACATAGGCGTAGGAAAAGACTTCCTAAATCAGACAGCAGCTGCACAAGAATTAAGGTCGACAATTGACAAATGGGACCTCATCAAACTCAAAAGCTTCTGTACATCAAAAGAAACAATCAAGGAAGTGAAGAGAAATCCCACAGAGTGGGAGGAAACCTTCACTGCAGATACATCTGACAAAGCATTGATTTCCAGAATATATAAACTACTCAAAAAACAAAGAAAAAAGAAAACAAACGACCCGCTCAATAGATGGAGCAAAGAACTGAACAGAGACTTCACAAGCGAGGAATTAGAGATGTCTGAGAAACACCTCAAGAACTGCTCAACATCACTAATCATTAAGGAAATGCAAATCAAAACCACTTTAAGATATCATCTTACTCCAGTAAGACTGGCTAGGATCAAGAAAACAAATGATACCAAGTGCTGGAGAGGTTGTGGGGAAAGGGGAACACTCATCCACTGCTGGTGGGAATGTAAACTCGTACAGCCACTATGGAAAGCAGTGTGGAGAACCCTTGGAAGACTTGGAATGAACTTGCCACCCGACCCAGCCATACCACTCCTGGGCATGTACCCTCAAGACTTACGCCACCACAGAGATACATGCACGGCCATGTTTATTTCAGCTCTCTTCACAATAGCAAAGAGCTGGAACCAACCTAAATGCCCCTCAACTGACGAATGGATAGAGAAAATGTGGTACATCTACACAATGGAGTTCTATGCAGCAGTAAAGAAAGACGACATCACGAGCTTTGCAGGAAAATGGCTGGAGCTAGAGGACATCATGCTGAGTGAAGTAACACAGTCCCAGAAAAACAAACGACGAATGGTATCCCTCATCTGTGGATGCTAGTGCCAATTACCCAGTTGTAAGTATTTCTTGTGTAGGGCCCCCTGAGCTTCTGTACAAAGCAGTTGGACATAATGCATTTTGGAAACAACAACAACAACAGAAAATACTGCATCAAAGAACTGACTGAAACAGTGAACTTCTGCTCAAAACAGTCAACTTCCACATGGAGAATATCGAGAAAGACCGAGAAAGAGATGAAAAGCATGTTTGGCAGAATGCATGAGCTCTGGTGGGGTGGGCGAATGGTGGGGGGACACGGGTCTAGATTTGATAATCTTGTACAAAATATATATTAAAAAATAAAATAATATCATACGTACATGCTTCATTTTCACAGTTCAGTACTTTTAACTTATTGGCCATACAAGTCACAACTGATTGGTTTACACACTCACAGCTGAGAATAAAAGTGTTGTCCCAGCATAATTTTTTTCAATAAAAAAAATTTTAATAATAAGTAATAAGTAATGAATATAAACATCCTTCATGTCCCAGCATAATTTTATCCCACACCTTGGGCTGATGCCCTAGAGGGCTCCAAGAGCCAAAAAGAAAAGATAAGACCATCCTCGGCGACTTCAGCAAGGATTCCAATAACTTCTCAGAGAAAAGATGCTACTTCCTCCTTCAGAGGGAGGCTTACCTCTGCTCATTTTGCACCCCCAAATCACCAAACCCAGAGGTGCCAGACCCCAATGAACAGTGACAGGAGAGGGTCCCATTTTCTGTAAGGCTGTTAGGGGGTATATTAATGACTTGTCATGTTGCTGTTACAAAATTCATGCCAAGCGCAACCTAAGCAAAGAAGGGTTTATTTTGGCTCACAGTTTAAGGACACGGTTCATCATGGCAAAGAAGTCTTGGCAGCAGGCGTTTGAGGTCACTGGTCACACTGAATCGGCAATCAGGAAACAGCGTGAGGAAAGTTGATGCTCAGCAGCCTTCCTTGTTATTCCGTCTGGGACCCCATCCCATGGAAGGAAGCTTCCCACGGTTAGGGCGGATCTTCCCACTTTAACGACCCTAATCTAGATAATGCCTCACAGACGAAACTTTCCAGGCCTGGGAAAAACAAGGTGTTACCATTTGGGCGTATTTATTTTATTTTGTTCACAGTTTGTCCCAATCTCCATTTTTAAGTCACATGCAGACAAGAAACAAGCTTTTGTGGTGACTTTCATCCCCCTGGCAGAGCTTAGCCCATCCTAGGTGCTTGGCGTACATTCCAATGGGGGCTGGCTAGAGCCTGCCCTCGCCTCACCCCAAGAGCCCTCTGCAGTTTACCTACACAAGTAAGTCCTGGGAGGTCAGCCGAGGCCAGCCTGCAGCATTCTGGGCTCTGGAGCTGCCACCACCCCCAAAGGATAGCTCCCAATTTACTGATCACCCACCACCTCCCAAGGTGGCCCAGTGCCTCGTACCCAGCTGGAAAATGAATAGAGAATTGTGCAGGGCAAAGGAGAGGCAGTGCTTGGCGTAGACCCTCCCTGGGGACAGCATCCAGGCAAATGGGAACTTTACCAGCTTCTGGGCTGTTAACACCTGCAGCTTCTGCAGCTTATCAAACAGATGAGGCTGTGTGGGCAGGGGAAGTGTTCCCTAGACAGGAAGAGGGGCGGTTAATGCTCACAGGTGGAAAGGTGATGGGCGGCACCAGGTCCCCAGGACGAGGGTGTGGCCTGACGGCCAGCAGATACCCATCAGTTCCTCTCAAAGGCATGGAACTCTCCATGTAGACCAGGCTGGCCTCTAACTCACAGAGATCCACCTGCCTCTGCCTCCCAAGTGCTGGAATTAAAAGCATGTGCCAGAATGCCAGGCTTCCTGTCTGAAACCTCACTTTTACAATTCAAAGACTAACAAACTAGAGCTGTTCTGGCCAGTGCAGTAATCCCTCCCCGTGAGTGGGTGTTTTGAATGGAGCAGAGTCAAACCAAACCAAAGTGTCAGCTCCCCCATGTCTGAGCCTAAGCCTCCTTTCAAAGGCTTGACAGCTGGTGTGGCTCATGGGAAACCAGCAGGTCTTTGAGGAACAACAGGCACCTAGGACACTGCTCTATCCTTGTAGAACCTTCCGTGAGAGTCAATTCAAGACTCCCTTTTAGGACCACGGCCAGTAACTCTGCTTTCCCACAGCACCAAGCAAAGGTTAGAGACTCAGGACCAGCACCCGCTGTACAGCTGAGCTTTGTTCTGCTTTGAGTTTTAAATTTTTAATTAGTATATGTTATAATGGGTTTCATTATGACATTTTCATACATGTACATCACATGTTATGCTCATATCCCCCCTCAGTACACTTTTGTTCTCCCCTCTCCTGTCCCCTCCTCCCAGGTAGACCTCTTCAATGCTCATGTCTTATATACATATTTGTTTTAAATCTAGTTTTCTCCTGTAGGAGAAGACATATGACATTTGTCTTTCCGAGCCTGGCTTGTTTCATTTTACCTGATAATCTCCATGACTGTCTACTTAACAACAAATAATTCATAATTCATTACTTATGGCTGAATTAAACTGCATTGTGTATACACACGTTTTCTTCATCTATTCATCTGTTGGTGGATGTCGAAGCTGATCCCATCTTCTGACTGTCATGAACTGTGCAGCAGTAAGCACAGCCGTGAAGTATCTGTGAAGTCACGTAGAACCCTTCTCATATGTAACTACATGTGGTCAGGCTATGTCATACCAAAGTTCTCTTTTCAATGTTTTGAGGAATCTCCAGACTGACTTCCGTATTTCTGCACCAGTTCACCTCGCCACCCGATATTCTGTCCCACATCCTCACCACCATTTATTATTTGTTTCCTTTGTTAGCCATTCTGACAGGGGTTAGAAAGAATCTCCATGTAGTTTTGATTTGCATTTCCTGGATGGCTAAGGATAGTTAACATTTTTTATATATTTATTGGCCATTTGTATTTCTTTTGAAAGCTGTCTGTTCAACTCATTCGTCCATTTATTGACTGGATGACATTTTTTCCTTAATTTTTTGTGTATGAGTGCTATGCCTGCATGTGTGTAAGTGCACCTGTGTTGTGCAGTGTGAGTGGAGGACTGAAGAGGGTCTCGAATCACCTGGAACTGGAGTTAGGGACAGTTGTTAGCCATCATGTGGGTGCTGGGATTCAAACCCCAGTCTTCTGCAATAGCAGTCAGTGCTCTTAACTGCTAAGCCATCTCTGCAGCCTGATTGGATGCTTTTTGTGGTATTTAATTTTGTGAGTTCTTTATATATATTCTATATGCTGATATCTTTGAAAGGCGGGCTCTATGTTTACCTTTAAAGAAATTTAAGATGTATAGCTGGCAAAATTCTTGCTCTGATGAGTATTTGTGGTGAAGAAGCTATCTTGTTTATCAGTTCTCCGGATTCTTTCCTGAGCTGTGGGAGTCCTTTTCAGAAGGCCCTTGCCTAAGCCTACTTTGAAGCGTTTCCTGGAAATTTCAGTTTCAAGTTTTACATTAAGATCTTTGATCCAATCCATTTTTTTAACTTATTATTTTTATGTGTATGAGTGTACTCTCTGCATGTAGGTTGGTGCTCCCGTGTCGTGCAATGCCACGGAGGTCAGAAGAGGGCATCGGATTCCCTTGGAACTGGAGTCAAAGAGGTCAGGAGATGGGGTTCGGATCCCCTGTAACTGGAGTTATTGATGGTCGTTAGCAGCTATCTGGGTGCTGGGAATGGAACCTGGGTCCTTTGCAAGATCAGCCAGGGCTCTTAACTGCTGAGCCATCTCTCCAGCCCCCAAATAACTCTTTTGGTCTTTTTGAGACAGGGTCTCCCTTTAGCTGCAGTTGGCCTGGAACTAATCCATTTTTTAATTGATTCTGTGCTGGTTGAGAGCTATGGCTCTAGCTTCCTTCTGGTTACATGTGAGTATCCAGTATTCCCAGCACCCTTTGTTGAAGAGGCTGTCTTTTCTCCAGTGTATGATAATTGCTCTAGTTTTGTTTCTGTTGCTGTGATAAAATACCTTAACGAAAAGCAACTTAGAGGAGAGCATTTTAGATTACAATAGTCATGGCTGCAGGGCTTAAAACAGTCACATCGCAGCAGTAGTGGAGAACAGACAGAGCTGGGCGCGTTGGCACCGATTTAACCCTAGCACTTGGGAGGCAGAGGCAGGCAGAGCTCTGTGAGATGGAGGCCTGCCATGCCATGGGGCTACAGGGAGAAGATCTGTCTCAAAAAAACAAAAGGCGGAGAGAGACAGAAATGAAAAAGCACATGCTCGCTCGCACTCTGCTCAGCTTCTCCCCATTTTAGAGTTCTGGACCCCTGCCTAGGACCTGAGCAGCCTACAGAGGGCCGGGTGTTTCCACATCAATGAAATTAACTAAGACAATCTCATAAACATGTCACAGGCCAATCTAATGTAGATAATCCCTCATTGGTGCTTTCTTCATAGGTGATTCTAGTTAAAGACAACTATCACAATAATTTTGTCACCTTTGTAGAAAATCAGGTGGCTGTAGCCGTGTGGGTTTGTATCTGAGTCCTTTTTTCTCTTCCATTGATCTATATGTTTTATGCTGGTACCCTGCTGGTTTTGTTACTAGAGCTCTGGAGTATAATCTGAAGTCAGTTTGTTATGGTATCAGGACTGTTTTAGTTATTAAAAGTCCATATAAATTTTTAGGAGTGTTTGTTCTACTCTGTGAAGAATATCATTTGAATTTTGATGAGTATTGCGTTATGTCTGCAGACTGTTTTCAATAAAATAGAGTTGAATTTGTGGGAAGGAAGGTGGTGATTTTGCACATAGCGACTGAACTCAGGGTTCAATACACTCGGCAATTGCTCTAACACTGAACTGTACCCCAGGCCCTTTTTAAATACTTTTAACTTTTAGGAACTTGAGACAGGGTCTTGTCCTACTGTCCAAGGCTGAGAAGATTGTATAGCTTTCCTGAGTCATACAGCTAGCGAGGAACAGAGCTGGGATATAAAGGCAGGAAACGCAAGCACAGGGTACCTTTCTCCGCCTTGTGCCCAGCCTGGGGACAAGAAAGACGCCAGCATAAAGAGTCCTTGGGGAGGTCAGAAGCCTAAAAACAAACCCACACCGGGAACATTCCTGCTTTCATATGCTTCCCCTCCCTCTTCCTTTTTCTTTTTAGCATTTTCCCTGCCTGAGGCCTCAACAAATACTAATAATAAATGGACCAAAGATTGCCAGGTCATTTCATTTAACTTGAAAAGAGTTTTATTTCTGTTTTGTTTTTTTTTGGAGACAGGATCTTCCCGTAGCCATAGCTGGCCTGGAACCTGTTATGTAGACCAGGCTGGCCTCAGTCTCACAGAGCTCCACCTGCCTCTTGCCTCCTGAGTGCTAGGATTAAAGGCCTGTGCCACCATGCCCAGCCTTGACAACAGTTTCAAAACCTCTGAGAGAGGACTCACATTGGAATACAGGCAAGGAGAAGCCCATATGCCAGGATCACGAAGAAGAGACTACACTGGAAAGGTGCAGGATAATCCCACGCCAAGCTTTACCAACCCTGTGGATGACTCCTGCAGTGGGATCCCTCCGGGGATGCCCCAGGACACAGACATCAGAAACACAATTGGGAACATATTTAAAGAACTACAAGATCATAAAGAACAAATTAAAGAACTA
>VZQC01011667.1:2135163-2242738 GCA_009823505.1 Rhizomys pruinosus | reverse complement strand
TGAACATACAACCCCTCACCCCCCACTGGATGGTGGGGCTGTGTGGGTTTGGGCACAACAGCCTGCAAATTGGTTTTACATGAAGGATGCTTGTACTCATGGATTATCACTTATAGCTAAAAATGAAAAAAAAAAAACTGAGAGAAAGATGCAGGACAGTTATGGCAGAATGCATGATCTGGGATGGGGTGGGGGTGTGGGGGAAGGGAAAGGGAAATATGCCTGAACTGAATTGGAAAATGATGTATGAAATGCACAAAGCATCAATAAAAAAAATGTTAAAAAAAATAATAATAAAAAATAAATAAATAAAATAAAATAAAATAAAAAAATAAAAACCTTTTTAATTAAAAATGTTGTTATACATTTATGGTCATATTGTTACAGAAAAAAACAGTTCAGATGAGGTCCTACTTGGGTAGGGTAGGCCTCTAATTCAATATGGCCTTTGTCCTTGTGACCTTGAAAGAAGATAGCCATGTGAAGATGCAGATATACAAGGAGAATGTGACCCAATGACAGAAATAGAAGTGATGTATGTGTAAACCAAGGCCTGTCAAGGATTGCCAGCCTTAGCAGGAATAGGAGAAAAAAAAAAAACTCTGAGAAACTAACATCTTTAAATTTCTTTAAAGATAAACATAGGGGCTGCCTCTCAAGTTTTATTTTTAATTGACACATGGTAGTAATACATATTCATACAGCACAATAGGCTGTCTTGTTCCATGCATAATTGTGGAATGAACAAATGGACCTTATTAGCATAACTATCATCGCTGTATTTATCATTGCTTTGTAGTGTGATTTCCAAGCATAGGCCATACTGTTGTCAACAACAGTCTCATGTTCAGAAGACAGAACCCATTCCTCACCTCTCCCCAGAATTCTGCACCTGCAGACTAACCTCTTCCAGCTTCCTCGCCGCCCTTTCACCTCTAACAACTACCATTGTCCTCTACCTCTGTAAGGAACTGCCTCTTAACAAACCTGCGTTTCAACACTATTTGAGCCTATAATATTGTGTTGTATGTATATGTTTTCATTATTTTTATTTCTTGCCAACTTTGATCCATTACTCACTCATTCAGTCCGTCAGCATATATTCAGTGTCTGCCATAAGCTTAGCAGTAATGGAAGCTGTTGGTCTAGCAGTAATGGAAGCTGTTGGTCTTCCAACTCTTACATAGGGCAGGCCCACGTGAAGTACTTTGGTGAATAAGCTCAGGTTAACTCCATAAGGTGTGTGTGATGAGCATCGTCCATATTTTACAAGTGGAGAAGGGGAAGCAAGTGGCTCAAGCTCACAGGGCTCCAAAGTGCTGGGTACAGGGACTTCGACACTTTCCTGCTGTCTATCAGGCCCTGAGTAGGGGAGGGAGGGCCCAGGAGGACTCGTGGAGCTTCTATTGAAAAGACGGGGAAAGGTACAGAGTACCCAAGGGAGGCACAGAAAAACCATGTGGGGAACAGAGGTGCTGGGAAAGCTGTTCTTGAGTTAGACTTTGGAAGATGGGGTTGTGTGGTGAAGGCAGGGCGGTGTGTGAGGGAAGGAGCCAGTGGCCAAGGCCCAGGTAAGAAATCTGAAGATTCAGGCCGGGAAGCAGAGACAGCCCATAGGGGCTGGGTGATCCTCAGCTGTTTGCAGAGGTCACCAGTTGTTAAAATGCTCAAAGGCTTCTCTAAGTATTGATAAAGAGGCACTGCCCCAGGTGCCCCTCCCCTACAGTGTGTCCCTTGGCACACTACAATAACCAGTTGGGGTCCGGCCTAGCAATAGACCCTGAAAGGCCCTGTCTGCACTGATGTCACAGGAGTGGGCTGGTGCATGCCTTGCTAAGTGCTTCAGTATTTAGAACGTCGTCCCTGAGTTCAAAGCGTGAAGAAGGACACTATGGCTTGCCCACGTAACCTTGGCCTTCGTGCCTTCCACAGGGGTCTAGGGCTGGAGGTAGGATGCCCAGGAGGCAGAAGCAGAGGCCAGAGCCTGCTCATCTCTGAAGACTCGCCTATACCCTTTCCTCTCCTCCCCTTCTCTCCCTCTTATCCTCTCCTCTCCTGTAGTCACATTGCTGAGTCACTCCTCTGGCCCAAGAAACCCCCTCTATTCTCCAGGGAACCTTCAGTGAAGAGTTAGACCGCTGTGGAGTGCCAGCCCAGGGTCACGTGCTTGTCGGGACTCCTCCAGTCACCCTCTGACTTACACGGATTCTGCGTATTTTACCCAAGAGGAGAGGAGTAAGAAAGTCAAGGCTTTGCCCAAGGTCAGAGAGCCAAGTTAGTAAAAGGCTGGCTGGCAGCCTCGTGCCCACGCTGTGATTCCAGAGTTTATGTCCTCCTGACAGCTCCCTGTGGCCCTGGCACCGAAGATCTCCCCCACCTCATGCCTGTGTCTGCTGTCACTGCTCTGAGTACCTCCTAGGCAGAGCTGGGCACCACTAACCCTCTCTCATTGTCCCTGGATGCCACCCAAAGCCTGGCACTGAGTAGAGAAAGAGCTAGGCCAGTGTAGGACATAGCATTGGGTCAGAGGATGGAGAAATGCCAAGAACCTCCCAGAAGCTTCCTCCAAGAGTCCCAGAGAGAGGTGTCAAGCCGATGGTCAACAAGGTGCCGTCCCTTGCATCCCTCAGGGCCATGTGTGACCAGCTGGCCTCCCATCTCCTCCATGGCCCCAAAGCAATAGAAAGAGACATGAGTGAAAATTAGCTCTGGATTCTGCCCAGTGGAAACGGGAGCTGGCCCAGCATGGCAGGGCCCAGCATGGCAGGGCCCAGCACGGAGGCTGGGTGCCTGGGAGCTGGAAGGCCCGAGGAATAGGTCCTCCGGACTGACGCCACTCTGGAACCGTGAACTCCACGGCCCCATATATAGCCATCCCTGGTCCCCTGGCCTCTGGCATTTTTTTTTTTTTTTTTTTTTTGTCTATTTTTGAGACAGGGTTTCCCTGTAGCCCCAGCTGTCCTGGAACTCACTCTGTAGACCAGGCTGGCCTTGAACTCACAAAGATCTGCCTGCCTCTGCCTCCCAAGTGCTAGGATTAAAGGCCTGCGCCACCATGCCCAGCGGCCTCTGGCTTTTTGAAACAGGGTCTCATGTAGCCCACACAGCTAAGTCTTAAATTCATTATGTAGCAAAAGACAGCATTCAACTCCTGATCTCCCTGCCTTTACCTCCCAAGTGCTAGAATTATAGGCATGCACCGCCACACTGAGAACCCAAGTCAGGCTTCATTCATACCAGGCAAGCGCTCTACCACGGAGCTGCGACCACAGCCCCCAAGTGTCCACTCTCTCCTACCCTTCTGGCAGTGGCAATGGTCATACTGATGTGAAGCTGTGCTGTGGGAATAGCTGGGCAGCACATGCAGTCATCTGCCCAGAGGATACAAATCTGAGTTAGTTTTGCATCCTTCAAAGTATGATGCTACCAGCAAAGCCATCACAGATCTCCATTTCTTGGTTTTTATTGTGTTAATCATCCACCCCTGCCCCCCCCCCGCCTCTCCTCTTGAGATGCATTGTTTTTATAACTGCAACATAAGGTGAGATAAATTCAAATTTTTATAGTGTCTCCTTCCTGAAAAGGTACATAAGCTCGTTTTTAAATATTGAAAAATATAGAAATATAAAAAAGAGAATTAAAATTACCTACATTTGTACTACCCAGAGGTAGCCAAAATTAGTACTTCAAACATCTCGTGGGCTTTTAAAAAAAAAAAATAGTGAGAGTTTTAAAATAATTGTACCGTGTGTATTACTTTCTGTCACTTTTATTTCACTTGCTCGTATACCGTAAGCATCTCCTGGTGCTGCAGAACATTCCTGCACATCATTTTTAATGACTGAGAAATATTCCATCTTCTGAATGTACTGTAATTTGCCTAATGTTTCCCCAGTTCCTGGTCATTTGGGCTGTTTCCAATTTTCAAATTGCTGTTGTTTGAAAACGACCCACAGTGGCATGACTAGAACATCTATGGAGAGGGAGTGGATATAAAGAGAGTACTCTGTTTGGAAGAGAGCGACTGAGGGTGTAATTCTCGGACCCTCTGATGGCCTATGTGAGCGAGAAACTGACAAAGGACCTGAGGGGCCCGGGAGCCAGGCCCTACTGTTCCTTTTTCGAAAGCAAGGGCTTGTGGAAAGTGAAAGGGACGGCAGGCTCCTGGCCCGCAAGTCACAAAAAGTCTGCACGTTGGCCCTCCATAGCTCTCCCACAGGACCTCCCTCGGGCTCCCAGCAAAGCCCATCAAGATCAGCTGGGGCTGTTTTTTTTATATCTCTAGACTCTGCCTCTGCCAAAGCCACAAGATTTGTCCAAATTGAAACCAAAAGTCCCTTCCTTGAATGCTTGGGAATCCCCAGCCAGCCTCTGGCATCTCTGCAGCATCAGAAAGCAAGCTTTGACCTTGTTCTTTGTACAAAGGTCAATCATTGCCAGTGCGCCTGGCTGTCCGTAGATGAGGAAGAGCCCAAGATCCCCAGGGTGCTTCTTTGGTGATTCTCTGTGGTTGTTTATAATTCTGGATTTCAGATTTTTGCTCTGTGCTGTTTTCCCTATCTAGAAGAAACTTCCCTGGGGCCAGCTTCCTCTCAATCTTTAAATCTCTTGTGAGAAATGCAGACAAGATTCATCCAGTCGGGTTCAGACACGCTGAGGAATTTAGGCCTGGGGACTGACAAAAGTGGGTAGCTATTTTCCCAGCCTTCTCTTCTCTTCTCACTGCCAAGTTCAAACTGCAAGACTGGTGCAAGTCTTTCTACAATCTTCTATGACGCTGTTTACCGATGTGGCCACTCCCCAGACCTTGAACACGGGATGTGGAACATGTTTGGGATTGAATAACGAAGCTCACTGTATGAGAAAAATGAAAGGACCAGGTTGGGATGGTGGCTGCACAGGCCTTCGCACCCCTGCCCTGTGGGGGCTCTGCCAGTTTAAGTTGAAGTTAGTTATGACTGCAGTCTCCCAACCCAGTGCCACCCTCTCAGCTATGGCTGGTGTCAGAGCACAGACTTTATCATCACATAAGACTTTGCCTCTTCTGTCGGGCATGGTGGTGCATGCCTTTAATCCTAGCACTTGGGAGGCAGACGCAGTTGGATCTTTGTGAGTTCAAGGCCAGCCTGGTCTACAGAGTGAGTTCTAAAACAGCTGGGACTACAGGGAAACCCAGTCTCAAGCAAGAAAATAATAACCTCTTTGCATATGCATAGGCACACATCCCTCCACACACATACATACATATACTACTCACATATATGACATATGCACTCAGAGAAATACACACAATTACAATAATGGCACAGTAACTCTGAGAAATTATTTCTCTAATGCCTTAGCTCTAGCCCCAAATGTGTGAAGTTTTATTACAAAGTCTAATACACAGTAAACAATGTTTAATTTGCAAGGTATGGAAAAGACTCACCCAAGATATAAAATGTGGAGAAGTATGACCTTTAAATGGTTTTCTGCATCTTAGGATTTATGAGTCTGTCATTTCACTGTCATTTCCTGCAAAGACTTATAGTACTGAAGAGGATAGAATGAGAAGGTGAACAGCCTTGAAAGTAAATCACAGTTAAGTGCTATTCTTTATCTGTAAGATCAAAACTGTCAGACTCTGAAAGGCAAAGTATAAAGCCCCAATTCTTAAAACCAATTAAAAGAATAAGATGCTTCAGACTTTCCTATTGCATTCTACTCACATTCTACACAAAAATAAATACTCTTCACAAACAAGTTCAAAATGTATTGGTAAAATGGAGAAATGGTTTAATTGGTAAATTTATTGCTGCACAAGCATGTGTACCTAAGTTTAATAGCCAGCCTCATGTGAAAGCCAGATGCAACCCCGTCTATGACACCCAAGATAGTAGCAAGGAAGAGAAAAGATCTATAGGATTTGCTGCCTAGGCTGTTTAGCCTTTTCAGTGATTCCAAGTTCAGTGAGTTTCCCTGTCTTGAAAACATAAAAGCAAAAACCAGATTGATGATTGAGGAAAATCTCGTGTCTACCTGTGTCCTGTACAAGCATGCTCACAATCCATGCATGCACACATAAAATGTATGTAACAGGCTAAATTAACTGAAAGTTTAATTNTATGTGTATGAATGTACTGTCTGCATGTAGGTTTGTGCACCTGTGTTGTGCAATGCCGTGGAGGTCAGAAGAGGGTGTCGGATTCCCCTGGAACTGGAGTTCTCCTGGAATTGGAGTTATAGATGGTTCTTAGCCGCCATGTGGGTGCTGGGGATCGAACCCGGGTCCTCTGCAAGAGCAGTCGGTGCTCTTAACTGCTAGGGCATCTCTCCAGCCCCTCGATTGAATTCTTTAGGCGGAGTTGAACTGAACTAAAACAAATTAGGTCTCGTTAGGCTAGACCACAAACCATTTTGGAAGCATGCACTGTCCTAGTCTGCCCTCATTACCTACAAACACAACAGCCTTGTGATCAAGGCCTTCAGCAGCTTTACAACCTGCTCATGCATAGGTCTCACTGCTCTGAATGGAGCAGAACCTTTGAGATTTTTCCCAAAGCTTTTGAGCCAGAGCCAGCTGCTCCCCTGCATCCGCACCACTGAGCTGACAGTGTGTCTCAGTGCAGGGGGCATCTGGCTCCGGAGGGATCAGCCCAATGCCAACCCACCATTCTGTTTTCCTTCTGTCTTTCCCAGGGTCTAACATCTTTGGGGATCACTGGAATTCATTCTGGACCCTTGACTTTTAACCTAGTTTTTGCCCAAGTCTGGTTCTCATTAAATCTTAATCATGTGTAACTTATGACCTTACTGCAACTGGAAATGAGCAACACTTGGCTATTTTTATCGTTTTGCATAGTCTTTATAACCCAGCCCAGTGTGCCACCCCCCAGAGTAAAGTGGGAAGCCCACCAGCATTTAAGCCAAGCAAATTTGCAGACTTCAGGAACTCTATTCTGCCATGTGACTTGTCCTGAGGAGATGTGAACAGCCATCTGTTTATTCCAGGCAGGCACCATGGTAGACCAGACAGATGACCCCACTCAAGTCTTGCTTCATGACCAGTGAGTTTATTGAGGCCACTTACTAAACATGGATGAGAAGATATTACAGGAGCACAGGTGACTTGAAGGCATTATAGAATGCTCCGTGCCAACATGGACGATAACCCCACAAAGGGTGTTTCCTTGAACTCCCTGCTCAACTTGCAGGCAGCTCCACCAAAGATAGGCTCCTTTTCCCAGCATCTGTTCACTGCTCTTTTTTTGTTGTTGTTGTCTTTTCAAGACAGGGTCTCCCTGTAGCCCCAGCTGTCCTGGAACTCACTCTGTAGACCAGACTGGCCTTGAACTCACAAAGATCTGCCTGTCTCTGCCTCCCGAGTGCTAGGATTAAAGGCGTGCACCACCACGCCCGGCCTGTTCACTGTTCTTATAATCTTGAGGAGAAACCGTGTGACCTTGGGAATGTTGTGACTTGGGCAAGCTTCCTGAGCTTCTTGCATCTTCTGAGTCTGCTTCTTCCCTCCTGGAGGAAATGTTTCAGTTTGGATGACATAGCTATACAATACCTCCATTGAGTCATTTGACATTCATTCATTCATTCATAATAAGTTACTGGAAGACCTATTAGACACAGGACAACACAGGACAAGCCCTGCAAACATGAAGACGTGGTCTAGTGAGGAGAAATGCCCAACTGGGAAGTTAATACAAAATGTGAGCCTGGGCAGTGACAAACGCCACTTTGGAAAGATTGGAGGGTACAGGACCGAGGGATTCATGTTCCCTCTCAGTGTAGCTGGGTGGCCATAAAGATACATTTTTTTGGTCCTTTTTGAGATAGTGTCTCTCTAGCCCCAGCTGGCCTGGAACTTGCTACATAGACCAGGCTGGCCTTGAACTCACAGAGATCCTCCTGCCCCCCTGCCTCCCGAGTGCTGGGATTAAAGGCGTGTGCCACCATGCCCAGCATTAAAGCTCAGTCAGTAAAGTGCTGGCCTTGCAAGTGCAAAGGTCCGAATTCAATCCCCAGAACCTGTATATTAAAAAAAAAGAAAGATGGATGTGGTAACACTTGCTTAAATCCCAGTGCTGGTGAGACGGAGACACAAATAGATCTGTGGGATTCAGTGGCCAGCCAGCCTACCCTGCTTGATGAGATCCTGTCTCAAAACAAAAACAAGTGGACAGTACATGAAGAATAACAGCTGAGGTTCACCTCTGGCCTCCACATGCATGTGTACGCACATGAACTCACAAGACATAAGTTATAACAATGATGTGATGCCATGGAGGTAGAGGAGGCCACTGACTAGCTGTACTGCGGGGGGGGTGGGGGGGGAGTAGGGGTAGAGGGGGTGGTCTGGGAATCTTTGCTTAGAACAGGTGGCATTTGATGAATATCTTGAAAGATAAGTCAGACTTCACTGGTTGGGGAGGTCAGAGAGAAGGGGCGACAGGGGAGGAGACAGGGAGATGGACAAGCATGGGTGTTCTAGAAAGCCTGGTCATTTCTGTGTCCAGAGCACACCAGCCCACGGGTGTGCAACGAATGTATGAAAAACCAAAAGCTGGCTACAGCCGGCCAGTAGGTGGACAGGCCTTCCTCTGACTGCAGCTTCCAGAGTCATATACTCACCCAGGCAGCCATAGGAGGGGCCTGAGGAGAGGAGTGAGAAGCAGGAAATGATTCTGAAAATGCAGTGGTCTAATCAAAAGTAAGTCTACTCTGGTCCACTGAGATAGCTCAGTGAGTACAGGCACTTGCTGCTAAGCCTGGCGACAGCTCATTCCCTGAGAGCCACAAGTTGTCTGCTGATCCTCACATAGCACCATGGCATATAGTCTCTCTCTCTCTCTCTCTCTCTCTCTCTCTCTCTCTCTCTCTCTGTCTTTCCCTCCCTCTCTCTCAAATTTAAAATGTTTGGAACTGAACCCATGTCCTCTGGAAGAGCAGCCAGTGCTCTTAACTACTGAGCCATTTCTCTAGCCCCAAAATGTAATAAAAATATTCCTAAATTGAGTCTACTTACTTCTTAGAAAGAAGGGGTTTGGCAGAAGGGGAATAAGAGTGGGTAGTGGGTTGGGCTGGAGAAATAGCCTAGCGGTTAAGAGCACTGACTGCTCTTGCAGAGGACCCGGGTTTGATCCCCAGCACCCACATGGCGGCTGAGAACTGTCTGTAACTCCAATTCCAGGAGAACTCCAGTTCCAGGGGAATCCGAGACCCTCTTCTGACCTCCACGGCATTGCACAACACGGGTGCACAAACCTGCATGCAGACAGTACATTCATACACATACAAAAATAAATAAAATTTAAAAAAAGAGTGGGTAGTGGGAAGATGTGGTCAAACTACATTATACCTATGTATGAATTGTGAAAGAATAAATTTTTAAAATTAGTAATTAGGAAAAAAGAAAGAAAGAACAATATTAGAAAGTTATTAAAGGCCATGAAAGGGAGGCAGAAGCAGATTGATCTCTGTGAGTCTGAGGCCAACCTGGTCTACATAGGGAATTCCAGGCCAGCCAGGGCTACACAGGGAGACCCTGTCTCAAAAAGCTACAATACCAGCATAAAGTTTTTTATTAAATGACTGCATTTAGTAGTGAATTTTAAACTGAAAGTTCTAGAGAAATTTATTTTACCCATTACAGAACTGAGTCAATGCTGAAGGACAGTTTCTTGGAGTGGCACAGAAATCCAGATGTCTGAGTCACAGTGACATCTACATTAGTGTCCTGTAGAGAGTGTGGTAATGACCTGAATGAGGGTTCTCCTGCGGCGTTAGGGCAATTTATAAATCATGCCTTTAGAGTGTTCTAGAGAGCTGTCTACTATATTCTTTGTAGCTCTCACTTTAATTGGCATTCATTTTTGACTTGGTAAAGGTCTAAAGTAATTTGCATTTGAAAATTAATATATCTGCAAAATATTTTCTGAGCATATTATCTGAAACTATCTTTCTTCGGCTTTTGCATTAGAAAAAGAGTTAAATGTTAATGTGGTCGGTCTGCAAGTAGGTTTTGCTGTTACAGGACCTCAGTAGCTAGATGGTGCTTTGTTGTTTCCTGGGGCCAGGGTAAAATCAGAATTCATTTGGGTTTTGTTTGTTTGTTTGTTTGTTTGTTTTGTTTTAATAAAATAGTTTTATTGATGTTTTGTGTATTTCATACATCATTTTTCAGTCCAACTTAGACACATTCCTCTTTCCTTTTTTTTAATTTCTAAGTTCTTTTTTTACAGTATATTATATTTTCTTTTCTCCATTTTTACTTCTTTTTTTAATTACATTTTATTCTCTATGTGTACATGTGTGAAAGCACGTGTGTGCATGTGTGTGCAGTAGTGCGTGTGGAGATCAGAGGACAATTTGTGGGAGTTGCTTCTTCCCTCTACCTTGCAGACTCCTGAGCTCAATCTCCAGTAGTCAGGCCTGGAGCCGGGTCCTTTGCTCTCTGATCCATCCTGGAGCCGGGTCCTTTACTCTCTAGAATTCATTTGTTTTTGTACTCAATAATCTCATCTTAGACTTTTTTTAATTTGCTTATTTTTTTAAGGGATTCACAATATAAGAGCACAGTTGTTTTCAGATCCCATCGACGTTGCTCAGTTTGCCATACAACTAGGTAATTGGCACTAGCATCCACAGATGAGGGATACCATTCGTCGTTTGTTTTTCTGGGACTGTGTTACTTCACTCAGCATGATATCTTCTAACTCCAGCCATTTACCTTGGAAACTCATGATGTCATCTTTCTTTACTGCTGCATAGAACCCCATTGTGTAGATGTACCACATTTTCTCTATCCACTCCTCAGCTGAGGGGCACTTGGGTTGGTTCTAGCTCCTTGCTGTTGTGAAGAGAGCTGCAATAAACATGGCTGTGCATGTATCTCTGCAGTAAGATGAGTCTTGTGGGTACATACCCAGGAGTGGTATGGCTGGGTCAGGTGGCAAGTTCATTCCAAGTCTTCCAAGTTTCTCCACACTGCTTTCCATAGTGGTTGTACAAGATTACATTCCTGCCAGCAGTGGATGAGTGTTCCCCTTTCCCCACAACCTCTCCAGCACTTGGTATCATTTGTTTTCTTGATCCTAGCCAGTCTTATTGGAGTAAGATGATATCTTAAAGTGGTTTTATTTTGCATTTCCTTAATTATTAGCAACGTTGAGCACTTCTTAAGATGTTTCTCAGCCATCTCTAATTCCTCGCTTGTGAAGTCTCTGTTCAGCTCTTTGCTCCATCTATTGAGTGGGTCATTTGTTTTCTTTCTTCTTTGTTTTTTGAGTAGTTTATATATTCTGGAAATCAATGCTTTGTCAGATATATCTACAGTGATCATCTTAGACTTTTTAGGATTTTTTGACTCTTTGTTTTTTTAATTAATTAATTTATTTATTATTTTTATGTGTATGAGTGTACTGTTTGCATGTAAGTTGGTGCACCCATGTCGTGCAATGCTGCAGAGGTCAGAAGAGGGTGTTGTATTCCCCTGGAACTGGAGTTAAAGATGGTTCTTAGCCACCATGTGGGTGCTGGGAATGGAACCCGGGTCCTCTACAAGAGCAGTCGGCGCTCTTAACTGCTGAGCCATCTCTCCAGCCCCGTCTCTTTGTAATAAATAAAAGTCAGTGTGTATTAGTGTGTGCGTGTCTTTGATTTGATCTGGAGACTGAGCTTGGTCTTGATTTTTCCCTTCACATTTAGCGTCTTCCTGGCTGCACCTGCCCTTGGAGTGTTTTCTCAGGATCTCTCCGACTTCAGAAGTTTCATTAAACTGATTCTGAATAAAGCAAAACACTTGCCGGAAGCTTGCTGCACAGAAGGCATTCGGCAATTTGCATTTAGTAATGTCCCAAGCTTGGCACTTGGGTGTGGATTCCCACTTTGATCATGCCCAGGATCCTGAGGCCTGTAGGACAGGAACACAGCAGGGTTTGTGCTTGCCTGTCTGTGCCTGTCCCAAGGCCCTGCCCACAGAACTGAGGGAGAGTTCTCGTACTGATGACAGACTTTTCTGGCACCTTCTAGTGTCATCCCTGCATTCCTCACTTCAGAGGTCCTGACGACCAGGGACAACCTCGAGTCTCTTGCTGGATTTCCTAGGAAGCAGCTGTCCCCAGTGGCAGTTACCTGCTGGGTCTCAATAGTCCACAGATTCTCTCCGGTGCTATGTATAGTCCCTAGTGCTAAATCTGTGCAGTCTGTTCCCCGACTGCCGTAACTGAACCCTCTATGCCTGACCATAATATCAGATAAAATACCTCACAACTGAACACCCATGAGGCACATTAATTTAAACTGTCATGTATATTGAATGACTGAGGTAGATTTTCTTCTTTGAGAAATCTTATACTTCCTTACCAAAGAATGGAAACTATTCCTCCTTTTCTTCTTACAATCCAAATTTCCTCACTAATGGTTGCCAATACTCAGTAGTACCAGAACTGAGCCACAGAAACGTGGATTCAGCATGCTTTCAGTTGTTCCTTTACTGCCTTGACTTCAATAACGATTGATCCAAAGACCAACTGTAATAAGTTAAGGTGACTAGGGGGGATAGAATAATCTCTGTGTCCTTCCTTCAAGAGGAGACAGGGAGAATTTGACAGTAACGGAGCCCCTGTATAAGAGACCCCGTGTACTGGGATTCATATGCACTGCAGTAATAAATTTGCTCCTTTTTCACTGTGCAATTATGTTTACATTTCTTTCTTTCTTTCCTTCCTTCCTTCCTTCCTTCCTTCCTTCCTTCCTTCCTTCCTTCCTTCCTTCCTTCTTTCTTTCTTTCTTTCTTTCTTTCTTTCTTTCTTTCTTTCTTTAAGCAGGGACTCCCTGTAGCCCCAGCTGGATTGGAACTTGCTATATAGACGAGGCCGGCTTTGAACTCACAGAGATCTGCCTGCTTCTGCCTCCCGAGTGCTGGAATTAAAAGTGTGAGCCACTATGCCTTATGGAAGCTTACATTTCTATCAATGCATACCAACTTATAGTATTGTAAAATATAGAGTTCTTTATATAAAAATGAGTCTATTTATATATTAAAATAGCCTATCCATGAAAATGTGTAGTGCTGGACTCAGGGTTGGGAGTCACTCTAGAAGTTGAAGTCCAACCTGCCATTGTCTGTCCAAGCCTCCTCCCAGCATGCTTGCCAGAGGACTGTCCCTCCTAGCCCTTGAGGCCACAGCTTCAGAACTGAGGGTCCTTTTGCTCTAAGGTGCATAAAGCAGACTCCACTCCCTGCATCTCCCACCACAGCTCCACAGCTGCTTCTCGTGGCCCATCCAGTGGTAATTTAGATGTAGCTTTGCACCACCCAGAAGCCGTCCTAGCTCTCAGAACACCTTCCCTGTGCCAGGCCAGCCTCAGGGCACCTACCTGCTCATTCCCAGATTGGAATGTGGAAGTCCTTGGCCACGTGAGTTGCTAATTGGCCCAGTTATGTAGTAGAACCAAGATGAAAATGCAAAAGTACCCCAGATCCACAGCCCACAACCGTTTAACCAGAAAGACATTTATTTAGCACCTGTGTGTGAAATTTCATCTTAGGCATTCAAGGAGGGGGCAGGTTGGGGGCAGCAAATGAATAAGTGTGCGACTGTATCCCAGAGATCCTCTTTCTGGGGATCTAGAAGATGGGGTTCTCATCCAGACCTGAAATAGTGTGAGGTGGGCTTTGACCTGAAGCCTAGACTCTCTTGCACAAAGGAGCAGGGATTTCTGTGTGGCCCCTTGCACAAGCCTGGTTCCCATGTGTAGCTCTGGGGCAGGTAGGTAGCAGGAACCAACCCGCAATCCCATGCCCAGGAGGAGAAAGTCCTATGACAGGATACAGGGGCAGGGGTGTGCCTGAAAAATAGGAGACTCGAGAGAGGAGGGTAGAATCGAATTTAAGCAAAGGAAAGCTTCAGTGTGGACACAGCCTAGCAAGGAGCAGAGAGGAGCATGCAGCAAGCCTAGAAGCTCAAGCAGAACCAGTGTCAGGAACTGGAAGAGGCACAACCAAGGAGCACAGGGAACGTGCACATCGGATGCCCCCTTTAGGCAGACTGTGGTGTTGCTTCAGTTGTGGGTAAGACCCTGAGACGGCAATGTCTTTGTTAAATTTTTTTTTTCCTGATTCTACTGTGTGTGAGAGTTTGTGGAAATTTTTTGGTTTTATTAGTATACATTGATTATATATAATAGTGGGCTTTTATATATGTATATAATCTATCTTATGTTCACCACCATCTTGTCACCCCACACACAAACTCCTACTGATCAACATATCACCACCATCTTGTCACCCCCACACACACTCCTACTGACCACCTTATCATGTTCACTACCATCTTGTCACCCCACACACACTCCTACTGACCACCTTATCATGTTCACCACCATCTTGTCACCCCAAACACACTCCTACTGACCACCTTATCATGTTCACCACCCTCTTGTCACCCCACACACACTCCTACTGACCACCTTATCATGTTCACCACCCTCTTGTCACCCCACACACACTCCTACTGATGACATTATCATGTTCACCACCATCTTGTCACCCCACACACACTCCTACTGATGACATTATCATGTTCACCACTATCTTGTCACCCCACAAACATTCCTACTGATCACCTTCCTTTTCCCAGCCAGTCCCCCTTCTATGAGTTTGTGACCATTTTGTTTATGTGCTTGGAGCCTGATGTAGGTGGAGGTGGATGAAGTCACTTCCAAATATATGGCTTCTGCTCTCTTACTCTTACTTCTCCCTGGCTCAGCCTCTTCACATGACACAGGTGCCTAAGGGCTAGATACTATGTGCCATCTGTGGCTCACCCACTCGGTTGCACCCACATCCTATCCAGACCTAGCCCTTCACCCCAGCCACCTCTACCTGCCTCTCCACCATGCATACTGAGCTGGGAGCCAGGATCAGGATTCTCCTGGAATAGAATTAGATACTCACTGTCCTCTTCCCATTTCTCCAGTTCCCTCAGAGGAGCCGCTTGTTGATACAGACAGGGTGAGGACCCTGGAGTCCCAGCCACTCACAAGGCCTTTCCTGCCCAGAATCACTGGACACTGAAGAAGCTGCCCTTCCACCTGCCCCTGGTGACTGACGTTCCAAGCTCCTTTCCTGGGTCCTGTCACCCCTCACTCCCCATCCATCACTATGTAGAGTGGGTCACGTGAGAAGCAAACCACTCTGACATTTTCTTCTTAGATGCATGGAGGTCCATCAGCCTGCCCAGTGGCCAAACAGCTATTTCCTGCAGACACCAACTGCCTCTTCCCTCCCCACTTTCTGGAAATTCTATCTGGCTGTCATCTTCTCCCTCTTCAGAGGACTCAGTCATTCAGTGTGGTGATACTTTCTTTTTGTAATCAACCCAGAAGATGTCTGTTTCATCATCCATGGCTTGTAACCAAGTCAATTCTGAAAGGAACTTAGCTAAACTCATGGTGTAGTTAGATATAACGTGAGCCAGAAAGCACAGATAATAATATAACAACATGTTGTTCTGGAGAGATGGCTCAGTCAGAAAATGCTTGATATACAACCACGAGGACCTAAGTTCAATCCCCATAACCCCATAACATAAAAAAATATGTGCATTGGTGGCACATACTTAGGATCCCAGAACTCAGGAGACAGAGACAGGTGGATCCCCGGGGCGGACTGGCCAGTCAGCCTTGCCTACTAGGTGAGTACCAGGCCAGGGAGAGACATCTGAGGGACCATATCCAACATGACTTATGATCTCCATGTGTATGAATACACAGGTGCACATGTGTGCATGTGCACACACACCTATACACATCATTTAGAGCAAAGAAAACTACTACTGAACCAGAAAATCTCTCCTATGTTTGAGTACAAGCTTAGCTCTGAGTTTTCTGGCCAAGAAAGCACACACTGTATATTTATTTAAACAGAGAGAGAGAGAGAGAGAGAGAGAGAGAGAGAGAGAGAGAGAGAGCAAACTCTTCACAGAAGATTCTTTTCTGGATTTGACAATTTCAGTACAGGCCTGATAATTTCTGAAGACCTGGATTCTCCTGGATTACTGGAACCTCTAGGAGTGTGATGCTTTGAATGAGAACCCCCAAATAGGGGCCAAGCATTTGGACACTTGGTCCCAATTTGTGGTGCTTTTTTGGGGGGGGAGGCAGTCAGAGAATGTTTAGGAGGTGTGGCCTTACTAGAGGAAGCACATTACTGGGGGGTGAGCTTGGAAAGTTCTCTTTTTAAAAAATATTTTTGACTTATTTATTTTTATTTTATGTGAATGAATGTTATGCCTGCATGTCTGTAAGTGCACCTGTGTTGTGCAATGCCCACAGAGCTCAGAAGAGGGTGTTGTATCCCCTGGAACTGGAATTTTGGACATTGTTAGCTGCCAAGTGGGTGCTGGCAATTGAACCCAGGTCTTCTGCAAAAGCAGCTGGTGCTCTTACACTGAGAAATCTCACCAGCCCCTTGGAGAGTTCTTAAGTCTTCCAGTTTCACTCCTTTTCCTGTGCTGGTTTGAAGAGGTGAGCTTTCAGCTTTCTGTTTGGCCATCTCAGCCACCATGGCTCGCCAGCATGATGGAACCATAAGTTAAATAAGCCATTCCTTCTATAAATTGCCTTGGTCGTGGTGTTTTATCACAGCAACAGAAAAGTAATTAACACAAGGAATAAATCTAGGGAAACAAGTGAACACTGCTCAGGGTGGCTGGGTCTTTCTAAGTCATGCTCAACTGGCAAATGACAGCATTTATTTCACAAAAACACCTACCCTTGGGAACATAAGGTTTATAACTTTTACATGTGAGACTCAGAGTTGCTGTGATGCAGCCTCCTATCACAGGTGACCAACTAGAGTGCCAGTGCCAAGGGGCACGGTCAGTATCACACTGGTCTTGGGAGACACGCTGGGATGACTTCTCACTCAGGGGCTCTGATTTCTGATTTCTTGCAGTCAAACCTCAGCTGGGCCAGCCCGTGCCAGTCAAAGACTCAGTAACCTCACAGCAGTGTGCTTGTTTACAAAACAGGGATGGTAATCATGATTGCTCTCCATGCTTATTTCTAAGATTAAATGAAATCATGTGCAGTGAAGTATTTTGTGCTAAGCCTGGAATATCAGAGGCACTCAAGAAGCAACTGCTTAAAAAACTCAGGATGATGAAGATGATGATGATGATGGTGGTGGTGGTGGTGGTGATAGTGGGGATGATGGTGACAGTGGTGATAAGGATGGTGTTATCATGGTGGTGGTGGTGGTAGTGGTGGTGGTGGTGGTGGTAATGGTGGTGGTGGTGGTGGTGGTAATGATGATTACAATGATGATGATGGTGGGGTGGTGGTGATGATGATGACAGTGGTGGTAATGTGATGTGGTGATGGTGATGGTAATGATGGTGATGGTGATGGTGATGCAGTCACCTAACATTTCCTGTGCTCCTATCCCTATCATCCCGCTCTGTCTGAAGTCTCCCTGACCCAACATGCATCTAGAACTTGCATTGTCTGTTAGGCAGCTACTGCCCATACATGTCTACTAAATTAATCCTCCCTCAAAGTGCCACATATTAAGTGCTTGGCAGATACATGGCCAGAAGCAGCCATATTGGACAGCATAAATGTGAGTATCACCAGAGCAGAAAACTCCACTGGGCGGTGCTCTGCTGGAAGCTGCCAGCACAGGTCTTCTTCCTGAGATCTTGATCTCAGTATCAGGGGGGGTTGGGTTTTGTCTTTCAAATTATTGTGCTGTTGTTCAAGCTGGAGGACAAGGTGCTTTCATCTGTGAACTCTACCTGTGAAGTCACTGGGTCCCAGAGAAGTGGACCAGACCCACAGTTACATAGCAACGTTGTAGCAGAGCCTGGTCTGAACCATGCTTCTGACTCTACGTGCGAGTCTTCCTGTGGCAACTCTAGGGGTCGTGAAATCCACTCCCTGAGCTTGTGTTTTTCTAGCGGGTTCTCATGGGTCAGGGCTGGGATACCATGTAACCTGCCTTTTGTTACAGTCAAGAGACCACAGGTGATGAGAGTTCATGGGTCTCTTTCAAGAGAACTAGAATGTCATTTTCTTTTTTAAGATATTTTTATTCTCTGTGCATGAGTGCTTTGCCTGTGTTCTAGTTTGTCTTCCATTGCTGTGACAAAACATTCTGACCGACACCAATTTGGGGAGGAAAGGGTTCATTCAGCTTACATCTCCCAGGTCACAGTTCATCACTTAGGGAGCCCGAGGCAGGAGCTGAAGCACAGGGCATGGAGGAATGCTATTTACTGGCTTGCTTGCTTGCTCGTGTCCAGCCTGCCTTCTTACACCATACACAACCACCTGCCCAGGGTGGCACCACTCTTGTGGGCTGGGCCCTCCCACACTGCTCGACCATCAAGACAATGCTCCACAGATGTGGCCACAGGCCAATCCAATGGAGCCAATTCCCCGACTGAGGCTCACTCAACCCAGGTGTGTCAAGTTGACACTAAAGCTATCCAGCACAGCCTGCATGCATATAAATGCACTTATGCATGCAGTGCCCTAAGGGCCAGAAGCAGGTGTCAGTCTTCTGGAACTGGAGACGGTTGTGAGCTGCCATTTGAGAGCTGAACCTGGGTCCTCGGTAATCATAACCACTGCTCTTAACTGCCGAGGCATCTCTCCAGCCCCTTAGAAGGCTGTTTTCTTAGAGTGAGGCCCAGTGGCCAGGACACCAAAGAGTATGGAGTCCTACTCTAGTTGTCTGAAATACAACCTTCTAGCCAGGCGTGGTGGTGCATGCCTTTAGTCCCAGCACTTGGGAGGCAGAGGCAGGTGGATCCCTGTGAGTTCAAGGCCAGCCTGGTCTACAGAGTGAGCTCCAGAACAGCTGGGGCTACAGGGAGACCCTGCCTAGAAAAGACAAAAAAAAAAAGCAAGGTGGAGCTGGAAAGTAGGCAGATGGGAGTGAGTCTTCCATACAGGGCTCTGGGAGGAGGGCTGTGGACAACCAAATAGCTCTCTGGCTCACCCCAGGAGCTGTGTTTCCTGTAGTCACAGAACTCTACGCCCTCGGGCTTCGGGTAGAAGATGTAGGCACAACCACACTTCTTGATCATGTTCTCCTGGAAGCAGGAGTGAATGCACACCTGGAGAAGAGGGAAGAAAGAGACCTCAGACCCGGCCCGACCCCCCTCTGTGAGCTGGCCCTTCTGTGCTGCACNCTCCATCGTGTCCACGTTCTTGTGTACCCTCCATCGTGTCCACGTTCTTGTGTACCCTCCATCGTGTCCACATTCTTGTGTACCCTCCATCGTGTCCACGTTCTTGTATACCCTCCATCGTGTCCACGTTCTTGTGTACCCTCCATCGTGTCCACATTCTTGTGTACCCTCCATCGTGTCCACGTTCTTGTATACCCTCCATCGTGTCCACGTTCTTGTATACCCTCCATCGTGTCCACGTTCTCGTGTACCCTCCATCTTGTCCACGTTCTTGTGTACCCTCCATCTTGTCCATGTACTTGTGTACCCTCCATCTTGTCCACGTTCTTGTCTACCCTCCATCGTGTCCACGTTCTTGCCCATAGAATGAAGGAAGACCTGGGAAAGCTGGGTCTCCTTCCTTTAGAGCCTTGCCTGGAAATGTCTTCGTAAGCGTCTGTGTGTCATCATTATAACTGGGCCCTTAGCTACAGGGAAACTGATGCTAGGTAAAGTAGCCCAAAGAAAACTCTGGGGTGTTATTTCTAAGGAAGGAAAGGAGCACTCACGTGGAGGGACCCCGGGGAATCTCAGTAACATTATCACGTCCGTCACACAAACCCTGAACAGAAGGCCGTGCCTGGTCCCCAGTTTGCATCCTCATTGCTGTCTTCGCTGATCATTCTGGGGGTTTCTTCTTCAACATCTTTCTGAATCTATTGCTCTCCAGCCTGGTGTTCTCAACTAAAATGCTAATGAAGGAAGAACTGAAGTACTGGGAACTTACAGTTTTATTCTAGAAGTTTCCAAGCCCTGCCTTTCTCCAGCTCTTCCTATATTGTTCTTCCTCTGTCTCAGCTCTGGTCACACTAACTTGACTTCCTCCTAAGCACCATATCCCATACTGCCTCTAGGCCTTTGTCCATGCCACAGCTTCTGTCCAGAAATGGTATAGTGCTGCCTAGAACTGTGTGTACTCAGACAAGTTACATGACCTCTCTGTGCCCCTTGTTATCTATACACTGGAGAGCAATAGCATTAAATACATTAAAGCTCCTGTCATGATCACATGAGCCAAGGAAAGAAGAATACTCAGAACCTGGTATACAATAAAACCTAAATAATAGCCAACTGTGCTGAATACATACTACGTGCTAAGCACTGACAGAACTCTTCACGTCATCTTCACGGAAAGTCCTGTGCGTAGCCAAATACTCTTTCTTTTCTGTTTGACATAATAGGAAACTGAGCACAGAGAGGTTAAGTCATGTGCCCAAGGTTGTGCGGCTCACATGCAGTGGGCATAGCCTACCACCATGTAAGCACCAGGTTGAGTGGCATGGTGGTCTTCCTTTGTGAACCACGTGCTGCCTCTGGTGCTTTCTCTAATAGTCTGGAAAGCAGAGACAGGCTCACATGACCCCTACCTAGCCTCTTGGCCTTGCCCAGCCCAGGCCCTGCCCTCTAAGGCTCCTAAAGCCACTGCACCCAGGATATGAAGCCAGATGGCCTCTGGTTCCTCCCTGGGATGTTATTTTTGTGCCTAGAGCTATGGTGGGTAACTGCCTACAGCAGAGCCTGGGACTCCCCACTTCTGAAACTGTGGTCCTTTCCAGCAATATTTAGAATCTGGGCCCCATCATCACTCCTCCCCATGGGCAATGAGCAGGTCCTCGCTGGAGAAACCTTGCACCCCAAAATGCTGGGCTGGGGTGTGACCAGATGCCTAGAGGAATCCCCCTACTCATCACTAGCCCTGGCAAAACAGAAGGACCTCTGTCAGAAATGGCCTGGGGGTGGGGAGCCAAGGATTCGGGACTGGTCTTTGCAGAGGGACTCAGTGAAGGAGCTCAGCATAGACAGAGGGTCCTGGATCACCTGGGCGGGCGAGCACTACATGGAAGTTACTCTTTCATTCCA
This sequence comes from Rhizomys pruinosus, assembly GCA_009823505.1. Lineage (NCBI taxonomy): Eukaryota > Metazoa > Chordata > Mammalia > Rodentia > Spalacidae > Rhizomys > Rhizomys pruinosus. The sequence goes on along the minus strand of VZQC01011667.1, from coordinate 2,221,646 downwards.
AGCCCCTCGGCACCTGCCCCACCTCATTCAATGATGTAATGGCCGTAAATGAGGCTGGCTCTCATTCTTGTCCTTTGGGTACAAAATGGATACTTTGCCCTGAAAGCTCTGCCCCTGCCCATGACTCCTTCATTCCATGGTTTTCAAGTGTTGTGTCTCCCTAGTCAGGGTGCTAGGAAGTGGCTCTCCATGGGACCTGCCTCTTCCAGGCTTCAGTGAGTTGTGTATGATGGTGGGAGGGTGGGGTTGATGGTTAAACAGGGTAGGATCTGCATACAATTAAATTTAATTGCAGCTGAGTGCTACTCAAAGTCTTCCCAAGACAAGGATGGATGATGGATGGATGGATGGATGGATGGAAGGACAGATGGTTGGACCGATTTACCAAGTGAATGACAAATCAATTGATAGAGGTAGATGATAGGTTAATAGATAGGTAGACAAAGATGGATGTCTAAATGGACAGGTCAATAGATGGGTTGATATACAAATGGACAGATTGATTGATCCATTGACAAATCAATAGGTGGAGAGATGACAGCTAATCTATCAACACACACACACACACACACACACACATCCTATTGATTCTGTTTCTCTGGAAACCTTGACTTATTTGACATATATGCCATTCACGTATGTAAACATTCAGAGAAAGAAAAAGAGAGAGTTTAACTCCAGGATAGACCCATGAGCCAAAGACCTAAAAAGAGATGATGAAGTAACCAAGTGCAAGTATTCAGAAGCAGAGTCCTTTTGTCTTGGGGCAGGCAAGGCCCCCCATCATGTTGGGGAAGTCAGCTTTACTCAGTTTCTACTGATTAAAATTGTTTATTTCAACTTTAAAAATAGCCTTACACACTTTCTAGATTAGTGTTTGACCAAATACTGAAGTACTGTCACCTAGACAACTGGACAAGTGAAATTCACCATCACAGGTCTGTCTTTAAGAGTTTATATTTCTGCTGGGTGTAGTGGCGGATGCCTTTAATCCCAACATTCAGGAGACAGGCAGGCAGATCTCTGTGCATTCAAGGCCAGCCTGGTCTACATAGTGAGTTCCAGGTCAGCTGGGGCCACATGGAGACCCTGTCTCAAAAAAGAACAAACAAAAACAGAGTTTATATTTCCAAGACAAATCTTATATACTGTCCTGAGTTCAGTGTGTTCCTCAGACGACAGGTGGGTCCTTGGTTCAAAGCAAGTGCCTTGATCCTGAAAGATTTCAGAGGATTCTTGGAGGTCTAAACAAAAACTCTGACAAGAGACAGAGACCCCCTTCAAGAAAAAAACTGAAGTGACCAGACACGCGCTTTCCCAGTGCTCTTGAAGCTTGGCACCAGATTAGAAACTCAGCTCAGCGAATCTGATGTGTCACCCTAACTCCTTCCATTCCTCTGTCCCCTGAGCCTCGGATCTGATGTGTCACCCTAACTCCTTACATTCTTCTGTCCCCTGAGCCTCAGATCCCGCTTGAAACTCTCATGCCTGGTCTCATTTTCCCACGTGATAATAGAACTCACCTCACTGACTTCAGGCTTGAGTCATGCTGCTCCCCATTATGCTCCCCATCATGTTCAGAATGTGGTCCACAGACCGGCGCCCCATCATGCCTGGGAGCTGGTTAGAAATGTAGACTCTCAGGCTCTTCCCCAGACTTACTGAGCTGGAATCAGCATTCAGAAAATTACTAGGACAGTCACGTGCACATCTATGTCTAAGAGGCTTGGGACCTGCCATTTGACGCCTCCCTCCCCTACAGGAAGCACTCCTTTGGCAGACTGGGCCTACCTGGCATACTGTAGGACTGTCATCACAATAACCCGAAAGGCTACCTCTTCCCCTGCTATCTTCCAGGCTTGGGTACCCATAGAGACAGCAAGACTGTATGACTATTGCTATAGAAACCAGTCTACAACCCATGCAGCTGCTCTTCTTCCACTCCCTGTATTGCTGGAATTATGAGTTTCCTAAACCACAGTCAAACAGTGAAACTCCTCTCCAGCCTAAGGAAAGACTCAGCAAATAGCAAGGGCAAAAAGTCAGGGCCAGGAGTTTTAAAAAGGAAAGGCCGTAGCAACCACAGTTGTGCTTCAATGTGAGGAGGCAAGAACAGCCCTCTGAGCCACTCCAGCAAAGAGACAGTTGAGAGATGCTGGAGATGATGGTGATGATGATGATGGTGATTCTGCTGCTGCTGCTGCTGCTGCTGATAATGGTGATGATGATGATGATGATGATGATGATGACAACAGCCACAGTTACTGAACCGGTTCCTGGTTCCACTTGCCAAGCTGCATATATCACCCCCTCTGATTCTTACAGACACACTGTGCTTTTTCCTCAAGGCTGATATAAAAAAAATTGCCACAAACTTAGAGGCTAAACACAGGGGAGCAAGGAAGATGAGTAAGCAGGTAACATGCTGGCCATGTAAGCATGAGAACCTCAATCCTGGTCCAAGGATCCACATAAAAAAGTCAGATGGCTCCCTGGGGCTACAGGGAGACCCTGTCTTGAAAAGACCAAAAAAGGGGCTGGAGAGATAGCCTAGCGGTTAAGAGCACCGACTGCTCTTGCAGAGGACCCGGGTTCGATCCCCAGCACCCACATGGCGGCTAAGAACCGTCTGTAACTCCAATTCCAGGAGAACTCCAGTTCCAGGGGAATCCGAGACCCTCTTCTGACCTCCGCGGCATTGCACGACACGGGTGCACAGACCTACATGCAGACAGTACATTCATACACATACAAAAATAAATAAATAAATAAATAAATAAATAAATAAATAAATAAATAAAAGAAAAGACCAAAAAAAAAAAAAAGTCAGATGGGCATAGTAGACTACAGGTAATCCTAGGACTCTGGAGAGAGAGACAGGGAATCCTTAGAGCAAGTTGGCGAGGCAGACTCACAGAAGAGGTGAGCTCTGGGTTCAGGGAAACACCCTGTCTCCATACAGAAGGTAGAGAGCATTCAAGGAAGCTGCCTGAAGTCAACCTAGGGCCTTCAGACACATGCACATGCATAAAGACATGTACACACAAATACACCTACACACATACCACACACTCATATACATATTCAAAAAGCAAAAAGGCTCATAGAATTATTTTCTTACCATTCTGGAGGCCAGAGAACCAAAATCAGACTCACCTGGCTAAAGCCAATGTGTTCGCCAGACCAGATCCTTTTGGAAACTCCAGGAAGAACCCGTTTCCTCTCCTTCTGTGATTTCTGGGACTTCCTTGGCTCAGGACTCCTTCCTCCCATGATTCCAGCTTCTGTTGTTCACATGACCTAGTTCCTCCTCGGGCCTCCTCTGGCCTCCTGATTGTACCCACCACAGTTTTGGCGTCTCAAATACTTCACTGCGTCATGTGTGCAGAGACCATCATATTGTATGAAATGCAGGTTCCAGTGATTAGGAAACAGATGTCTTTGGGGAGGGGCCGTTATTCAGCCTGCATGCTCATTGGATATATAAATGGCATTTATAGCTTGCTCACATGGTCAGGTTTTGAGTTTTATTGAAGATACTATCTGCGAATACGCTTTTGGCTCTGTATTCCCCAAGCCCAGATCTAACCGTGTAAGTGTCCTGCCCCCGTCACTAGCACCTTAATGGGCTTCTCTTGCTCCTTCCTGGACCACACATCAGACTCTTTCTCAGCCCCGAGACAACTGGCTCTTCCAATAGAATCAATTAATATTAGACTTGGAAAGAACTGAATTGGGCCAGTGTTGGCCAACTATGACCAGCTGTCTGACTATCAGTAAAGTTTTGTTAGAATGACCAAGTTCATTCATTTAGTATTATGGCTGCTTTCCCACTACGGGGGCAAAGCTAAGTATCTGCAATGGAGACCATATGGTCCGTGAAGTCTAACATATTTTCTAGCTCTAGCTGGCCACTTACAGAGATGGCTGTCAGCCCACGATCTAAGTGAGCCATCTGACTTGAACCCACTTTTTAAATTTATTTCGTATATGTATGAATGCACTATCTGCATGCAGGTTTGTGCACCCGTGTCGTGCAATGCCACGGAGGTCAGAAGAGGGCGTCGGATTCCCCTGGAACTGGAGTAAAAGACGGTTCTCAGCCGCCATGTGGGTGCTGGGGCTCGAACCCAGGTCCTCTGCAAGAGCAGTCGGCGCTCTTAACCACTAGGCCATCTCTCCAGCCCCCCCCAATCTACTTTTCAAATGAAGACACCTAGAACCCAAACAGTATGGGCCAGAGCCCGAGTCCCGTAGTAAGTTCCTGGTACTCAGGACTGGAATTCAGTTCTTTCTCTCTCTGGATGTGGGCTCTTACAGTCTTCCTGAGCTGACTTGCTGGTTTGACTCTGCAGAAGCCCACCTAGACTTTCTCTACCCTTCCAAAGCCTCTACTCCCACCACACATTCCTCACCTAGTGCCATAGTGAAGGTTTAGATGGCCACAGCCCCTGTTGGAGTAGACCGCCTCCTTCCTCTGTTTATCCCTGGCCACTCAGTTCATAAAACTAGCATGGTCCAGAATTGCCAAGGGAGCTGGCTAAAAACGAATGTACCCAGAGCCCACTCCACCTTGTTGATCTAAAACTCAGGAGCCTTTGAAGACTCCACTAATTCCTCCATTGCCTCCCCTAGGTTTTATTATTTTTTTTATGAGTGTGAATGTACTGTTTGCATGAAGGTTGGTGCACCAGTGTCATGAAATGCCGCGGAGGTCAGAAGAGGGCGTCGGATTCCCCTGGAACTGGAGTTAAAGATGGTTCTTAGCCACCATGTGGGTGCTGGGAATTGAACCATCAACCACTTCAGATAATAAGGAGCCAGTGGAACATGCTCCTCTTAAAAATCTAAGGGTGGGGCTGGAGAGATGGCCTAGCGGTTAAGAGCGCCGACCGCTCTTACAGAGGACCCGGGTTCGATCCCCAGCACCCACATGGCGGCTGAGAACCATCTGAAACTCCAATTCCAGGAGAATTCCAGTTCCAGGGGAATCCGACACCCTCTTCTGACCTCCACGGCGTGGCACGACACGGGTGCACAGACTTGCATGCAAACAGTACATTCATACACATACAGAAATAAATAAAATTAATAAAAAAATTAAAAAAAAATATCTAAGGGCTGGAGTGATGGCTGGGGTACAGCACTTAGCTTACAAGCATGAGGACCTGAGTTTAATCCCCCAGAATTTATCTAAAAAAGTCTGGACACGCTGGTGTACACTCACGACCCCAGCACTGGAGAGGCAGAGACAGTAGATCCTGGGGCTCCCTAGCCCTTTAATCCAGCCAAATCAGTGAGCTCCATTTTCCATTCAGAGACCCTGTTTCAAAAAACTGGGTGGCTAACCCATGAGAAAGAATACCTGAGGTCGTCCTCTGGTCTTCCCATGCACATTTACATGCATGCATGCACACCTGCATCATACGCATATGCACCTGTACCCACACAATCACACATGCACACAAAAAATATGTAAGAAGATTGCAATATTTTTTTCCTAAGCATTTTCCACCCTGTCCTTGATTCAAGGCCCTGATATTCTTTCCAATCACAAATAATGGTGTTTAGTCCCCTCCGAGCAGACAAGTTTTTTTTTTTTTTTAATGAGCTGCTGGCAAATAATTAATGAGCTTATAAACTCTGAGGTCAGAGTGATGGAAAGAAGAAAGAACACAGAGGGAACATAGAAAATTCTAGAGGAGGCTAGACTGCCGGGGCTTGAGGTCTCTTATTCTGGGGCTGGTGAATTGAATGACATGGGTGTGACTAGGAGGATGACAGGACCTCTCTCTGGTATTCAGCATGCAAGCTGTATGCCCCCGATTCTGGTGTGAAAGGCAGTTGTTTGATGGAGACTCAGCCCACCAGGGACTGGGTTTATGGACCACTGAGCAAGACAGGAGGGGGTGCACCTCTGAGAAACAACCCAAGGGAGTTCTTTGGGCACTTGGGGCTGGTTTCCAATAGCAGTAAAGACACAGCAACTGAAATAAATCCTGCTTCACTTGAGACAGTGGAATCCAATTCAATTTCAAGCTGGTGTGTTTATTGAGTGCCTGATTCAGTTTAGGTGATGGAGAGGCGGGCAGAATGAGGGAGACAGTCTAGGTAGCAGGCTGATGCAGGCAGAAATTCCCTGAGCATCTGACCCCCAGGTCCAGAAACTTGGTTTTATTAGTTTCACCCAGGAACCAAGTGGTGAGCCTTAGTCTGTTTCATGAACAGATAGTGCCTGCGGCTTGCTAGGTGCTTTCCTAGGGCTGGGGTTGGAGCAGTCAACCAAATAGCCCAGATCCCTGCCTTGGCCCAGTTTCCATGCTAATGAAGCACCTGTTGATCCAGTAGAGTCCTCTGGAGTGGGGACCACATGAAAGTAGTCTATGTGACCATGGTTATCAAGAGAATTGTTTGGGAAGAGAAGGATTTGAACTGAGGTGATGGTTAAATGTGGTGTGGCTTTTAAAAGGATCCTGGAAGCCTTATACACAACTGGACCAAATGGCACAATAGGAAATGAACATCAAATGCCATCAAGGGTCCATGACCAGCTAAGTTCCCTTGGGGTAGCAGATGCATTCTGGGTAACAGAGTGAATGCTGGGAATCAGGATAACAGAATGAGGAGATTATATGGGGCTACAGCACATAGACTATGTGGTCAGTAGCTTGTGTCTGACTCTCAGTTCTGCTAAACTCGTGGTCCAGGGCAGGCTCCCTAACCTCACTATTGTTCTCCTGGTGATAAGACGGGCAGAGTCACAATTAGCTCACAGTTGGCCCTGGGTGCTTAGATGACCTCCTGAACAGTGTTAACTGAGCAGAATGTAAAAGACCGAGTTGTTGCATTTTATTAACATCATATAAATAGCCTGACTCAAGGAAAACTGGAATTTGCATCCAGACCCTTATAGGAAGCTTGTGACATCTGTATTCCAGGAAGGAGTTGTTGCCTTTGAGCCCTTTTTGAGCTCCCACAGGGGCCAGGCTGGGTTGAATGGCAGCCAGAACATTCCTGCAGAACCACTAGACACCCCTTTCCCTCAGTAGAGTCCAGGACCCCTGAGTGGTGGGAAACCTTGCAGCTCTGCATAGTGCAGTTCTCAAAGTGTGGGCCCCTCTTAAGTCGGAAGCACAGGAGTCACTTAAACTGTGCTGGGAGACATGCCATGGCCTGCCTGCTTATAGAGGTCCGAGGGATTGAACTCAGATCCTGAGACTTAGTGGCAAGCACCTTTACTGGCTGAGCCATGTCTCTGGCTCCTCAAATTGTGTTAAGCTCTACACACTCAGCATTACTGGAGACAGGCCCACACCTAGCAGGTGATTCCCAGGCCCTCCCTCCATACTCAGAGCAGACATTCTTTGAGTGAGGTCCCTTAACCACCAGGCTCAGTAGCAGGGACTGACTAAAAATGCAAATTCCCAAGTCCCTAATCCATCCAGAGCCCTGAGGGTGGACCCAGCGACCTGTGTTTTAAACCCGCCCTCTAGGAATTGTGATGCACATTGAAGTCACATTGGGGAGGTTTTAAAACCAAGGCCCTGCCCCAAACAATACCAGCTAAACCAGAATCCTGGGATGAGGCTCAAGTAGTTTACACACACTCCACAAAGCAAGTGTGAGGGAGGGCGTTATAACACTGGGAAAAAACAGGAGCCACGCCCAACTACTCCTGGGACGCTACCAGCCCCGGCGCTGCCCCAGCCAGTGGGGTATCAGCGTTATGTGCAAGTTTCGCAAGTCCGACCTTGCAGGCTGTTCCCGGGCCCCAGCGATCTTGCTCAGGAAGGTTGACTGTACACTTGGCTCCATTCCTGTTTGGCAAGGGCTCTTCCGGTGCTGGGGCAGACCTGAAGTCAGAAAGGTGTCAGCTAGCCCGGCAGAGATCGAAGGGAGGTGGAGAGGGTTCCTGGGAATCCGGAGCCTCCTGAGGAGAAACTGCAGACGTTCATTGGCTTCCCGATGGGTCCAGACCTTGTGCTTGAGGTGACTCATCTCCCCATGCACATGATCACAGAGAGGGACAGTACTCGCTGCATAGTAGCACCTCATCCTTTGGTGGCTACAGTGTCCCCTTTCACAGATGAGGAAACCAAGGCCCACAGACTCCAGAGAGTCTGCCCCGGAGTCACCGGTGGCGTCAGGATGTCTCCAAAGGCTCTCGCACTCCAGAATCCCCAGGCAGGGTCCGGGGAAACCGGATGGGCGCGAGGGGGTGGGGGGTCCCCGGAGTGGGGGTGGGGCTGAGTAGCTCCTGCTCCCCGGCGGTCCTAACGCGTCTCCGCCTCCCTCCTCCACCCAGGCCGTTCCTCGTGCTGCCGCCTCTGATGGAGTGGATCCGGGTGGCCGTGGCGCACGCCGGCCACCGCCGCAGCTTCTCCATGGACAGCGACGACGTCCGCCAGGCCGCCCGGCTGCTGCTGCCTGGAGTGGACTGCGAGCCGCGCCAGCTCAAGTAGGTGGGGGGGGGGCTGGGGGCGGGGAACAGAGGGTCGCAGCTCCAGGGTGCGCGCGGATCCCCATCAGCTCCTTGGGCGCCGGTTGCTGGCACTGAAGCTGAGGCTGATTTCAAAGGCAGCTGGGGCTGAACAATAAGCAGGTCCCTGGAGTTTCGGCTCTGTGAAGAACGGGTCCCTGATCATTTCAGGGTGCCAGGTTTTCTTTGTTCCTGTCTAGGCTCTGTTTGTAACCCTTTCATTTGCTTTCCTGCCCCCTCTGTCCTCCCTCCCTCTCTAGCCCCCTCTCTGTGATATCTGGTCTTGTACTTTTCTAACCAGTCTTTGCAGAGTAGAATCTGTGACTGAGTAAGACAGCGCCCCCTCTGTGTTTCCACAGGGAGGATGGCGTGGGACTCCCTGCATGCTCAGGCTTGAACCCCCAGCTCCCCTCCAGCAATGTGGGAATTATCATAGTCAGGTTAAGGTCCTCATGGGGGGGGAGGAGTTGTTTGTATTATCCAAAATAAAAATAAATACAAGAGCCAGCTCATTCAGGTCAGTCCTGCCTAGCTCCCAGTGGGGGTTGGGGAGGTGTGTGGGTGCCCACTTTCCTGACTGCCTGTTCCAGGTGACCCTAACATTTTCAAATCTCTTCTCACTAACTGATAAGAAACTATTCTCCCTTAGTTCCCAAAGTCCACCACTCCACCCCACCTTCAGGGATTTCTGCCCTTCCTGGATTTGATGGCGGAGTTCGAGGGCTGCAAGGAAGTAAAGGGTCCATAATAGAGCCAAAGTTTCTGAAGGCCTAGGTCTGCCTCTCAGCCTGAGAACACACAGGAGGCTGACCAGAATGATAACTCCTAGTGCTTATCAAATGGTTCCCATACCTGAGTCCTGTGTTAAGTGTTTTTATATAGATTTGTAAATACATGGTATCTATATATCTCTAAGATTTGTGAAGTGTGTAATTGTTCTGCCCACTTTACAGATCAGGAAACCAAGGCACTGGTAGATTAAGTAGCAAGTCCAAGGTCACTGAGCTGTTAAATTGTCAGAATGTGAATTCAGATAGTCCAGACCCCTGACTGGATCCCAACTGTTGAGTTGTTCTGCCTGCAGTTCCTGTCTGGGTATTCGGGTCTGTGCCACCATGTTTTAGACCAGATCACCAGAGTGAAAATAGGTCCAAGGAGGGGCTAGAGAAGAGAGCATCTGCTTCCTGCCGCCGTGGGCAGCAACAGGGCATCTACATCCACAGCCTCCTCTTCTTTTTTTTTCATTTTATTTATTTTTGTATGTGTATGAATGTACTGTCTGCATGTTGGTTTGTGCACATGTGTTGTGCAATGCCACAGAGGTCAGAAGAGGGTCTCGGATTCTCCTGGAACTGGAGTTCTCCTGGAATTGGAGTTACAGACGGTTCTTAGCCACCATGTGGATGCTGGGGATCAAACCCGAGTCCTCTGCAAAAGCAGTCAGTACTCTTAACTGCTAGGCCATCTCTCCAGCCCCCAGCCTTCTCTTCTTAATCCCTGCTGCCCCGAGCCATTAGCATAATCATTCCTTCAGCAGATTAGGAACTCTTGGTGGCACAGTTTGTAGGAGAGGGTGCCAGGGAAGACATCTGGTTGCTGCTGGGACAGAGCCCAGCCTCTCCCCACCAGCCTGCCCCCCTCCTGTTTCCCAGGGGTGTTAGCTCCCTGAAGCTCTCTGGCATCATCCTCAGCTCCGGACCTGGATGCCCCGTGGCTCCGGCTCTCCTTGCTGCAGTAACCCTTGGCCTACTGGGAGACCAGGAAAGTAAGAGGTTTCCTTACTGACAAAGTGTTCCTTGTTTGTCATCCTCTTAGGAGATCCCATAGCTCAAAAGTTACAAACCTGGGCCCCAGAGTTCCATTGCCTGTGTCCAGATGCCACTACTGTGGTTTATTAGCTGCGCAACCTTGAACAAGTTAATTCATCTTTCTGACCTTCATTCCCCATGAGAAACATGGAGATAATAATAGTTGCCTCACCTCAGAGGTTAGTGTGAACACAGGACAAGGTCACGAACAGGACACATGTGCATGGACAGTGCTCACACAGTGGTCATTACTAGATGGAGTCCTCAAGTCTCTACTACCCCTTAAATAATATAGGAGGCTCAGGTCTCGGAAGGCCTTTAACATCTTTGTATGTCTTAAACAACAGAGGAGGAGATCAAGCCCCAGTGAGATTGGGTAATAACCAGTGTCACACTGATATGAAGAGAAAGGATCAAGAGCCAAATATGAAACCCAGACATCCAGAGGTGTCACTATGTGTAGTACAAATTCTCTACCAGGAGTTCTGCATCTGAGGATGCGACCAACCACGGAGAGAAGATTACAGCTGTACTGAGCATGTCATTATTTCCTATACAACTTGATATACTAAGCATTTGCATGGAATTTGCATTGCATTTGGGTGTTGTAAGTCATCTAGAGATGAGTTAAAATGTATATGACGGGGCTGGAGAGATGGTTCCAGGGTTAAAAGCACATACTGCTCTTTCTGAGGACCAAGATTCAATTCTCAGTACCCACATGGGGGCTAAACTAACACTAATCCTTGACTCCAATTCCAGGTGACCCATTTGCCCTCTTCTGGCCTCTGTGGACACCAGGCACTCACATGGTGCACTTACACATGTGCAGGCAAAACATTCATATACATAAAATTAAGTATATGTGAACATCCAGTGACTTTAGTACCTGCAGGAGGCCCTGGAACCCATCGCCCAAGGATATAGATGAGAACAACCATGTAATTTTTCTGGGCCCTCCTCCTAGACCTAGATGAGCTGTCAAAGGATGCTGTGGCCCTCTTCTGGGGATTTTGTTACTTGTTAAAATTTCATAGCCTGAATGCGAGCCCCAAGGGAGGTCTCCCTCTCTGTGCCCCTCCCCCAGCACAAAGCATGGTCTGTTAACCAAGCATATATCATTTTGGCAGTTGCACTAAGAATTCATCTCAGCATCTTTTTTGGTTTACAGCCATGGTCCCTGTAAACATGATGTGCACAGAGGCCAAAAGACACAGGGAAAACAACAAAAGCTAGGTCCATGTGTGGGGGTCGTCCCCTTTATTCCCATGGTGAGCCGTGTAGGAAGCATACCTGGGAAAATATACAGAGAGAGACTTTATTCAAAATGGCCAGGTTTTATTGGCAGTGTGACTTTACTTCCCAGGGCCCAATCCCAGACCTTTGTGTCCCCACATCCCCCTCCATGGATGTGGCCAGGGAGGTCCCAAGACTCTCACATGCTCTATGGGGTGCTGGTTGGAATGCTAGCCCATTCAGACCTAACTTAAACTGGATTTTCCCATGCATGGGGCTTCATGGGCTCCTCTTAGTCATTAATCTTCACTGTGAACTTGTATATCTATCAAATGACAAGTTGGACATAGAAAATGTACTGATTGGCTGTTCTACATACACTTTCATCAAATTTGGAAATCATTTTCTTTTTTTTTTTAAGGGTAGAACCTTTTTTTATTTTATTTATTTTTGTATGTGTATGAATGTACTGTCTGCATGTAGGTCTGTGCACCCGTGTCGTCCAATGCCGCGGAGGTCAGAACAGGGTCTCGGATTCCCCTGGAACTGGAGTTCTCCTGGAATTGGAGTTATAGAAGGTTCTCAGCCGCCATGTGGGTGCTGGGGATCGAACCCAGGTCCTCTGCAATAGCAGTTGGCGCTCTTAACCGCTAGGCCATCTCTCCAGCCCCGGAAATCATTTTCAAAGAAACTAAAGGACAGCCCTTTCTTTTTTTCACTTTTCCTATTCAAGGCCATCTGAATTTTGTTGGTTCTTTTTCGTTTTTGTTGTTATTGTTTTTTTTGTTGTTGTTGTTGTTGTTAATTTATTTTTATTTTTTTAACAAATCTAGACCCGTGTTCCCACTCAGTCCCCCACCCCGCCAGAGCTCATGCATTCTGCCAAACATGCTTTTCATCTCTTAGTCTTTCTCAATATTGTCCATGGGGAAGTTGACTGTTTTGAGCAGAAGTTCACTGTTTCAGTCAGTTCTTTGATGCAGTCCTTTCTGTTGTTGTTGTTGTTGTTGTTGTTTCCAATATGCATTACACCCAACTGCTTTGGACAAAAGCTCAGGGGGCCCTACACAAGAAATACTTACAACTAGGTAATTGGGACTAGCATCCACAGATGTGGGATACCATTCGTCGTTTGTTTTTCTGGGACTGTGATACTTCACTCAGCGTGATGTCCTCTAGCTCCAGCCATTTTCCTGCAAAGCTCATGATGTCGTCTTTCTTTACTGCTGCATAGAACTCCATTGTGTAGATGTACCACATTTTCTCTATCCACTCGTCAGTTGAGGGGCATTTAGGTTGGTTCCAGCTCCTTGCTGTTGTGAAAAGAGCTGCAATAAACATGTCTGCGCATGTATCTCTGTGGTGGCGTAAGTCTTGAGGGTACATGCCCAGGAGTGGTATGGCTGGGTCGGGTGGCAAGTTCATTCCAAGTCTTCCAAGGGTTCTCCACACTGCTTTCCATAGTGGCTGTACGAGTTTACATTCCCACCAGCAGTGGATGAGTGTTCCCCTTTCCCCACAACCTCTCCAGCACTTGGTATCATTTGTTTTCTTGATCCTAGCCAGTCTTATTGGAGTAAGATGATATCTTAAAGTGGTTTTCATTTGCATTTCCTTAATGATTAGTGATGTTGAGCAGTTCTTGAGGTGTTTCTCAGACATCTCTAATTCCTCGCTTGTGAAGTCTCTGTTCAGTTCTTTGCTCCATCTATTGAGCGGGTCATTTGTTTTCTTTTTTCTTTGTTTTTTGAGTAGTTTATATATTCTGGAAATCAATGCTTTGTCAGATGTATCTGCAGTGAAGGTTTCCTCCCACTCTGTGGGATTTCTCTTCACTTCCTTGATTGTTTCTTTTGATGTACAGAAGCTTTTGAGTTTGATGAGGTCCCATTTGTCAATTGTCGACCTTAATTCTGTGCAGCTGCTGTCTGATTTAGGAAGTCTTTTCCTACGCCTATGTCTTGTAGTCTGCTGCCAACTTTTTCTTTTATCACCTTCAGAGTTTGGGGTTTCACGTTGAGGTCTTTGATCCATCTGGAGTTCACTTTTGTACAGGGCAAGAGGTAGGGGTTTAATTTCATTCTTCTACAAGTGGTGATCCAGTTTTGCCAACACCACTTGCTAAAGATGCTGAAGGACAGCCCTTTCTAACCACAGTTCTACATCCTCAGATTCAACTAACTGTATTGAAGATATTCAGAGAAACAACAGAATTCATACTGAGCATGTGCAGATCTTTTGTCATTCTTCCCTAGACAATAGAATATAACAACTGTTTATACAGCATTTATATTATGTCGGGTATTATAAATAGTCAGGAGATTACTTAAAGTAGATATGAGGATATACACAGATTATATACAAATATCGTGCCATTCTATACACGACGTTTCTGCATCTGGATTTTGGTATCTACAGGGGATCTTGGATTCAATCCCCCATGAGTACTGAGGGATGACTGCACAGGATTCCATAACTTTCTAAATAACAAGTGTTAAAATGGACTGGGAATATTGCTCATTGATGAGCACCTGCCTAGCAAGGACCTGAGTTCAGTCCCTGGCGTGCATGGATAGATGGATGGAAGGATGGGTGATGGATGGATGGACAGACAGATAAATGGAAAGAAAGAATGTAAAACTTACAAACTGAATTAACTAGAAAAAAATCAGTATTTGAAAAGTATCTAGTAGTTTGTGCCAGGCATTATGGTCCATGGCTTTAATCCCAGCACTTGGGAGGCAGAGGCAGGTGGATCTCTGTGAGTTCAAGGCCAACCTGGTCTACATAGTGAGTTTCAGGCCAGCTAGGGGATAAAGGGGGACACTGTCTCAAAAACACCCCAAAAAAGTATCTGGTTTTCTGTCTAATCACATCTTATTTTCTATTTAATGTGACATAAAGTAGGAATTACAGTCTGTCTTTTGCATATAACAAGATCAGAGAAATTTTGTTCATTCCAACATCTAGCAAACATAGCAAATCCAACTGTTTACAGTATCCTTGGAGGGCAGGATGTAGCCATCCCCAACAGCAGCTCAAAACACATTCATTAACCCATTTAATCCTATTGTACAGAGAAGACTGAGGCTCAAAAGGGAGCTAGAATTCCTCCAAGGTCACACAGCTGGCATGAGGCGGAGCTGTTCTCTCTGCCTTGCCAGTCACTCAGCCATTAGAATTTGCCAGGTGGTCCCATTGCTTCTTGTTCTGAGTCAGTTTTTTTTTTTCTTTTGTCTTTTCGAGACAGGGTCTCCCTGTAGCCCCAGCTGGCCTGGAGCTCGCTCTGTAGACCAGGCTGGCCTTGAACTCACAAAGATCCGCCTGCCTCTGCCTCCCGAGTGCTAGGATTAAAGGCGTGCACCACCAAGACTGTTGTTTGTTCTGAGTCAGAACTGGGCTCCCTTGTCTTAATCGAAACAGCCTGTAAAGGTTAGGTTCATCTGTTGTTCTCACAAATGTAAGGACATGGCATTGGCGCTGGAGCGTCAGTGACATTAGCACATATAATTGCCTACCAGCTGGCTGAGGTCTCCTGGAGAGAAGCAGTGTGGGAAGCAGTCAGAAAGGAGCATCCTAGTCCAGGAGTCCCAGGTCTGGCATACGAGCTGCCTGATCTTCAGAAAGACCTTGGCAGAAGGCCACCAGAGCCGTTTGTCTGTCTTAGCTACCGTAGAGCCTCGCCATGGTGATCAGGTATTCTAAAGGAATCACACTCACTGCAGCTGCACAATGGATCGCGTTTATTCTTCCTTAATGAAGTATCAGATCATCTAAACAGCAGAGCTTTTTGTTCTTTGGAAGTAGGGGAGCTCTGGAAAGGAAGGAAAGAACAGTTAATGCATCCTGGCGGGATTTGTATGCTTTCCTAATGATTGGTTTTGAAACCCTTCAGAAATACAAAGATAAATGCTGTTGTTTTCCTTGTGTTTGGATGAGGTAGATTTCCTGCTCAGGAGTGAGGGCTGAATTAAAACACAAAAGCAGGCAGGTGTGCTGAGATCCTCCGTTCGGCTAAGTAGCACCTATCAACAAGACTGGGGCCACGAGCACCGGGAGCTCCTTCCAGAAAATTGGTTAATCCTTTTGCAAGATGTTGAGCTGTCCCCAAATGGGAACGCTGTGAGGCGATCAAGTGCTGACTGTCTGAATGGGACCCAGGGAGACCTGGCCACTTCCACCTTCACCTTTGGTCTTCTGTAGTATTTACAGAGCACCTATGTGCCAGGCCCCACAGAGGAGCTCTCATTCCGCTGCATCTAGCTGGTGACCTGGGGTCGCTCACTTGCCCCCTCCCCCTGCAAACATGGGAATGACAACTGCTTCATGGGCTGCCAGACCATGGTAGGGGATCAGAGATGAAGTTAACAGTTCCCCAGGCTTGGGGCTGGAGAGATGGCCTAGTGGTTAAGAGCGCCAACTGCTCTTGCAGAGGACCCGGATTCGATCCCCAGCACCCTCATGGCGGCTGAGGACCGTCTTTAACTCCAGTTGCAGGGGAATCCAATGCCCTCTTCTCTTCTGACCTCTGCAGCACTGCATAACACGGGTGCATAGACCTGCATGCAGTTACTCAGTCTCCAGGGCACCTTAGAAAGCTGATATGATATGGTCGGACTGGGTTCCAAGGTGAAGGTTGTGCTGCAAGAACACTGGTCCTGAAATGCAACCCCGTAGTAACAGCCGATGTTCAAGTTGATGCACTATGTGGGGTGCAGATGGCCTGCAGGGCCCCACCCAGAACATCTGTGGCCTTCTGAGAATCTTACAGATGTACAGAATTCCCGTCTTTGGTCTCAGGAGGGTCAGAAGGAATAGTCGGGCCTTGGTGTCTACAGAGAATGGGTTTCAGGATCGCCACAGACACCGAAGTCTGTGGATGCTCAAGTCCTCTATAAAATGTCACAGGCTTTGCATATGACTATTCATAACCTCCTGTTCACTTTTTAAATCATCTCTAGGTGACTTGCATATCTAATACTACCCAATTACTTGCCACATGTATTGTGTGGAGAACAAGAAAAAGGTCTGTATGCTGTGTAACGTTTTATGACCATTTTTGACTCATAGCTGACCAACTCCTCAGATCCATGGATACAGAGGCAGCATGGACCATCCTATACCCTCACTGGATCTTAATGATACCAGATCCTGGGGCTTGGAGGAGACAGGGGCCTCAGAACTTTCCTGCCACAGGGAGGAGGTAGCTACTAAATAGTAAGGAATAAATGAGTGAGGTGATGTCAAATAGAGTCTCAGACCTCCCAAGAAAGCAGTCAGGGTGTGGGGCAGAGATGAATTGAGGGCCATGTGGACTAGATGTTCATAAGGTGGCTGGGGAAGCTCCTAATTCAAAGGACATTTAGGAGGCTGGTGAGATGGTTGTCCCAAAAGAGGACCTGGTTCAGTTTCCAGCAACCCACCTGGAGGTTTCAGCCCTACCTAACTCCAGTTCCAGGGGATCTGATGCCCTCTTCTGGCCTCCACAGACATTGCATGCATGTGCTACACTTACATGCAGGCAAAACATTCACTATATATATATATATATAAATATATATATATATATATATATATATAAATAAAAATTTAAGGGACCACTTTAGGGCTGGGGGCTGATGGAGAGAGCTGCAGTCACATGGAACTGTACACCAGCCATCTCCCTCAGTCATGCCCAGGTAGATCCCTGAATCCCAGCCCAGGGCCTCCCACTGTCTCCTCAGAAGGCCACTTGCAGAGCCACATACCTGGGCCCACACATTAACCCAGTGGGTCCTTGGAATGCTCCCAGCCTGACAGCCTGCTTTCTCCTCTCTCCGTGAGTGCCCTTCCCTGGGTAAACCTCTCATCTCTCTCCAGATTCACAGCCAGGCAGCCATGGATGTGCAGCCCTGCTAGATCAGACACTTCTTTACCTCCAGTAGACCCCAGACTCCACTCTCCAGACTGCAGTGACCCAGCTGGAGCTGATGCTAATGCATCAGCACCTCCTGGAACACAAGGATGCCGCCCTCTCCTGATCCCAGGGCAGTATCTTTGTGGGGTCACTGTCCTCCCTTACCAGGGTCAGGGACACACCAGGGAGCCCACTCAGGACACCAAGCTAACCAGACAACTGACACTCAGCAAATGCCTACAAAGCACCTGCCCTGTGACTTTCCTACTATGTGCTCAACCGGGTGGGAGATGGACAGATAAGGTCCAGAAATCGAGCCAACTGTGACGGCTGGGATAGCAGTCAGTAGGGATCTAGGCCAGGAAGTTACTGTAGCCTCCCTGCAGGGACCATTTGATCTATATCCTGAAGAAGAAACAGGAATGTACCATGCAGGGAAGGGAAGGAAGGGGAGGGGAAAAGAGGAGGGAAGGGAATTAGAGAAATGCATCCCAATAGGAGTACATGTGCACAGGCCTCACTGTGGGACCCGGTGCCGGGTGGGGGTGGCGGTGGCGGAGGGGGGGAGACGTGGGGGGGGATCAGGCCCCAGCACAGGCAGAGTGCTCAGAACCAGGCACCAAATGTGGAATTCTAAGTGTAGTCAGATTCTGTCTGGGAAGGTGTTTTGTCTGCCAAATCAGAAAACAATAACAGATTTAGAGACAGGAGCTGCTGGCCTTGGGAAAGATGAGGGAGATTCACAGACCCTGTGGTCCAGGTGAGTTGCTCACAGCCAGAGTGCAGACAAAAACAGGAAGTGGAGGCATGGGGACAGACCAGGAGAAACGGGAGTGGGAACGCAGGACCTGGTAACTGTAGGGGCGAAGGAGTTTGCAGAATGGCCCTCAGGGCTACAAGAGGGCTGTGGGGGCTGTATGTGATGGACAGTTTCAGGCAGAGGTGGGTGGCAGTGATGGTTGCATGATGTGAATGTGCCAAGTGCTGCAGAAGAGAACACTTAAAAACAGTAAGAGGCGGGGCTGGAAAGATGGCCTAGCGGTTAGGGGCGCCAACCGCTGTTACAGAGGACCCAGGTTCGATCCCCAGCACCCACATGGCGGCCGAGAACCGTCTGAAACTCCAATTCCAGGAGAACTCCAGTTCCAGGGGAATCCGACACCCTCTTCTGACCTCCGCGGCATTGCACGACACGGGTGCACAGACTTGCATGCAGACAGTACATTCATACACATACAGAAATAAATAAATAAATAAAATTAAAAAAACAAACAAACTGGCTCAACAGAAGAGCGCACACTGCTCTTCCAGAGGACCCGAGTTTGCTTTCCAGCACTTTACATCAGGCAGCTGACAACTACCTCTAACTCCAGCTCTCTAAGATCCAATGCCCTCTTCTGGCTTCATCAGCGCCCACACATACATGTGACATACATTCACACAAACACACACTCACACATACCTAGAAATAGAAACAAATCTTTTTTAAGTTCAGAGAAACAATTAAAATGATCAATTTTATAGTGGTGGCACATGCCTTTAATCCCAGTGCTCAGGAGGCAGAGTCAGGCAGATCTCTGTGAGTTCAAGGCCAGCCTGGTCTACATAGAGAGCTCCAGGCCAGCTGGGGCTTCAGGGGGAATCCTGTCTTGAAAAGACCAAAAAAAAAAAAAAATCAATTTTATTTATGTTTTATCACAATGAAAGTAATGGCCCTGAGATGGTTTCAAATGAGATGAGCCTTGCCAAGCAGAGTGGAGGAGGGTGGCCTTCTGTGAAATGTGCATATTTGCTACACAAAGCCAGGCCATCTCTGGAAGGCCAGTGGTGCCTCCCAGGAGGGGGTACTCATAGAGATGCATCTGTTTGCCAAGGCTATTGTGACAAAGTATCCTGCCTGAGCTACTTAAAACAGCCATTGTTTGTCTCATAGTGATGGAGATTAACAGTCTAAGATCAAGGTATCACTAGTACATCCTCCCCCAAAGCTCCAGGATAGGATCTTCCTTATGTCCCAGCTTCTAGTGGCCACAGGCATCCCTTGGCTTGTGGCAGCATCACTCTGGTGTCTGATTCTATCTTCACAGGGTCACCTTCTCATGTCTGTATCTGAACAGCCACCTTCCCCTAAGGACAGGAGTCACATTAGGCCCCACCCTAATGACTGACATCGAGATGTAAATCTACACATAACACTGGGAAAGAGGTCGTTGGATTTTGTTGCATGTGATGGGCTGTCTGTTCCACGTAGCACGTTTTTGGGTTGAAGTGGCCTCCAAGGTCCTAGCTCAAAGCGTGTATTCACAGTTGAGGTGTTTTGCTCAAAGATGATGCAGGGTAGTGTGGGAGAAGCAGTATTGGGTTTGTCTTGGAAACTGTTGGCTGTCTGCATGAATGAGAAGGTCCTCCCAGATCTGCCCATCAGAGCAAGGTTGCCAGGGAGAAAGTCCTTACCCAACCTCTCCATAGCAGAGCACAGTGGGAAGGAACATAGGCCTTGCAGCTACACTGCTTGGATCCAAAGCCTGGCTAGACCGCTTACTCTGTGTGTGACCTTAGACACATTGCTGGCCAGTTCTGGGCCGAGGTCTCTTTGTCTATAAGATGTTGGCGGTAAAACACCGCTCTGAGAGAGTGTGTCTTGAACCTCCTGCCACTACTGGTGAGTCTGTCCCCAGGATATAGAAAGAGAATCAGTCAGGGTTGGGAACCATCCTATACCAAGGGCTGCAGGGCTCTTCAGCGCAGCTCGGGTTTTTTTATCTGAGGTGTGAGTCTGTGAAACTCACCACTGGCTGTAGTCCAGTGCCTTGTTGTCAGCAGCCGAGCTTCCATAGATGGGGTCACTGTGGGAAGAGCTAGCCGGTGGAAACGGGACATGTGCAGGCAGCAAATGTGGCCTGGGCGTTATCCCAAGAGAGCAGAAGCCAGGGGAACAGCCGAGGGGCATGGATTATTCTGGAAGAAAGGGTTACCTACACGGGGTTTTATCTCACACAGATGGGCTTCCTTCTCTCTTTGGGCTGAGGCAGAAATCAGTTTTCTGGGTCATGGGTCTGCATGTAGTCAGCAATGAATCAATATTTGTTAAATGAATGAGAATGATGCAAAGTTATATATTGCTGATACTGCAGAGTTATGTGAATGTATTGATGATACTATGTGTAAACAGACTAGACCTTGCCCAAACTAATTGAGGCATCTGCAGGCTGGTAAGAAGTTAGGTGAAGGGCTGGGGCTGGGGCTCAGTCAGGAAAGTACTTGCCTAGCATGCGCAGATATCAGATCCCCAGAACTTCAGAAACTGGGCTTGGTGGTACGCTCCTCTGATCCCAGCATTTGGGAAGTGGGGACAGAAGAATCATGGTTTCAAGGCCATCCTCAGCTATAGTGTGTTTGAAGCTAGCCTGGACTACATGAGACTCTGTCTCAACAAAAGAAGAGGAGGAGGAGCCAGATGCAACACTCAGCAGAGAGGTAGAACTAAAGAAGGCTTCAGGGAGACTCTGACAAACAGAACTACTGAAGTACTACCACTCACGTGAAATCTTTTCCAGAAAAGGAAAAGACAAGCAAGGGCGGCCCCAGGTCAGAGAAACAGGAAGGCTCTCCAGGATACTGGGTTGCAACAGGCCACAAGAGGGGCAGGCTGAAAGGGGCTGCTGGGGCTTGGCAGTGGGGAGTCATTCGTGCCCTCTGCAGAGGCACTCTCAGCAGCCTGGTGTGGGTGGAAGCCAGGCTGCAGGCGACAGACAAGTTTGCCAACACTTGGAATTTGTCCCGAGCTTCCAAAGTGTTAAAAGCAAAGCAGAAACACATTTGGTGCTCAGAGCAGCATAGAGAACTACATCTTAAGTGGCATTTGGGGCTCACTTCCAGGCAAGGCTCCAGATCCACACTAGCAGTTGGAGGGTATCTAGTTTGCCATATGGGATTTGGCTTCCCGGGGAACAGGGATTTACTTATGTTTTTAAAATAATTTTTGGCCCACTCTTGTTTCTGTTAGATTTCCGCACACACCAATTTGCTCACTGCCCGCGCAATCCTCCCTAACTAAATTCTAGTCTACAAAATTAGTTACACGGGATCATTTTCTTCTCTTAGCCATTGGTCAGGCAACTAGGACTTCCTACAGAGCTAGGTTCTTAGTCCAGTGAGCTCAGTACAAGCCAGGGCAGAGAGAGGCTTCCAGTAGGAGCAAGGAGCCAGTCCACCCCACTCGGAGCTGTGAGCATTGCATTTCTTTTTTTTTTTTTTAATTTATTTATTTATTTATTTATTTATTTTTAACAAATCTAGACCCGTGTTCCCGCCCATTCCCCCACCCCGCCAGAGCTCATGCGATTCTGCCAAACAGCTTTTCATCTCTCATCTTGCCTCGAGAGTCTCCATGTGGAAGTTGACTGTTTTTTGAGCGAAGTTCACTGTTTCAGTCAAATCTTTGATGCAGTCTTTTCGGTTGTTTGTTGTTGGTTGTTTTTTTTCCAAAATGCATTACACCCAAATGCTTTGTACAAAAGGTCAGTGGGCCCTACACAAGAATGACTGTACAACTGGGGTAATTGGCGATCTAAAGCATCCACAGATGGGGATACCAGTTCCCGTCGTTTGGTTTTATTTCTGGGACGAGGTGTTTCTTTCCACTCAACATTGATGTCCTCTACGTCAGCATTTTCCCTGCAAGCTCATGATGTTGCCCTTCTTTACTGCTGCATAGACACAATTCCATTGTGTAGAGTTTCGACATTTTCCCCTCTGATACAACTACGTCAGTTAAGGGCATGTTAGTTGTTGTTCCACCAGCTCGTGGCATTTGTGAAGAGAGGTGAAGTAAACATGGCCATGCATGGTATCTCTGTGGTGGGGTGAAACTTGAGGTACATGCCCAGGAGTCGTACAGCTGGGTTGGGTAGCAGGTTCATTCCAAGTCTTCAAAGGGATCTCCACACTGCTTTCATAGTGGCTGTACGAGTTTACATTCCCACCAGCAGTGGTGAGTGAGTTAGCGCCCTTATTCCCCACAACACGCATCCAGCACTTTGGTATCAGTTAGTTTTCTATGAATCCTGTCCAGGTCTTAATTTATAATATGATATCTTAAAGTGGGTTTCATTTGCATGGACCTTAATGATTAAGTGATGTTGAGCAGTTCTTGAGGTGTTCTCAGACATCTCTAACTCCTTCCTTGTGAAATCATCTGTTCAGTTGTACTTGCTCAAGACTATGGAGTTGGAGATTGAGTTGGGTCTTGTTTTCTTTTTATTTTTTCTTTGTTTTTTGAGAGTTTATATATTCTTCACTGGTGAAGAATCAGGCTTTGTCAGATGTATCTGAAGTGAAGGGTTCCTCCAACTCTGTGGGGATTTCTCTTCACTTCCGGATTGTGTTTCTTTTGATGCACAGAAGCTTTTGAGAGTTGGATGAGGTCCCATTTGTCAATATGTCGACCTTAATTTCTCTGAGTGGCAGCTGCTGTCTGATTTAGGGAGACTTTTCCTACGCTATATGTCTTGTATGTTGTTGCCAACTTTTTTTCTTCTATCTCCTTCAAAGTTTGGGGTTTCAGATTGAAGTCCCTTTTATCCGTCGTGGAGTTGACTTTTTGTACAGGGGCGAGAGGTAGGGTTTAATTCATTCTTCTACAAATGGTTAACTAGTTTTGCCAAGCACCACTTGGCTTGAAGATGCTGTTTTTTCCTCCATTGTGGTTTCTTGGCACCCTTGTCAAAAATGAGATGGCTGAAATTTGTGTATGTGCCTTCGAGATTGTGGTATCTTGCGTTTTTTTTTTCCATTGTCAACAGGTCTGTTTTGTGCCGGTACCAGGCTGTTTTTTTATGACTAGAGCCCTGTAGGTATAGTTTGAAACCGGGTATAGAGATCCCCGCTGTGTAGCTCTTTTTCACTCAGGGGTGTTTGGCTATTCGGGTCTTTTGTTTTTCCAATGATTAAAGAACTTTTATGTTTTCTCACAGGCCTGTGAAGACTCATTCG
Source organism: Rhizomys pruinosus (assembly GCA_009823505.1). Lineage (NCBI taxonomy): Eukaryota > Metazoa > Chordata > Mammalia > Rodentia > Spalacidae > Rhizomys > Rhizomys pruinosus. Next base: position 2,198,233 of record VZQC01011667.1, on the reverse strand, counting down.
GGATTTTGATTGGGCTTGCGTTAAATCTATACAAGAGTTTTTTGGTAAATTGGACAATTTTACATGTTAATTTTCCCAACCATGAGCAGGGGGAGGTTTTATTTTATTTCCCATTCTTCTGAGTCTGCTCATTCTTCACTTGTGCCTTCTTTTTTTCAGGGTTTAAAATTTTTTGTTGTTTTTTTTTTTTTTTTTTTTTTTTTTTTTTTTTTTTTTTTTTTTTTTTTTTTTTTTTTTGGGCTTTGTGAGTGGGAAAGGATCGCTATTGAATTCGTCTCCAGTTGCTGTTGTTGGTATAAAAGAAAGGCCATTGATTTTTTAAGGTTGATTTTGTATCCTCCAGCTTTGCTGAAGCGTTAATCGTTTAATGGATAGGTTGTTGTCTCTGGTGGAGGTTTTTGCATGCCCTTTAAGATAACAATCATAATCACACAAATAGGGAATAAGTTTTGCTTCCTCTTTTCCAATTTACAGGTGGGAAAGCCAAGTCAAAAGAGACCGGAAAAAAGAGAGAGTATTTAGAACTTAAAAGCTGATTTAGGGAGAATCTAGTCAAATACAAAATGGTGAGCAGAAACATACATATACCTTTAATAATCATTTTTCTTGCCTTATTGCCTGAACAAGTGTTTCAGACCTAGAATTGAAGAAGAGTGGTGACCAGGGGAAGCCTTAAACCGAGTTCTACCTTTGAAAGGAATGTCTTCGTCATTTCCCCCATTTGATGAGTATTGGCTGTGGGTTCCGGTAAGATGGCTTTGATTCATTGAGGAATATCCCTCCAATACAATTCCGTCTAGGACTTTAAGCATGAAGGGATTCTGGGTTTTGTCAAAGGCTTATTTCGCATCAATTGAGAATGCTGGTGTGGTTTGTTGGTCTCTTGGATGCCATTTATGTTGTTTGATGATGTTTATGATTTTCATATTTTGGGAACCAGCCCTGCATCTCTTGGGTATAACCAACTTGGGCATGATGGATGAGCTTCTTGAGGTGGGTCTGTATGCGATTTGCCAGTAATTCTGTTTAGAATTTTGGCATTGGTGCTCATTAAGGAGATAGGTCTATAAATTGCTTTTTAGTAGGTTTGTATCTTTGCCTGGATTTAGTATTAGGCTGATGTTGGCTTCATAAATGAATTTGGAGAAGTCCCTCTGATTTTATACGTCTAAATAGTTTCAGTAATAAGGGTTGTAGTTCTTTTTGAAACATTTTATAGAATTTCTGCTGTGAATTCTGGGCCTGGGCCTTTTTTTGTTGGAGCTTCTTACTACAATACAGCCTATCTGAGTTCTTCATATGTATGGGCCTGTTTAAGCTGCTGGTCTCTTTTTGACCAAGCTTTGGTGATTCCCAGATTCAGATATGCATCCATTTCTTTCTAGTTTTTCCAAACTGTAGAATATAGGTTTCTTCTTGTAAATATTCCCCATAGAATTTTCTTGATCTTTTCCATCCGTTGTGAGATTTCCCTTTTCATCACAGTTTATATTGATTTGGAGTTGTTTCCTCCCTGTTTCTTTCTTTTTGTTTACTGGACTAGAGGGCCTGGTCATAATCTTTGGTTTATTCTTTCAAAGAAACCAACTTTTTTTGGCTTCATTGATTATTTTGTATGTTTCGTTGTTTCTATTTCATGATTTATGCGTCGAATTTTTTGTTTTATTTCTTTCTCCTTGTCGGTTGCATTTAGGGTTCATCTTTGTTGCCTCTCAATTGCTTCTAGCTGTAGTGTTAGATCATCACTTGTGCTCTTTCTGTTTTTCTAAGTAGGCACCCAGGCTATAAACTGTCTCTCTTAGGACTGCTTTTAGGTATCACATAGGTTTGTTGTGTTGTTGTACAATTGTCATTGTCATTCAGTTCCGGTGTTTATTTATATCTTTCTTTATCTCTGGTTCCTTGCCCCCATTCATTATTCCAAAGTGTGTTGTTTAGTCCCCATGTGTTCTTGTAGCCAGCAGTGCTTTGTCCTGGTTTTGATGTTGAGCTTTAATGCACGGTGGTCTGACAGATGTCAATGAAAATTTATTTCAATCTTTTTGTAGTTTGTAGAGAGGTTTACTTCTGTGTCCCAGAATGTGGTCAATTTTTTCTGTGGGGTGCTGAGTAAAAGTGTATTCTCTGGATTAGAATGGAATGGTCGGTAGAGGTCTATGAGGTTCCATTTGGTCTATTGTATCAATCAGTTCAGATGTCCCTCTGCTTATTATTTTGTTTTGGGTCCTATTGACCTCTCCAAAGGACTCAGTAGGGTACTAAAGTCCCCCACTAAGGATGGAAATGGGGTTAGTCTGTGAACTTGTGGTGCTGGAAACGAAATTGTATTGTATCGGTGGGTCACCAGAATTTGGGGCAATATATTCATCATTGTGAAATCCTCTTTTGTGAATTGTTCCCTTTGATAAAAATGTCATGGCCTTCTTTGTCTCTCCTGATTGCTTTTAACTTTGAAGTCTATTGTACTGAATTTAAATAGCAACACGCTGACTGTCATTTTGGTACCATTCTTGGCGTGGAATATTGTTCTTTCCATCCCCGTCACTTTAAGTGGTGCCTGTCCTTGAAGGAAGACTGTGGTTTCTTGTAGACAGCATATCCTGGCTCTGTTTCCTCATCCCAGTCCTCCACCAGCTATTTCTTTGATTGGGGAGGTATCCTTAAATATTAAGGTTGTATAGACGGATAGATTTATGTGTTTTCTTTTCATTTTATTATCCATTTGCAGTTTGAATTTAGGTTTCTACTTCTGCAGTTATGCTTTATTGAATTCTCGCCTTCTAGGTGCATGGGATGGTTGCTCCTTTCTCTCCTTTCTTCTGTTCTTTTAATTGCTTCAAGGTATTCTCTGAAGGGGTTTGGTTTTTCCCGAATGTATTCCTTTCAAGTTGTTTAATGTCATGGAAGATATTGCATCTCTCCTTCCACTATGATTGACATTTTTGCTGGGATAATAGTAACCTGGGTTGGCAGCTATTGTCCCCTAACACTGGGAATGATTTGCTCCAGTGTCGCTGGCTTTCATTGTTTTTTGCGTGAGGAATCTGGTGTAATTCGTTGGTTTCCTTATATTCATTTGTTTTTCCTAGCTTTAGATGATTTTGTCTTTGAGATTTTGGGGTGTCTACATTTTAAATAATATGTGGCGATGGGGAATTTCTTTTCTATCTTGTCTGTTTAGAGTTCTAATGCTTCTTAACACTACGAGAATGTTTTGCTCCATTTTCTTCTTGCTTTTATGGTTTGAGGTGAGAAGTCTGTTGTAATTCCGATAGGTTTACCCTTATAGGTAACTTGTTTTGTCACTTTAAAGGATGTGGCTTTTGTTGGGTGTCTAAGCATTTACTATGATATGTGTGAGAATTTCTTTTCTGAGCTTGTCTGTTTTGGAGTTCTATGTGCTTTCTGTATATGTATGGGTTTGTCCTGTTTAGTTTGGTGAAGTTTTCAACTATTATTCTGGTTGAAGATCTGATCAATACCCAGTCTGACTTAGGATTCTTCTCCCTTCCTCATTCCTATGATGCCACTAGGTTTTATCTTTTTTCATAGTGTCCCACAGCTCGCTGGTTTTTTGTCCATTTTTGTGTATTTTTTAATTTTTCATAATCTTTTCCTTGAGGTTTTAGTTGTTTTCTGTTATCTTCCAGGTCTAAGATGTTCTTGTGGTTTCTGCTTTCCTCCATTCTGCTTCTTCTGGAGGCTTGTTTTCATTCCTTTCCTCTTGAGTGAATGAGTATTCTATTTACTGTCATTTCCTCTTCTGATTTCCGTTAGTGTTTCTGTTTCTTTTGGAGCTTCTCGATCTCTTTTTTTAGCTCTTTTGTTGGTTGGTTTTGTTATCTTTTTCAGCATGGAATCTTTCAGTGTTTCCCCTTCCTTCCGGTCGCAGGAGCTTGTCATCTCTCTCTCTCGCTCTCTCTCTCTCCTTTCTCTAGCCTCCTCTCTCACCTCTCCGCTCTCTCCCGGTCCTTCTTGAGTGCATTCTCTTTTCGTAGTTCTTTAATTTGTTTCTGTGTTCTTTAAGTTTTGTCTTTAAGTATGTTCATTATTGTGTTTCTGATGTCTGTTTCCTGGGGCATTCCCAGAGGGTTCCCACTGCTGGAGTCTTCCTTAGGGTTGGTAAAGCTTGGCTGGGATTATCCTGCACCTTTACAGTGTAGTCTCTTCTTCGTGTCAAGAACTGGCATATGGGCTGCTCCTTGCCTTATTCCAATGTGAGTCCTAAGTGGCTCTTCGATGTGTTGAAGGCTTGCTTGCTTTGCCTCTTTCAGATGCTTCTTCATAATCCCAGTTGGCCGGGGTGGGGTGGGGGGTGGGGGATGGGGGGGGGGTGGGGGGGTCACTCTTCAAGCCGCAACCTTACGCGGCTCAGGAGATCCAGAGAGCATTGCATTTCTGCTTGAAGGTGCCATCTCCTCAGATTGCTCTATTGAATTTTTTTTTTTTTTTGTCTTTTTGAAACAGGGTCTCCCTGTAGCCCCAGCTGTCCTAGAAATTGCTCTGTAGACCAGGCTGGCCATGAACTCACAAAGATCCGCCTGCCTCTGCCTCCCGAGTGCTAGGATTAAAGGTGTGTACCACCACACCCGGCTAGCTCTATTGAATTTTTAAGAGAGCAGTTGAGAGCCTGCCTGGACCAGGTCTGGGCCCAGATGTGTCTCATGTGCTAATCTGTCCATTCTCCTCCAGCCCTACCCAGCGTGGGCTTCCTCGAACCAGAAGCTCAAGCTTTGTCGGGTTGCAAAACTTGTCCATGGCTGTGTGGAGACTGTGACCCATCTAGAACTTGAACCAGATCTGTGTAACTCAAAAGGCCCATGTTCTCTCTGCTAGAAAGGGGGTTCCAGTCAAAGGCACGATAGGAAGTGTGAGAGCCCCTTTGTTCAACAGGTCCATTGCTCTTATTAAAAGGTTCACGGGCTGGAGAGATGGCCTAGCAGTTAAGAGCGCCAACCGCTCTTACAGAGGACCCGGGTTCGATCCCCAGCACCACATGGCAGCTGAGAACCGTCTGAAACTCCAATTCCAGGAGACCTCCAGTTCCAGGGGAATCCGACACCCTCTTCTGACCTCCGCGGCATTGCACGACACGGGTGCACAAACTTGCATGCAGACAGTACATTCTTACACATACAGAAATAAATAAAAATTAAAAAAAAAATGTTAAAAAAAAAAGGTTCAGTCACCAGCCCGTTTCTGTTAGTAATTCAGATGCTGCACTTGTCAGCTTTGGCCAATGCCCAAATTCCCCACAAACACTTAGCACTATTCTCCCTAGTGGCAAGAAATACACGAGGAGGCCTAAGTCTCACTAGCAATCCTGGAAATACAATCAAAACCACCCATCAAATAGAAGGAAAAAATAGTCTAGGCAAGAACACTTGCTGTGCAAGCCTGACAACCAGAGCTCAATCCCCAGAGCCCAGGCAAAAAATCTGGTACAGAAGCACACATCTGTAAGCCTAGCAGTCCTGCTGTGACGTAGGAGAAAGGGGAGGCTCACCCAGGAACTCCTGAGCCAGCTAGACTGGATTGAAGCATCAGAACCAAGAGAGTCCCTCCCTGCCACAGCATGGTGGCAAGTAGAACCTGTGTACATGTTTGCAAATATGCACACAAACACTATAAATAAAATACTTTTTTAAGAAGCCTGATACTATCTGATTTGAGCAAAGATATGTGGTAGAGAGAACTCTTAGACACAGCCAGAAGGGACTCTGAATCTACTTTCAAGTAAACTTGAAAACATAATTCTGCTGTTCTGTCTATGCCCTAGGGAAATGCTTCCATGTGGAAATAAGACACACAAGCAAGGATGTTCATAGACAGAGTGTTTATAATAACAAGAGAGAGGGAGAGAAAACAAGCTGTCTGTCTCCAGGCAAATGGATAAATAAATTATGGCATCTTTAATGGAAAGTCAAGTAGCAATGAACATAAATGAACTACATTTATGTGTTATTGCATAGCTTAACAAAAACACACAAAACCAAAATCATGTAGAATCTGAACCCAGGTTCAGTTCCCAGCATCCACATGGCAGCTAGTAGCCATCTAAAACTCCGATTCCAGAGGATCCAAGGCCCCATTGTGGCCTCTGTATACATTGCACAAAAGGGTGCACTGTCATACAAACATTCATGTAAGGTTTGACAGTATGCAAAAGAGCCTCTGTAGTGTCAGGAATTCCTAAGCACAGGACAAAGTATAAGGCCCAGATAGCAGTGTCAGATTTAGAAGGGTTGGTCTTCTAGGATGGGATGGGGATGATAGGATGGAGGGCTTAGTGGAGATGATGGGATGAGGACATGGGGCCCCCTGCTTGTCCTGGCAGTGATGCGCTAGACAGTTTAGTTCTCAACTTGACCTACCTGGAAAGAGGAAACTTGACTAGGGAATTTCCCCTATAGATTTGCCTGTGGCTGCTCTCTGGCCACAAAATAATTCTTTAGCATGTCTGTGAGGCATTTTCTTGATTGTTGAGTGATGTGGGAGGGCCCAGCCCACTTTGGATGGTGCCGCTTTGGGTTGTTCTGTATTGTATAAGAAAGCAGGCTAAGCACAGGCCAGAAGAGCAAGCCAATAAGCAGCGTTCCTCTCTAGTCTGTGCTTCAGTTCCTGCCTCCAGGTTCCTGCCCTGAGTTCCTGCCCTCGCTTCCCTCAGTGAGGGACTGTCACTAGGAAGAATAAGATGCAATAAACTGTTTTCTCCTCCAAGTTGGAATTGATAAGCGTTTCATCACAGCAAGACAAAGCAAACTAGGACAAAATGCTTTTTGTTTCATTTTGGTTGGATGGTGAGCAGGTGAGTGGTCACTTTGTTGTTCTATATTTTGTGTGTGCCTAAAATAATTCCTTAGCAATGAAAATTATTGACTTAGCCAATATTTTCAATAGCACATTCAGAAGACCAGTTCAAAATGTGAATACCCATGTTTTTTTTTTAATTTTATTTATTTCTGTATGTGTATGAATGTACTGTCTGCATGCAAGTTTGTGCACCCGTGTCGTGCAATGCCGCGGAGGTCAGAAGAGGGTGTCAGATTCCCCTGGAACTGGAGTTCTCCTGGAATTGGAGTTTCAGATGGTTCTCGGCCGCCATGTGGGTGCTGGGGATCGAACCCGGGTCCTCTGTAAGAGCGGTCGACGCTCTTAACCGCTAGCCTATCTCACCAGCCCGTGAATACCCATGTTTTAAGAAGTGCAAAGTGGTTCAATAAAGTTGAGAAGCACTCTCTTTTTTATTTTTTATTTATTTTTGTATGTTTATGAATGTACTGTCTGCCTGTAGGTTTGTGCACCTGTGTTGTGCAATGTCATGGAGGTCAGAAGAGGGTGTGAGTTTCAACTGGAATTGGAGTTAAAGACGGTTCTCAGCCACCATGTGGGTGCTGGGGATCAAACCCGGGTCCTCTGCAAGAGCAGTCAGCACTCTTAACCGCTAGGCCATCTCTCCAGCCCCAAGAAGCACTCTCTTAAAGAATAATAAAACAGGGGGCTGGAGAGCTGGCTTAGCAGTTAAGAGCACTAGCTCCTTTTACAGAGAACCCAGGTTCGGTTCCTAGCATCCACATGGCAGCTAATAGCCATCTAAAATTCCAATTCCAGAGGATCCAAGGCCCTCTCTGGCCTCTGTGGTCATTGCACAAAAGGATGCACTTTCATACATGCAGGCAAAACACTCAGACGCATAAAATACAAACAAATAAAACTTCTAAAGAAAATTAAAGACTTTTTAAAAAGTCAGTTCTTTTAAAAAGCCTAGATTTCTTATAAATATCAAAGAGAGGGTTATTCCATGTAAATACATTGTCACAGAGCAGACATCATTAAACTCCAGCTGCCCACTCTCCATTCTTATAAATAAGCTTGTATGGAAAAAACATCTACATCCATTTTTTATGGTTGCTATAGTGGTAGATTTAAGTAACTGTGACAAAGATCCATAAAGCCTAAAATATTCACTACTGAGCAGCTTAAGAGGCTGGTGCCACCAACACTGCATTTAAGATTGTTTGTTTGTTTGTTTGTTTGTTTTGAGACAGGGTCTCATGGTGTAACCCTGGCTGGCCTGAATCTCAAACTCAAAGAGATCTGCCTGTCTCTGCCTCCCAAGTGCTGGGATCAAAGACATGTACCACCACACCTGGATCAATGCATTTGGAACTGTAACACTAGAACTCTCTCCTCACCTCAGAAACTGAGTTGTTAATGAATAGCGACAGGAGACCATTAGCTCTATGTAGAATTCCTTAGAGGGTGGCATATGCTTTTGTACTGCCTCTGCAGTACCCAGTGTGGTGCCTGCCTATACTTAGTGCTCCTTGAGTACTTCCCTGCATTGACCAAAATTTCAAAAGCATGTACAGAGTAGACTGATAGGATGTATGCTCACTAGCTGTAAGGAGGGCAGAATGTTTTGGTTTAGATAAGAAAGGAGTTAAAAAATTCTCTGTCATGGGGCTGGAGAGATGGCCTAGCGGTTAAGAGCACTGACTGCTCTTACAGAGGACCTGGGTTCGATCCCCAGCACCCACATGGCGGCCGAGAACCGTCTGAAGTTCCAATTCCAGTTCCAGGGGAATCCGACACCCTCTTCTGACCTCCGCGGCATTGCACGACACGGGTGCACAAACTTGCATGCAGACAGCACATTCATACACATACTGAAATAAATAAAATTAAAAAAAAAATTCTCTGTCATATAACAATCCAAGGATAATCACCCCATAGCTGTTACAGGAGCTCATGAGGTCAGTACCCAAGCACTTTCCTTCCTGTGGCTCTGCCAACCCCTGGGCAGTGCCTTCTTTGTACAGCTCCACATAGCAGGACTGCTTCTATCCAGTGGGAAGAAAGTGGAAGAGCAGCACGGGACTCAGGGAATGCCTGCATCACTTTTGATTGACCAGCACTTTGTCATATGACCACATATAGCTGCAAGGGAGCCTGGTAAATGTAGTCTTTGAGGAGCCGTGTGATCAGCAGAAAATGTGAATCCTAAAATAAACACATGAGGACAATAAAGGGCTCTGAAGGACAGCGAGCAATGTCTGCCAGAAGAGATATGTTAAAAGCATTAATCCTGGTCTAGTTTGCCTTCTGTTACTGTGATAAGTAACTGACCAAAACCAACTTAGGGAAAAAACAGGTTTCTAGGCCTTCCAGATTAAAGTCCATCATCAAGAGAAGCCAAGGCAAGAACCTGGAGGCAGGAACGGAAGCAGAGACCACAGAGGAATGCTGTTGACTGGCTGCTGCTTCCTTTGGCTGATGCTCTGCTACCTTTGTTATACAGTCCACCTGCCTAGGGTCGACACCACCCACAGTGGGCCGGGCCCTCCTACATCAACTAGCAATTAAGAAAATACCTCACAGACATGGGCACGGGCCAGTCTGGTCTGGGAGATTCTTCAGTTGAAGTTCTCTCTTCCCAGGTGTCTCTAATTGGTGTCAAGTTGACAAAACCAACCGCACATCGTTAATTGGGGCAGAATATGTTCCCTACAGGTAGACATTATTTTCTGCTCTTTTTAAAAATAAAATATGAAGCCGGGCGTGGTGGCACACGCCTTTAATCCTAGCACTCGGGAAGCAGAGGCAGGTGGATCTTTGTAAGTTCAAGGCCAGCCTGATCTACAGAGTGAGTTCCAGGACAGCTGGGGCTACAGGGAGACCCTATCTTGAAAAGACCAAAAAAATAAATAAATAAATAAAAACTAAACATGATGGCAGAGCAGGGGATCCATAATGCTGCTTCATCATTTTCTGCTCAAAATAATGTGGCGATGCATAGAGAAAGACACGCTACTTTCATTCTCCTGGGTGTTCGAAGCCCTGCTTCTGAGATGAATCTTTGTAAACATATTGGAAAAGACCCAGCATTTCCATCTTTGGGGCAGGTAAAGCTAGTGGTCCTGTTGCTAACTGAACGTAGCATTCTAAAACGACTGGTCCTAGGGCCCTTAATATTCCTCCTAAGGCAGAAAGAATGGGCAGAGCTGGGGACGAGGCATCTTCATGCAGCTTTTCTTTCTCTGAGGCAGATTTAACAAGCTGGTTCTTTTCTGTGCTTTGGTATTAGCATTAAACAGCAAGTGGGTCCAATTCTTAGACCAGTATTTCTCCCAGGAACTTTGCAAACATTACAGGTTCCATTTGCTGCAATAATACCATTTTGCTTTCTCTTAGAAAGGTGCACAGAAATCCTGGTGTGACTGACTTCAGTGCAGAGTGCTCTCAATTTGTTAGTCTTTCTGCTACCCCAAAACAAAAGGAAGAGGTAATCAATTTCAGGATCTGAAGCCTGTGAAAGGAGTTTGACTAAGGCTGTGTCTCCAGGAAGTGTGTTGAGGAGGGGGCTGGGGGCCATAGTCAGGCCCATAGTCTTCTGATTTGCCATTTCACGATTCATTTCCAATGGCACCATTTGACTGTCACACTCACAGAATCCTGTAATGGGAACTGCTTGATGTATAAGAAGTGATGCAAAAGCGTTTCATTACAGCAGGCTTTCATAGCCTCAGCTCTGTCGGCATTTGGAGCTGGATAATTCTTATTGTGGCAGAGAGGAGAGGCAGCTTTCCTATGTGTTAGAGGCTGTTTACCTGCAGCCTCACTTCTGCCTTATGGATGCCAGCAGCACCTTCCTGATGTGACAGCCAAAAAATGTTTCCAGATATCACCAAATATCTAGTCAAAGTCACCCCTGGCTGAGAATCACGGATTCACCCATACCTACTGGCTAATGGCTTAAAAGAAAGATAGGAATTCTGTTCCTAAATGCATCTGTGACTCATCCAAATAGGTCAGCCCCCTTGGGTTAGTTTCCTGACTTTAGGAGAGTACAGGAGGGAGCTCTCAGCATGGACACCTGGGGCTCTGCAAGTCAGAAGCTGTCCAGTGGGATTTGTCTCTAGAATATGATCTGGGAGGAAGCAAAATGAAGAAGAGTGAAGACTGGAGAGAGAGGCACACCATACATCCAAGGGTAGACTGTAGGGAAATGGGTGTCTGGGGTGGGCATCGGGTCTTCTTGGCTGGAGAGATGGGGAAGACGAAAGGACTGAGAGGCAGGGACTCTCCCTGCAATTGCAAGAAAACCTTAAACCTAGTGGCTGTGCCTACAAATTGGTTTTACTTTGGCACTCGTCCCAGGGTCTGGCATCTGGCAGCTAGCTACCCAAGCACAGAGAGCCAGTGGAGTCTGCTAGCAAGGGCCCAGCCACGGCCTGCCTGAGTTCAAATCCCAGTTCTATCACTGACTGACTGTATGTCAGTCTCCCTGGGCTGTAATGAAGATTAAATTTGGAGGGTTAAAGAAAATAGTAGATAAGATCATAGCTATGAATGAGTGTACATGTATGGATGGATGTTTTATAGGTGTGTGTGTGTGTGTGCACGTGTGCGTGTGTGTGTGTGTGTGTGTGTGTGTGTGTGTGTGTGTAAGTAAAGTTAGAATTGTTCCTGGCCCACTGTATGGCACCTAACCCAGGCTCTGGTCGGTAGCTGATATGCAATCCTTATATGTGTATAAATTATTAAGTAAGGACATGTCCCTTAGATTCTGAGTCTCTCTGGGACAGCTACAGCATGTGTGCACAGCAGGTACTCGGTAGCAATGAACTCTCTAGAGTTGGCTGGGTTAGAGGAGGAACTACAAAACACGAGCCCGACTTAAGCCATGCCTTTAAAGAGGTATGGCTGGGTCGAAATGGAGCTCTGAGGAGCCAGGCGACATGGGCACCACGAATAACTCCCTCAGGTCTGTTTCTTCCTCTGTGAAATGTGGCTACGAAAAGCTGCCGTGGGGACTTCCTGTTGTGGTGAGCTGTGAGGGAGCCCAGGGTTGGGCTGCCTGGGCTTACTGCCAGCTCCATCACCTACGAGACCCTGATAAAGTGAGAGGGAATTTCAGTGCCTGTTTTCCTCCATAAACTGAGGGTAACAGCCTCCAACCTGGGAGGAGGGGGTCTTTTGAAGAATAATTGAGGTGTAATAAGTAAAATGCTTAACAAATCCAGTGTTGCCTGTAAATGCCTACAGCATGATTAATATAAACTGTAGTGTGTCAGAAGCTGTGTGTAAGTGCTCAGCATTCCTGAGTGTTGTCTCCATTCTCTTCCAGGACAACTAATAACTTACAGTCATGGGGAACCTTCTTAAAACCCAAGTTACCAGCGGTGGGGCCCTAGGCAGCATGGCGGGGCTGTGTCCTTTCATATTCACCCCCGTGACAGCCCAACACCTCAGTGTGAATCCTACAGTGGTACGTTTCCAGCACTTTCCATGTGAGCAGGGGCACAGGGCTTCCCGTCATAAAGCAGCCTACTCCCAGGCAGCCTCCTGGTTCCTGCTGCTAAGAGGAACTGCAGAGGGAAGTTGCTCTGTCTCAGATGGTCAGCATGTTGGTAGTAGCCAGACAAACAAGGGCAGGACACATGAGCAGAGGAGCGGAAAGGCTCAAGAGTGAAAGCAGGCTCACAGCAAGGCCCACCAGATGAAGGGCTGCAGCCAAGGCTAGATCCAGGGAGCCTGGGGTCCAGAACAATTGGAAAAGGCCGTAGCAGTTAGTAAAGACCTCCCTGGGGTTAGAAGGTTGAGTGGATGGAGAATGGAGATGGTTTAGCTAAATCCATGGGGAGGGGACTGCAAAATCATAGTAACAAGTATACATTCCAAGTATTGAATAATCAGTGTCATCACACACTATGCTGAGCGGTTCCTGAGTATTTTCTCCTTAAATCCTCATTACAGCTATTGAATACTGTATCATCATCCTGCTTTGTAGATGAGGAGACTGAGGCTTCCAAAGGTTGTTACCTGTCAAAAGTCTCAGTAGATGTGGACAGGAGCACTGGTCCTGGCCACTAGGCTTTGCTGCCAAACAAGAGCTCACTGGCTTTGGTGTCAGACACTAGCATGGTTTGAATGTAGTGTCCCACCAACAGGCTCACATGTTTGGACACTTGGTCCTGGGTGATTATACTACTTTGGAACATAGTGGACCCTAATTGGAAGAAGTGCCTTACAGGGTTATAGCCCCACCTGGCATCTGGCCCGAGTTCTCTGCAGCTGTCCCATGCTACGACACCATGGACCAAATCTACTCCCTTGTGCCCTCCCCACCATAATGGATTGTAACCCTCTGACCCCACGAGCCAAAATAAATACCTCTTCTCTAGGTTGCTTCTGTCAATTAGTCACAGTGACAAGAAAAGTAACTAGGACATTCAGACTTTGTTAGTGTCCTTACCATAGAGTGGGAAAAGTAGCGATGATGATGGTGGTGATGATGATGATGATGATGATGATGATGGTGATGATGATGGTGATGATAGTGATGGTGATGATGATGATGGTGATGATGGTGATGATGGTGATGATGATGGTGATGATGATGGTGATGGTGATGATGATGGTGATGATGGTGATGATGATGATGATGGTGATGATGATGGTGATGATGATGGTGATGATGGTGATGATGATGGTGATGATAGTGATGATGATGGTGATGATGGTGATGATGATGGCGATGATGGTGATGATGATGATGGTGGTGATGATGATGATGGTGATGATGATGGTGATGATGATGATGATGGTGATGATGATGATGATGGTGATGATGGTGATGATGGTGATGATGATGGTGATGATGGTGATGATGATGGTGATGATGGTGATGGTGATGATGATGGTGATGATGGTGATGATGATGGTGATGATGGTGATGATGATGGTGATGATGATGATGGTGATGATGGTGATGATGATGATATAGCAATAATCCCAGGAGACAATCAGTTGAAGTGGTGGAAACCAGGCACTCAGCAGTGCCTGGGGTCCAACATGCATGCAATAAAGGGAGACTTTGTATTACTGATCATGACTGTGGGGGCTGTATTGGGACAGATTCCAGAGTCACAGTATGAAGAATCCCTGTGGAAGCCATGCCGTCATTCACAGCAGTCCCCTGTTGGCCAGCAAGTCACTAAAAATGGGGCCGAGTGGAAGCTGGAGTGATTGAGTACCTGTGGTTTGTCAAATTCATTTGTTGGGATGATAATCTAAAATGTGGTGGTCTGGAGATGTGAGACCTTAAGAAGTGGAAGCTAGAGAAGGGTCCTTGAGGATGCTGTCCTGAGATAGAACAATGCAGGTCATCTGGTGAGTTCTTGCGATGTTGTTATAGAAGACCAAGACTGGCCTCTCCCCACCTTCTGGCTTCCTGTCTTGCTCTGTAAGCTTTTTGTTTCTTGTACAAGCTCTTGGCACAATGCCATCTACCATGGTGTGTCACAGGCAGGGTGGCCCTAGCCTCCTAATCTTGAACTTTCAGGAGCTCTAGGGATGTAGTTCACTGGATAGATGCTTGTCTGGAATGTAGGAGGCCCTGGGTTCAGTTCCCAGTATTACATACTAGGCCTAGTGGAACATACCTGTAATCCCAGGAGGGAGATCTCTGTGATATCAAGACCAGCCTGGTCTACATAGTGAGTTCCAGACTAGCTAGGGCTACAAGGGAGATCTTGTCTCAAAAAAAGCAAGCTAAGAAGTTCAAGATCATCTCAACTACTCTGCAAGTTCAAGTACCCAGTTTGAGTATTTTGTTATAGTCATAGAAAATGGACTAATATAACAAATAAATTAACCTTATAGTAGGCTTAATTTTTCTTAACCATAAAATGGATTAAAGATAATAAAGCCTACCTCACATGGTTATCCTGGGAATTAACCATGTTGATATTTGTAAAAAGCTTATAATATATCTGCTATGTCAGTACTTGTTAACTCAGTAAGACACATAAAGTAGTACAGTGTGCCCATTTTATGCGTTAGAAAACTAAAGAAAATTAATTGCAAACTAGGCATGGTGGTGCACGCCTTTAATCCAAGCACTTGGGAGGCAGAGGCAGGTGGATCTCTGTGAGTTCAAAGCCAGCCTGGTCTACAGAGTGAGTTCCAGGACAGCTGGGGCTGCAGGGAAACCCTGTCTCAAAAAGACCCAAAAAAAAAAAGAAAAAGAAAATTAATTGCCTGTGCAGACTGACACAGCTGGTGAGGACGAACCTGAGAGACGAACTCAGGTAGGTTGGTGGCCAAGCCTGAATTCCCAGGACACACTCACTAGAGAGACACTGGGCGCAAGCTTCCAGGAGCCTTCTTAGGATTGAGCCTTGGGCTAGGGAGAGAAGAGGAGCAAGAGCCTCCTGGGTAGGCTCGGAGCACCCTGGGGAGCTGCTTTTCCTTGCTTGCTGGTCTGGTACAGAAACCACCTTTTCATCCAGCACTGACTCTCTGACCTCTGTCATCACAATTTGCTTGCAAAACCACGTTGGACAGTGTGGTAGCCTTCTGGGAGCCAGGCGTCCCCACTGGGGCGAGGATTGCCTTGATTCTGGTGGCATTTGTTAGACACGGTGTCTAATTTGAGATCTTGGGAAACACTGTGATTGCAGTGTTCTGTGTTCCGTCTCTGTGTTAGCTTTGTCCACACAGTGTTTTCTTTCCAGGCTGCACTTTGCTTTGTAATGTGTGTGTGTGTGTGTGTGTGTGTGTGTGTGTGTGTGTGTGTGTAGACGTATATTCTTATGTGTACATGAGTGCACATGTTGGCAGGCACACATACTCATGTATTATATGTGTATATGTAGAGGCCAGTGCTCAACCTCAGATCCTGTTCCTCAGGAGCGGTAGCCCTTGTTCTTTGAGACAGGATCTCTCATTATTGAGACCTGGAGCTTGACTATTCCATGAGGCTGGCTGTCCAGATTGCTCCAAGGAGCCTTCTGCTTCTGTCTCCCCAGCCCTGGGATTACAACCACGTGTTGCTGTGCCCAACTTTTTATATGGTTGCTGGGGGTTGAAGTCAGGTCCTCACGTTTGTGAATCAAACACTTCCAACTGAGCTATCTCTCCGGCCCTGAGTCCTAGATAGCTTTAGTGTCTACTTGACACACCTGGGTTGAGGGAGCCTCAATTGAGGAATTTCCTCAACTGGACTGCCCTGTGGCCATGTCTGTGAACCATTTTCTTGATTGTGGAGTGATGTAGGAGGGCCCAGATCACTTTGGGCAATGCCAGCCCTAGGGAATTTATCCTGTATTGTATAAGAAAGCAGGTTGGGGGCTGGAGAGATGGCCTAGCGGTTAAGAGCGCCGACCGCTCTTGCAGAGGACCCGGGTTCGATCCCCAGCACCCGCATGGAGGCCGAGAACCGTCTGAAACTCCAATTCCAGGAGAACTCCAGTTCCAGGGGAATCCAACACCCTCTTCTGACCTCCGCGGCATTGCACGACATGGGTGCACAGACTTGCATGCAGACAGTACATTCATACACATATGGAAATAAATAAAAATTAAAAAAAAAAAAAGAGAGCAGGTTGGGGGGCTGGAGAGATGGTCTAGTGGTTAAGAGCACCGACTGCTCTTGCAGAGGACCCGGGTTCAATCCCCAGCACCCACATGGCGGCTGAGAACCGTCTGAAACTCCAATTCTAGGAGAACTCCAGTTCCAGGGGAATCTGACACCCTCTTCTGACCTCCGCAGCATTGCACGACACGGGTGCACAGACCTGCATGCAGATAGTACATTCATACACATAGAGAAAAATAAATTAAATTTTTAAAAAATGCTTAAAAAAAAAAGAAAGCAGGTTGAACATGGGCCAGAGGAGCAAGACAGTAAACAGGACTCCTCCGTGCTCCAGATTCCTGCCCTGAGTTCCTACCTTGGGCTCCCTGAGTGATGAGTTATGACCCAGAAGATGTAAGCCAAATGAATCCCATCCTCCCCAAGTTGATATTGGTCAGAGTGTTTTGTCTCAGCAACTGACAGCAAGCCAGAACCCCCTGTAATTCATATCAACAGTTGTGATGTGAGCTCTCTAGCATCAAGTGGGGGTTGTGCTCTTCACACATACTCTTTGAAGCGCTGTGTGAGAACTGCCTCATTTGACCCCCACCCAGCATCCTGGGAAGAAGGTGTCACTACAAAGCTCCTTTTACAGATGACAAACACTAAAGCTGCTGGCTCTAAGATCACACAGCCACCAAGCAGCAGAGATGGATTTGAACCCAGGGAGAGACAGGGCAGAGTTCCCGCTCATAACCTCCATGCTAGCTTTAAAGGATAATAACCACAGAGAGGTGTCTGGGTGTCCCCGGTTGGCTTCTGCCACTCAGAAGGCATCAAGAGATCAACAGAATACATTACTCCTCACCCGTATACTTCGCTCTCCTTACCAGGGAGACAAGACAGTGTGTTCTCTCCCTGTGCTCGGGTTTGAAGCTAGAAATCTCTGGAAAACAGCTTTCTTCTGAGATCACGTGTCTGAAGTGATGGAAGATACTGAGCTGGTCTCTCAGGAGTTGGGCACTTGAAAAATCAGAGAAATTGACCACCTCTGCAGCTGACCTCTTACTTAAATTGACCAAGTTTTTTTTTTTTGTACTGTTGAAAGCCACTCAAAGGGAAAACCACAAAGTTGGTTCCCTGGGGAATCCCCAGGGGACAGGCTTAATAGATTTCTGCATAAATAAGTCAGGCACAGAAGAAGGCATACCTATTTGCTTGGGCCACAGGGGCCCTGTTGGTTTGCAGCTTGGAGGGCCTGCCAGGACTTTTCCAGAATAAATGGAGCCAGAGCTCTGTCCACTAGAATCTTGCAAGGGATGGTTTTCTGCAGAGTTAAATATCCTAACAAACCAAGTTGAACAGAAAGCCGTGTTTTCACAGTTTGTTGGAAAATGATTTTATAACTGCTTTAGTTTGCTTGCTTGACTTAGTTTAGTAACCAGACCTTTTATTTGCTTTGTGTGTCTGAGGGATTCTTGATAAACAGGTGCTTCCTGGGGCTTTACTCAAGATGAATGGGGCCAGGTGTGGTGGTGCATGACTGTAATCCCAGCACTCAGGAGGCTGACACAGGATCGGAAGTTCCAAGACAACATTGCTACATAACAAGTCCCTGAGGTTGGAGGGGGAGCTCCCCAGTGAGGAGAAGTTCTCTTTAATATATGGTATTGAGCCAACTGAATACCCGCATGCAGAAGAATGGAATTAGACTTTTCTCTCACACTATATACAAAAACCAACTCAAAACAGATTCAAGACCCAAACTTTAAGATGTGAAACTGTAAAACTACTAGGAAATCATAGAAGAAAAACTCCATGACATTGGTTTTGGCAGAGAATTTTTTGATATGTCCCCAAAGCACAGTCAACAGAGTTAAAGGTGGACAGGTGGAATTGCATCAAATTCAAAAACCTCTGCACAGCAAAGGAAAGAACAGCAAAAAGACAGCATACAGAATAGGAGAACGTGTTTGCAAATGTGCATCTGAGAAGGAGTTACTATCCTGAATATAGAATAACAACTCAATAGCACAAGATGAACAACTCAAATGAGCAAAGGACTTAAATAGACATTTCTCAAAAGAAGACAAACAGATGGCCAAAAAAAATATTTTAAAGGCTTATTTTATTTCTGTGTATGTGTGTGCCTGAGTGTATGTATATATGTACACCATGTACAGGTCCCCTCAGAGGCCAGAGGAGGGCATTAATTCCCTTGGAACTGGAGTCATGGACAGATGTGAGCCATCCAGCATGGGTGCTAGGAACTGAACTCAGGTCCTCTGAGGGGTAGGACCACATCGACTCAGTGAGTGCTCTGAACCACCAAACCATCTCTCCAGCTCCCCAGGAAATTTTGAAATATTTCTAAATGCCCAACATTGCTCATCAGGGAACTGCAAATTCAAACCACAGTAAGATACTGCTTTCCACCTCACAGAATGTCTGTGGTTGAAAAGGTGACAAGGAAAAGGAATCCTTGTACACTGCTGGTGGGAATGTGCATCAGTGCAGCCATCATGAAAAATATTATGGATGTTCCTCAAACATTAGAAAAGCAGGGGGCTGGAGAGATGACTGGGCAGCTAAGAGCACTTGCTGCTCTTACAGAGGATTCTGGTTTGATTTAACCATCTGTAACTCTGTGCTCCAGGGGATCTGACACCCTCTTTTGACCTCCAAGAGAATTACATGACACAGGTTCACTTACAAGCATGCCAGCAGTACACTCATACACATAAAATAATAATAATAATAATAATAATAATAGAATATTTTTTTAAACTAGAAAAGTTGAACTACCATAGGATCTAGCAATCCCTCTACTGCATGTACACCTAAAGGAAATCAAAGAGGTACTCTGCATCACTGTGCTAATTTGCACCATCATTTATGATAACCAAGTGATGGATGATTGGAAAAAGAAATGTAGGGCATGGGTAACAGACACCCCTTTCTGTGGTTACAAAAGAAATCAATCTGGAGGATATTGTGTTCAGTCAGATAAACTGGGCTCAGAAGAACAAATGCTGCCTGGTCTCACATGTGGAACCTGAAAAAGGTGATCTCACAGATGGTTACTAGAGGCTGAGTGTGCAGAAGAAGGACTGGGGACTGGAACTCAAAGGATACAATTTCCAGTTAGCCCTGAGGAAATAAATTCAAGAGATCTATTATACAACAGGATGTGTATACTTAGTAACAGTGTAGTACCTACTTGAAAATTGCTAATAGAGTAGATTTGAGCTGGGGATACAGTTCATTTGGTAGATTGCATGTACAAGTAGACCAGAAAGTAGATATGAACCACTCATCCCACCAACATGGTAAGTTGATTCCATAATACATTTTTGTCTTAACTTGGACATTCTGCAGTGTACACATTTCAAATCATCATGTTCCATGTGATAAATATATATACGCATGTATAATTTTTATCAGTCAGTTAAATATTAATTTTGTTTTTTTTGATCATATAAAGTTGACTTTATTTTTTATTTATTTTTTATTTATTTATTTTCTATGTGTATGAATGTACTGTCTGCATGTGGATTTGTGCACCCGTGTTGTGCAATGCCTCAGAGGTCAGAAGAGGGTGTCGGATTCCCCTGGAACTGGAGTTCTCCTGGAATTGGAGTTACAGACGGTTCTCAGCCGCCATGTGGCTGCTGGGGATTGAACCCGGGTCCTCTGCAAGAGCAGTTGGCGCTCTTAACCACTAGGCTATCTCTCCAGCCCCCTAAATCTTCTAACAAAGAGTGTAAATGATGGCTCATGCTGGTCTTTCCTGTCAGCTCTTGCTGTTTGCATCTCGCACTGCTTTGCCTACAGCAGAGATCAAGGTGGATGTGGTCCTACCCCTGGACACAAACATGCTGTAGCAGAAACTTTTTGTTTTTGTTGTTTTTAAGTAAATGAAGGGTCGGTGAAACAACTCACCAAATAAAAGCTCTTGTTGTAAGCCAGGCATGGTGGCACATGCCTTTAATCTCAGCACTCAGGAGGCAGAGGCAGGTGGATCTCTGTGAGTTCAACGCCCAACCTGGTCTACATAGTGAGTTCCAGGACAGCTGGGGCTGCAGGGAGACCCTGCAGACAAAAAAAAAAAACCTCTTGTTGCCAAGCAAAGAGAGAACAGATTTCTGAAAGTTGTCCTCTGACTCCTAAATGCATACTGTAGCATATACACAATATTAAATAAATATAAATAAGTAAATAAATAAATAATAAAATAATAAGAAACTGTTTAGGTCAATTAGTGATAAACGGTGAAGGTGCTACTGAGGGTGCAGAAGGAACTGGCCAGGAGATGGGTGTAAAGACAGAAGAGCAGCACGCTTTGTGTGGATGATCTGATCGGAGGGAACTGGCCAGGAGATGGGTGTAAAGATGGAATAGCAGCACGCTTTGTGTGGATGATCTGATCAGAGGGAACTGGCCAGGTGTAAAGACGGAAGAGCAGCACGCTTTGTGAGGATGATCTGATCAGAGGTCTCCTTGGCTATGATTAAGCTTAAACTTGAAGGACCAGGAACGGCCACCTCTGCAAAGAGGCCCAGGGAAAGGAAACTGGGGACATTGTCCTGGGGCAGAAAGACCTTGGCCTATGAAAGGAACACAAGAGGAACAGACTCACCAATGCAGAGGGAGGGGGAAAAGATGGAGAACAGACCAGGTCAGTCACCTTCAGAGCCCTGCAGACTATGTACCAGAAGCCAGATTTTATCCTCCGTGTAATGGAGGGTATTGAGAGGCTCAAAGCAGGGGCAAGATGGACTCTGCTTATGCTTACACTCAGACTCTATGGGAGAGGTGGCGAGTATCAGGGAGAGTGAAACAGAGAACCTGTTAGGTTTCTACAGTATCCCACCCAGAGGTCCATGCTGGGACCCAGGTTAGGGGAGAGCCGTGGAGGTGGAGGGGAGGGGATGGATTTGGGGTTCAGGTGTAGCATCAACAGCTGGTGGGATAGGACATATATGTGTGAGGCTAGATTCTAGTCCTAGCAACTAGATGGGCAGCGATGCTACTGACTGAGATGGGTGTCGAGGGGCAACTTTAGAGGGCAGGGACAGAGCTGTTCATACAGTTCCAGTGTGGACATGCTGCATTTGATGGTCTTAAGATATCCCAAATCCAGTAGAAGCTGAATGTTTGGCGATATCCACAGTACATGATAGTAAATCCCAGGACCCACTAAGCCCCTGCAGGAGGGGTTCAGATCACCACATCCTGCTCACTCCTTAGTGCTTGGTGGACCAGAGAGTTCCTTTGCCTCAGTTTCCTTATCACCAGTGGGCTGCTAATCGCAATCAGCTCCCTGACGCATAGTGATGATGGGCTAAGATCTCCATAGTTAAGCATTCAGTCAGTGTCAGCTTCCTGTAATAACAATTATCATCATCTTAGCTGCAGTAATTTTCTTGCCATTTGTCTCTTTCTAATTAAAATCCAGGGCCTCAGGAGCTGGTAAACACTTCGGATGTTCTTGGAACTATCTGCTTACCAACCTGAGTTCTGTGAACCTAGGCTCTGTCTGCCCCCCTTCTCTGGAGCCCCCTAGCACGGGGCCCAACACACAGTAGGCCTGGGAATTTTTTCCCCAGGCCCATGGAATGTACCTTGATCGCTGGGAAGGGGGAAAAAAGTTTATTTTAATAAAATGACACAGTGAAGCTATCAGAAGAGGCTTAGAGACAACCAAGAGAAATGGCAGGAGGTATGTATTTTCTGGGACAGTGACCATGTACAGCATCTGTCCTGAGGTGGGAATGCTTTTTAAGATGTTCTTATTTGCATATATTCATTGTGCATAATGGTTTCGTCATGACGTTTGCATACATGTACCTAACGTACTTCAGTCATGTTCTCTACTCTCTTTCCCTGCTTTGTCCCCCCGCTCTCCTGTTTCCCACTAGTCTCTTCTCTTTTCCTGCCATTTTACTCTATCTTGTCTTTTTTTTATGACCCAATACATTTCGTTAGGGTTCCTCACGGGAGCATGGGTGAGAGGTGATTGGTAGGAATATGCAGGTACTTTACCAGTGGCTACACGAATGATAAAAGTGTCACTCCCTTTCCCATCAACCATTAATTTTGAATAAATCCTGAGGGAAGGGTGGGTCTTCATGAGTACCTGCCCCCTCCATATGGAATGGCGACAGCCTAATCTAGCAGTCCAGTGGAAGAAAGGTTGTCCCTGCAATGAATCAAGTCTCGTGCCACCCAGAGATTTGCACCCACCCATGGATGGTCCAGACACTTAAGTACCACAGACAGGGCAGCCACACTTACCCCCCATGCCTCTGTGATCTATGCCCTGGGGCCTTGCCCTGTTGTCATGAACCTTCCTTGGGCAGTTTTAGGGACCATCGATCGCTTGGATAAAGCCTGTCACCACACTAAAGATAGGGAATCCTAAGTTTCTCTGTATGTTTTTTTTTTTTCTGGGCCTCTGACTGGTAGATCTGCCCTTTCCTGGAAGAAAAAAAAAGGGGGGGGGCGAACCCAATTAAATTCACATTTTAGATAAATAACAGATAATGGTTTGGTATAAGGATATTTCATGCACCATTTCTTTAGTATTTTTGTTAGCTTAATCTGGCAACTCTAGCTGCAGGGAACCCAAGTTCAAAGCTCCCACGCTCTGGACCAAGGAGCCCTATCATGCCTTAAACGTTCCTATCTAAGGTGCTGATGCCGTATCTGAATCGAGGCCCTGATCCCTCCATCCTCTCCGACACCCAGGGGATCTCTATGGTCTCCCTGCTCCCCACCCCAGCTCTGGCGCACTTTGCCCAGCAGTCAGTGCTCCAGAAACACACTCATCTCTATGGTGACCCCACCCCCACAGCCTGCCACGTCTTAGCTGCAGCTCCTGCTCAAAGTGACTGTGCTTCTCTCCTTTTCTGTCCCCTTCCTAGGACCATGGCTCAGGCAGAGCTCAACTCTTTAAGAAGCCTAGGCTCCCCTAGGTTCTATGTGTGGTACAAAGAGCCTTATACATTTACTATGAAATGATATGTATCTCTGCACCCTCAGTATTTGCATTAGAGACATGAGATTACAGTGGCCCATGCCTGCCTTCTCTCTTACCAGGCATCGGGCTTCCAGAGTAGATATGATGACATGTTTACCCCTGTGTTTTCAGCACCTAGAGTGGAGCTTGACCCAGGCAGCCATTCAATGAATGCTTACTGGCTTGATTTAATAATTGACTGATGATCAGTTCACAGAGAGAAGGAAGTGACATCCTTTACAAGTGAAGTCTGTATCATCGGCTCCCATTGGCTGGCCTCCTGCATCCCAGGCCCCACCTCTTTCTCCTTGCACTGCCTTGCTCTGCACCTTGCCATCTCCTCTTTCATCTGGCAAGTTCTCCAGTGTGTGCTGCTTTGAACGAAGGGACTCTGCCCATCCTGTGTTCTTTCGATCTCATGTCTTAGTAAGCCCATGTCACTTTCTGGCACTGGAATGAATGGACAGACACACTGCCAAGCATTTGATCAGAAGTCTACAGCCTAGTGTCAGGAGTCAGGTGAACAGGCAAACAGGTGCTGCGCTTGGGAGACAGGGTGACACAGTGGAGAGAGGCTGGCTATCCTCATACTACCCTGGTTCAAATTCTAGCTGTCACAGACCGAGTAGCCTTTGGAGGGTTTCTTACCTGTCTGTTTCCCTGAGGCTACAAGTGTGTAATAGTACTTAAAAGTCTTCCATGGGTGGGAATTAAACAAACATACTCATATAGAAGTTTAGCAGAGGACCTAACCCATATAACTAATAAATATTTGCATAACATTCTTAGCTGAGGGACCAAACCGGGCCACAACGACTACAGAGGACAAAGGATAGAGAGATACCATCCTCGAATGGAAGCCTAGGAACAGGCAATTTGCAGGAAAAGAAAATATGAAATTCCGTGCGCTTTCTGGGGAATGTGCTTTCAGGGAACGGGCTCTGGGGAAGCCACTATGTCCACGTGACCACCTCTCCTTCTTTCAGGGCCGACGACTGCTTTTGTGCTTCTCGAAAGCTGGACGCAGTGGCCATTGAAGCCAAGTTCAAGCAGGACCTGGGCTTCCGGATGCTGAACTGCGGACGGACCGACCTGGTGAAGCAGGCAGTGTCTCTGCTGGGGCCGGACGGGATCAATACCATGAGCGAACAGGTACCGGGTCCACTTCTCCAACACCTCAGTGCCCCAGTGCAGCAGGCGGAACACAGGCTCCCCCTGCTGCTCAGTTGGGTTGCTTATAAATTTGGTTTTTGTTTTGCTTTTTTGCTTTTGCTTTTTTCCCTTACATATTTTGTTTAAAAAGAAAAAAAAAAGGACATAAAAAACGCTCTTGTCCATCTTAATGGAAATATCACGTGACCACTGCATCTTAAATGGAAAAGAGAGAAAAATAGACTATTCTAGAAAGGAAAAAAAGCCGTCAGCCTGATGGCCAGCATTTATATTTAGGACGCTGCATCCTTAAGTCCTTTTGCCATTGTGGCTAAAGTTTGGTACAAGACAGATATACATCTAAGGCAGCAAGCTTGTAGGGTGTTTTCGAGAGACACAAAACCCAGCGTGGGGGCTTCAGAAGGCACCCAGATATGGGCAGCATCCCCAATCCTGACACTGGTACCATGAGAGGTACTGGCATCCACCAATCACAGAAAACAAACAGCAGTTCCCAGAGTGAACTGCAAGCACCAAGTTACAGGACAGACTTCTCCCACCAGTAGCTGGGAGTGATGGTACACGCCTTTAATCCTAGCACTTGGGAGGCAGAGGCAGGTGGATCTCTGTGAGTTCAAGGCCAGCCTGGTCTACAGAGTGAGTTCCAGGCCAGCTGGGGGCTACAGGGAGACCCTGTTTCAAAAAGACCCCCCCCAAAAAAAGAGTTCTAGGCAGGGAATAGCAGGGACTATTTAATGACAGCTAATTATTCTCTTGAGTCACATTAAGGAGCTTTAGCACAACACACACACACACACACACACACTACAGTTTTAAAAGCTAGGGATTTATCATATCTTGCTTTTTTCAATGTTTTATATTTAAAATACCTTGAAATATTACTGAATATTCTTTGTTTAAGTAATTTTTCGATATAAAACTATCATAGTATTTGCTCACTAACCATTTCTCAATTGTCAGCTATTTGGGGTATTTCTAATTACTTCCATGAATAATGCTGAGCTAAAAATATTTAACAAAAGTCTTTGTTCCAGTCTCCAATTGTTTCATTGGAGAAATTTCTCTTTAAAATGGAAGTAGGGGCCCCAACGCACCAGCGTTTTTTAAGTCCTGTCTTCCGTTCTCCTCTCCAGCCCTGTTTGTCTCCGCATACCCTCTGGTTATGTGTGTATTTCCTGTTAATCTACTTACTTTTTGACTGTTTTCCACTAGAAGTTTTACTGTTTTTCTTGTTTACTTAAAAAAGAAACCTCTATGTTAAGCATGTATCCCTTTACTGTAATGTAACAAATACATCTTAATTTATTATTTACCTTGAAATTTTGTTTATAATTTTCCTGATTATTCTATAATTTTCCTGTATCGTGTCTTTCATTACTTTTATGCCTTCAAATGGCTCCAGAAATTAACTTGATATCAAATAATTTTAATTTTTGCTTACTGTCTCTAATAAAATCGAAAATTATTTTGGTGTACGATGTGAGGTAAGGCTCTAACTTGAACAAATGTTTTCCCAAATAACTGCCTTCAGAACACTGGTGGTTGAAAACTCCATCCCTTCCTTCCCGGGGTTAAGATGCTTTGCTTGTAACAACCAGGAGTTGAGCAGATAAGGTTTCCCTGAAGGCCTCCCCTTTCTGTCACCTTGTGCTTGTGAAAAATGATGTCAGAGCAGGTGCCACATGCTCAGAGGCATCCGCTTACCCTTCATTCTGGCAAGCAGCTTTTAGAAAGCAAAGAGGACCCTTGTGTTAGTATCTCAAAGAACCAGCATTCATTCATTAAATAGGGCTTTTACTGCAAAATCCAGAAAGTTCTTGTGAGCCCCAAGTTTCTTGTTTTAGAAACACACTTAGGTCTGGTGTACCCTGAGACAAGGGAAAACCCTCCAACTTAAGCAAAATTAACTGTCAAAAGGCAGTGTCCACTCCATTTACTCCTCGAGAACAGGGAGACTTGTGACTTGTGAATCACAGGGTTCATTCTTTTTGTTGTTGTTGTCCTGCTAGAGTCTGAGTACACTCACCCAATAAGACATCCCATGTGTTTGTCAACTGACCTCAGCCACCTTGTAAACGTCTCCATCTCTGGTTTTAACCACCGCAGGGCATGACCCCCCTGATGTATGCCTGCGTCCGTGGGGACGAGGCGATGGTGCAGATGCTGCTGGATGCCGGAGCTGACCTGAATGTGGAGGTAAGGGTGCAGAGGGCTGCAGGACCCCCCCAACCCCCGCCAGCCCAGATGGGCATTTCCTTCCAGAGCCATCTTCACACATTACTCATCATCCTTTTCAGTAACTGAGACCCTGGTGAGACGACCTGGCAGATTTTGCCCTTCCCAAGGCCCCAGACAAACTCCCAAGTAGCTACCCCTGGGTGTGCTTTATTGAAAGCAATAGCCATTGCTACAGGGAGCACAGACTTCTACTGGTTGATCAGCACCTAGCTCTTGACTCATTCATTCTAGGTTGGAGCAGACACCTCTTTCAAGTCCTGGCTCTTTTCCTCTGCCTGGCACATGCTGGCCTGGCCCCCTAAGCTGAGGTTTTCCTCCTCAGATCATCCTTCTCCCCACCAACTCCCACCTGACTCACTTTGTTGGCTGGATAGTTGCTGAAGCGAATTTCAAAGCGTCTGGGCAGCAGTGTGGTAGGATGGAGAGGAAACCCCTCCCCTCCCTTCCCTGCAGGCTTTAGAATTTGACAGACTTGGGGTCAAGTTCTGAAACCACCACCTTCATAGTGACTTGCTTTGAACCTCAAGAAGTGCTGTGGCCTTCCCGTCCCCATCTGTGAAATGGAGAGTGATCACCATGTTTCATATGTGTTTGCGTCTCAGTTAATATTGAGTGCTCCAGCCCACATCCAAACTCAAAATAAGAGACAACTCACTCTTCCGTTCTTTGCTGTGGGAAGGCCTGCTCAGCCAGACCTTGGCAGCTGCACATGTCAGTGAGATGAGAGTGCTGCAGCCATCAAGCATCAACTCTGTGAACACTTTTTGGTCCAAAATTAGATGCCCTTGCAGTGTTAGACTTGTGCTTTTTTAAAAAATTAGTGAGTTTTGGGCTGGAGAGATGGCCTAGCGGTTAAGAGCACCGACCGCTCTTACAGAGGACCCAGGTTCGATCCCCAGCACCCACATGGCAGCCAAGAACCGTCTGAAACTCCAGTTCCAGGAGAACTCCAGTTCCAGGGGAATCCGAGACCCTCTTCTGACCTCCGCGGCATTGCACGACACGGGTGCACACACCTGCATGCAGACAGTACATTCATACACATACAGAAATAAATAAAAATTAAAAAAAAAAAATTAGTGAGTTTTGCTGGGCATGGTGGCGCACTCCTTTAATCCTAGCACTCGGGAGGCAGAGGCAGGTGGATCTTTGTGAGTTCAAGGCCAGCCTGGTCTACAGAGTGAGTTCCAGGACAGCTGGGGCTACAGGGAGACCCTGTCTCAAAAAGACCAAAAAAATAAAATAAAATAAAAATAAAAATTAGTGAGTTTTATATTTATCTGAGAAAGCAAACAATAGACATAGTTGTGAATCCAAATCCATTTTGGATCTTACAAGTTCCAAACGATTGGGGGATCTTCGCCCCTGCGATGGGTCTCTTGAAGGAGGTGTTCTCTAGCCCCTCCCATAGGTTTCACTCATTGCCTTTTTCCAGTGTCATGAACCAAACCTCAGGCCATGGTATCATGCCCCAAGAATGTCGGGGAGAAAAATCATGCCTAGGCGCTAATATCCTAAGTGCCCAGCCTTTGGCTTCCCCACCACCTACCAGCCTGGCTTGTTTCAGGGCCTCCACTCCATCCTGAAACCCAGTCTGATTACTCCTTAGCAGTATCTCCGGGGCAAGTTTTGTACCTGTGTTTCCTGTTACATATGGGTCCTTGACGATGAAGAAGCCAAAGTGAGCTGAGACAGTGTAGAGTGGTCAGCGAGCAGCATGACAGGGACAGCCACCCTCAGAAGCATGACAGTCTTCTGTGTTGTGACAATACCCACTAGATGGCCCCTCAGCAGGATTAACTGGCCCCTGTGGGGCTCTGAAGCGTGGATGGAGTGCTAGTGACATTTCAGCCTCCTGACTTCTTGTTGCTTTCAGACAGCACCCTCCTTAAGCAGAACGAGTAAAAGTGACAGGCAGGGACGGTCACTGGGACCACCTTACTACTTTTTTGAAGCACCCTACAAATGAGCATTAATGCCTTTCAGAGGAGTGAGGGCTCAGAGAACACAAGGCTGAGAGTCTTTCCCCACCCTGCTGATCACCATCTCCCAAACACAGTTCTCCAGTGGCCTGCCCAGAAAGGCTGTTTCACCACCTCTTATAAACACAAGCGGGACTAGCGCCCAGGTCTGGGGAGAGGTGTTTGGGGCCTCCGACAGGAGAATTCACTCCCCCAAATCACCTCCCTTTCCCAAGGCACCTGCCAGATCTTTGTGGTACATTCTTAGCTTGAGTGCCTGGCTACTAGCTCTGCAAGTCTAAATATTGTGAAGGTCACATTTTGAAAATAACCTCAATTTGTTTATAGGTTGTCAGTACTCCTCATAAATATCCATCCGTCCACCCCGAGACCCGCCATTGGACGGCTCTGACTTTTGCTGTGTTGCATGGACATATTCCTGTAGTTCAGGTATTAACGTATTATCCCCATCCACGCCTGACCTTTAACTTTAACCTCCTTCGTGGCACAAATCTAAATTTCTCCCAGCATGCATATTCCCCCCCAAAAGATTCATATTGGTTAACTGCAATCCACTCTAGCATATTCCTATCCTATAAGGAAAAAAAATTCTACTTATTATGCAAATGATGTGTTTGGCCAAGCTTTAACCAATATGAAACTATCACGAACCCACATGCAGCCTCACACACAGAGTAACAAACCTGTCGACTGAGTCCTGGTTGCTCTGAGGTGGGACTTCAGCAGTTCTTTCGTGAATTTGCTAATCTTGCCTGTCTTAACATGATCAGGAGACTTGGACCATACCAATACCCAGAAGGAATCCCCTCCTTGGGTATGGCCCTGGTGTTCTGTAGAGTCCAGTGGTGTTCCAACCAGCGGGAGGAAACATCCAGATCAGCGAGGGAATGTTGGCAAAAGGCACTGCATTGGCTCCCACCTCTTGAGGATCAGATGCGGGTGGTCTAGAGTAGCGTCCCGTGTCCTCAGAACATCTAGGTGTGCTGGCACGCCTGCCTCTGAGGGCCTTTGGGAACACTGCTGTCACTTTCTCTGGCTGTGGTGGACTTGATGTTCAATGAATAGCCATCCACCTCATTCTCGGTCTTAAACTCGGCCTTCGCTTCAGAAGAGGGAGAGCAGCGTTCAAGTCTGAGACCATACCCAGCCTTGCAGGGAGTGCAGAGCTTTGGAGACTGCAAGAACTCGTCACCTCTTCTAGAATTCTGGACAGCAAAGTATAGTGTTACAGGGACAGCTCAGCAATGTTGACATTTCATGGGAACCTTGGTTGTTTCCTGGGTCATACCCACAGTGTCCTTTCAGGAGGCTGAGTATGCCATGTGGCACCATGGGAGCTGGCTTCTGCCTTTTGAATATCAAACTGGGTCTCTCCTAGCAGGGAAGGAGGGGGCTAAGAAACAAGGGAATTGATGGCATCTGGAAGAACAAGGACGCCGTCCCTTAATGGGCAGTGGCATTCGGAGCCTTTCAGTCAGAAAAGGGACAGTGGGAAGCCTAGCAGAGCCTCCCGGAGGTCGGGCTGCATCTTGCCTCAGGTGCCATCAAGGGGGCCTGGCTGTGCCCTCAGGCAGCCCTAGGCAGGTAGTAAAGATGTTACATACTCCGCACGGACAGCACCTTCACTGTTGGTGAGATTTGGCATGGACAGACCCTCCACTTCCTTTCAGAAACCTGCATATCTCAGCAAACGCAGAGGCATGAGAAAGGAAACTACAGCAGCTTTGGAGACGTTATTAACTGGTCTGCTGGCCAGAAAACTAAGCATTTTCTCACCTATCCTCAGAGCCTTCCAGAGGGTCCTGGCAAGGATTCTTGCCCAAGCACATCCCTGAAGCTAGTCATTCTACCTGAGCATCTGTGGCTAACCATGAGAGACCCCTTCAATGCCTTCTGAGGCTTGTGACCCAGACCCAACAACGGAGACTTCCAGCATTTGGATGCTTCTAGTCCGGTGCTTCTAGAAACCGTAACAAACACACAGCTCTCTAAGTGCAGACTAGTTCAACAGGTCTGGGGTGGGACAGAGAGGCAGCCCTTCTAACAAACCTTTCTAACATGTTCGAGTGCATGGACCCACTGTGGGTATAGTCTGAGGTTCTAGAAGATGAGAGGGGCCCTTCAGCTCCTTCTCTGAGGTCAAGTTGCCTCGAGTCCAGGGAACACAGTTGCTGACCCAGGGGATGAGGGTGGAAGGGTCAGAGCACTGGCGTTTCACGGATTGACACCAGTCTACTGATGCCTCCTCTCAGTGCATGTCCTTGAGGCATCTCAAAGGCTGTTCTTCCTCTGCAGCTCCTCCTAGATGCTGGGGCCAAGGTGGAAGGCTCAGTGGAACACGGAGACGAGAACTACTCCGAGACGCCCCTCCAGCTTGCAGCGGCTGTTGGTAAGTTCCCAGATCCCACCCAGGACTGCTGTCTCAGCCCTTGATGCAACTGTAACTTTTTTTTTTTTTTGCTTTATTCTCTTAAAATCCCCTTCTCTGGGCTTGCAGGAAATTTTGAGCTGGTTAGTTTGCTGTTGGAACGTGGTGCGGATCCCCTGATAGGAACCATGTACAGAAATGGAATTTCTACAACCCCCCAGGGTGATATGAACTCTTTCAGCCAGGCCGCAGCCCATGGACACAGGTAGGCTAGGATGGGCCAAGGCCTCTAGGTCCCAAGCGGTGTTTGTTAAAGATGCAGATTCCCAGGCCTTCCCCAGACCCGTTCTCTCTCTGGATGTGGGGCCCAGGGATTAGTGGGGGTAGGGAGCCCAGACTCTGAGCCTGGCCAGTTCCCTGCACTGCACATGTGTGCAGACTTCAACCACAGAGATCTGCCATCCATCCAGCATGGGTCAGCTGCCGTGAAGGGAGAAGAACCCACATGAGAACAGAGCTTGTTTCGTGTGCCCTACATTCCTTCCAAGTTTCCTTCAGAAGCCTCATCAGATTTTATAACCCATCATCCCAGAGAGCAGATTCACCACGATAATGCTCAAAAGGGCAGAGTTCCAGAACCTTCTGGGTGTTACTTAGCCTCACGTTGCCCTCCAGAGAACATGGCCAGTCTTACCTCACCATCTCCTTCATCTCCAAAGCCTGCCATTCATAAAACCACCACCTTGAAGTTAGCCTCTCATTCCTCACTCCTGGTCCTGAGAGAGTGGCTTCCTGACCCCCACTCTGTCCCTGCCCCAGCACAGCCATTTCCATCTCTGAGTGTCTTCCTCTCTGGGTTTATGATTGACAGGAATGTGTTCCGCAAACTGCTCGCTCAGCCAGAGAAGGAGAAGAGCGATATCCTGTCCCTGGAAGAGATTCTGGCTGAGGGGACTGACCTGGCGGAGACAGCCCCGCCCCCCCTGTGTGCCAGCCGCAACAGCAAGGCCAAACTGAGGGCCCTGAGGGAAGCCATGTATCACAGCGCTGAGCATGGCTACGTGGATGTCACAATTGATATCAGGAGCATAGGTCAGTCTGGGCACCATTCACTAGGCACAGCTCTCTTCTCTCTCTCTCTCTCTCTCTCTCTCTCTCTCTCACACACACACACACACACACACACACACACACACAGAAATTGCAGGGATCTTCTCCTACGCTGGTTGGGAACAATTCCAGGCCAGTCATCCACACACTCCCCACAGACAGCCCCGAAGCCCCATCTTGCCCTGGCTCCCAAACCCTGGGTCCTGCATCAGGTACTCAGATCACCTGGGGACTTGTCTGAATACAGATTGCCAGGCCCTGGCTCCCAAACCCTGGGTCCTGCATCAGGTACTCAGGTCACCTGGGGAGCTTGTCTGAATACAGATTGCCAGGCCCTACACCCAGAGGCTCTGCTGTTAAGGGTCTGGATGGATAAAGGCTGGAAATCTTTATATTTAACAATCACCCCAGGTGGTTCCCAGTAGTTAAGGAATCTCTGTGTAGTGCACCAAACTCCTTTACACAGGGGTGACCATCAGGGCAAGGACAAAGGCCTTCTTACCCAGGCTTGTCCGCTGAACTGCAGGGGCCAACAGAAGTCACTCAGGTAGCTTTCTTAAGATGACCCACAGCTGACTTTTCCATGTGTCTTGGGATGGAGGCTAACCCCCCTGTCACCAATCTGGTAGATTTAATCGGACAAGGAAGGGTACAGCGGGACATGGAAATGGTCCCTGTCCTGGTAGGCTGCAAGCTGAATAAAGGCCACTGGGCCAACGTTGTGGAAGCAGTGTCTCGCAGGCTGTTTAGTATATGGCCATTGCCCTAAAAGCCCATTTTTGCATGATTACGAAGCTCAGTCTCTGAATGACATAACTGCTATAAACAAGGTGCACCATGTTCTCTCTCCTCTCCCTGCTCACAACCTTACTGCAAATTACAGAAATCAGCCGCCGGGGAGACTGTATTAACGTAGAAATGCCTGATGAGGCGGTGCAGATGGAAATGTTTACCGCAGGGGACCAGGAACAGTCTCCTCCGGTCCGTTTCTTCCTGTTCAAATTTATTGGTTTGCCCTAGAGAGCACCCACTGACAGGTTTCACCGGCTCTCAGTTCTCACCTAGGTGAGGCTGGATCACCGAATTCTGGACAGAACTCCTTCTCTGAGCTTTTCTCTCCCCAGTTAGTAGAAGGGATGGAGACAGTGAACTCAGGATCATATGTGTATAAGAATGAATAATTAGACTATTCTGCATAGTGATTGGTGTTGAAAATGCAGCTTTTTCTAATAGGATGTATAAGCAAACACTCAAGAGTTCAGAGAACCGAGTTTGGACCTTCAATTCCAACTTCTGCAAATCTTCCCTGTGTTCCCTGAAGTTCCCTTGGTAATGTCCTTAGGAAAAGGCCAACTTGCAGATAAAAACACTCCTGCCCCTGTGGTTGTTCTCTGCCCTCCCCTCACCTGCCCTCCCCTCCCACGCCCTCCCCTCCCACCTTGCCCGGCGCCTGTTCCCCGTCCAGGTGTCCCGTGGACTCTACACACGTGGCTGGAGTCTCTGCGGATCGCCTTCCAGCAGCACCGCAGACCTCTCATCCAGTGCTTGCTCAAGGAGTTCAAGACCATTCAGGAGGAGGAATACACGGAAGAACTCGTTACCCAGGGCCTGCCCCTGATGTTTGAGATCTTGAAAGCAAGCAAGGTATGAGGAGGGATGGGGTAAGACTTTTGTGGTTGTAGCAGAGAACCAGGGTGGAGGTTCACAGAGCTGAATGGCCCCTTGCTGGGGACCAATGGTCCTGAGCATTGCTGCATCACAGCCCCAGGTGGTAAATGCAGCCCCAGTGCCATCACTCGTGGGGCATCTGTTCTGTTGAGCATCTGTTTTGTCCCATGGCACTGGAGCACTAGGGCAAATTAGGGAATCTTTGACTCATGAAACTTGCACATAAGCCAGGGTGGAGGGGGTGGGGGCGGGGGTGGGGGGACGACAATACCAACATATGTACTCCAGCAATATTAGAAAGCAGGGCTTCCTTGGCTAGCCTTAAAAGAAGTGTGAGATTCAGAGAGAGGGAGAGGAGCGGCAGCCAAGCAGGAAGGCGGAAGTGTGCTGTCCATACAAGCAGAGCACAGGCTCTGCTTCCGTTTCTGGAAGGCTAGGGCCTGGGAGATGCCTTTTCAGAAAGACCGCAGGCATGTCCAGCCTACAGCCCATAGCCACATGCATCCCAGGAGAGCTGTGAATGCAATCTAACATGTTTGTAGATGACAATGTCTTATCATGTGACATTTTGACAGTATCACAAGACTAGCCACTCCTGATCATAGAGCTGGTCAGAGGAGCTTCAGTCTCACCTCCTTGGGGTTGGGCCGTCCAGTTGTCTCCATTTCCAGCAATGCTACATCCCTACATCCCTTTCCAAACACCAGTCTGTCTGTTGATATGGAACACTGAGGTTGAGCAGCCTTGATGAACTTGTTCCCTGCCACACATTGAGGTTAACAGCTGAAGGCAAGAGGAGGCCATAGGGAACACACCAGAACTGACCACAGGAAGCACCAAGGAGAAACTGTCTCCAGGGAGGCACTGAAGACTTTGTGCCTTGAGCCTTCACATACACCGAGGGCTTGGGCTCGTATGGAGCAGTGGTTGGTCATATGGACTCTATAGGGATTCAAATCCTGGCTCTGCCAGTTACTAGCTTTATGGCCCTAGTCAAGATCCTTAACTTCTCTCTGCCTCGATTTCCCCATCTGGAAATGCAGCAATAATTAGACAAACCTCTCTAGGTGGTGTGAATGCAAAGTGAGTGGGACCTTTAGAGCCCTTCCAATTCCCCTGCCGCCAGAGCTTTCTGTCTGTCCCATAAAACTGCCCCCCCCAGGAAGTGCCTCCTGTACTTCCTGAAGGCTTTTCTGTAAACCACCCCCTCAGCAGGAATGGTTCCCCAGGGCAACAGTAGGCACCCGCCAGCTATGAATACAGACCTAGGAGCAGGGGCACAGGCTATCTACCTCCTGTCCTCGGAGCAGCGCCGGATTAAGAACATGTCTGCGCAGTACCTCAAATACCTTAACTCACAAAGAAAATGAAATGTTTCCCAAACCTATTTGGCCATGGATCCCTTTCATAATGAACTGTCTCAAGACATAAATGAGGATTTGTTTTTTCAAAGCTAAATTTTATATTTTCTATTTAACTGCAAGCTAGGCACTCATCTAAGCATGTTTAAGGTTTAAATCATAATCTTTACAAGCAACTTTTGAAGGAGATCTGATCTTATCTCCATGTAACAAAACAGGAGACTGGCGGCACAGAGACAGGTAACTAACCCACATAGGCTCACGCAACTGCTAAGTGACGGAGCTAGGCTGGAGCTTTGTCAGTCTGATCCCTCTCTACTCCTCCGCCCAGTGTAAGTTTTGTGGAGCTCTGGGGTCCACATGGAGCCTGTGAAGTCTCTGGAAGAAACTGGTCTGTGAATTAGAGTATGTGGGTTCCCACCCTGGGCTGCGCTGATGGACTGCCCACTATGAATTCAGAGGGGACACAGCTGCCTCCCAGGCACAGCAGGGAGAAGTCCTCAGTGACACAGCATCTCAGGGCACCTGGTCCAGGGCCAGAGGAAGTCTCAGCAGGTGTTCTGGTCAGTGTCTCTCCTCGCTCCAGCATTCCTGGGTCCCTGCTGGCTGTGTGGTGTCCAGGCTACCAAGACCACACGTGGGAGCAGGTGCATCCACCATCAGATAATGAGCCTCAGCGAGCCCAAGAAGAGGAGACCCTGCTGGGAGCTTTTCAAAACCAAACTCCTGCTCCCTCCTCCTCTAACTTAAAAATCAAGAAATGAAATAAAAGCTTTCACCTGAAATTACCCAAGAAACCATCTCACTGAAAAGCATCACTGGATGAATTCCTGGGGTTTCTGTTCCAATGTTTTCTGGCTTGTCTGGTTTTAACATTTTTTTTTCAGACTAGAGTAGGAATTTCAGAATTTACTGAGGTACCCTGGGTTATCTGTCTGTCTGTCTGTCTGTCTAAGTAAATTCACCTTGAAGTATAACTTACACATAGAAAAGTTACCAGATCCTGAGTTTAGAACACCCAGATCACAAAACATAACACACCGAGTCCCCCATCCCCTCAGTCCCCAGGGCCATCCCAAGGGTCATCCTTCTCCTGACTTCTAATACCACCATGCTTTATGTTGCCTGGCAGTTCATTTGAGTATACTAGCTCAGGGGGTGGGGATCCTTCAACTAGCACCCCATGTCTGACAGTGGGTGAGTCATGGAGTGGGGAGAAGAGAGGGTCACCAACAGCTCTGACAGCAACAGCTGAGAGGGAAGAAGAAGGAAGGGCCTTTGCTAGATGCGGACCAGCATCTGCTCCCTGGCATTCTGCTGCCCATTCAGGATGAGTGAGCCAAAGACAGGACAGGCAGCTTCTTGTCTAGAAGGGGGAGTCTAGGAAGGATGGTGCAGCCAAGGGGAAGGAAGGGGAGGGAGGTGGACTTGCTTTACAGGAGGTTCAAGGCAGTCCCTACTGGTGCAGTGTGGTATTGGACACCACATAGACTGATAGAGAAACAGAGACAGTTTACCAAGGATGTGGTGTGAGGTTAAACATTCCCCAAGCAGGCACCACTATCAATATAGTCTCTTCATTGAACATTCTATCCTTTTCTTTTTGAAACAGGGTCTCCCTGTAGTCCCAGCTGGCCTGGAGCTCACTATGTAGACCAGGCTGGCCTTGAACTCCCAGAGATCTGCCTGCCTCTGCCTCCCAAGTGCTAGGACTAACATTCTATCCTTTTCTTGCAGTGTAGTTGAACTGTTTGTTCTGTTTCCTGTTGAATTCTTAGAGTTCTTAGTATAAGCTGAATATTAGTCCTTTGTGGGCTATATGCTTCGCAGGTATCCCCCCCTTCCCACTATAGCTTCTTTCATCCTCTGCCATCCTGGTGCTGATATTTATTGGCTGTCCTATTTATCCATTT
Organism: Rhizomys pruinosus; assembly: GCA_009823505.1. NCBI lineage: Eukaryota > Metazoa > Chordata > Mammalia > Rodentia > Spalacidae > Rhizomys > Rhizomys pruinosus. The sequence continues at coordinate 2,161,036 of VZQC01011667.1, read as the reverse complement.
TGATATATTTCTGGTCCTTGGAATCATGAGTGATTTCCAGTGGAAGTCGGGGAACCTTCTGAAGTGACAGGTCTTCTATGGACAGTCTGCTTTCACTGCCCACACTGCTCTGGCATCTGTGTCAAGGGTGGCTGACCCCTCATGCTCACTAAGTGGAGGTAGAAGTCTAGGCCTCCCATTTGGCCTCTGTGGACACCCACAGCAAAGGCTCCCCATTGATGGGTGGGATAGACTTGCTGACACCCATGTGGCCTCATCTTGCATACCCCAGAGAAAAGTGGGAAGCTTGTTTCCTTAGTACTGTATGAGAGTTGAAATGCAGCTACCGTGTGGTTTGCACTGGCACCTGGGGGAGGGGGGCCTCATTGCTGGGCAGAAAGTCCCTATTCCCTACTTGACCTTCCTTGACACCATTTCAGTGAGAGTTAGAGTCCTTGTATCCTGGTGGAGGAGGAGTCTGGTGAAGTCAGGTCTTCCCACTTGACTTCTGCTGGGAAGGCAGAACCGATCTGTTTCCTGTTATGTTGGCTTGGACAGAGCAGAAATTCTCTGGGAGGGTCCGGTTCACGTTGCTGACTCAGTGGCTAGAAGGTTGTCATTGTGACATTCTTTTCCTGTGCTCATTGGCATTTCTGAGCTGTGGCTTCTTCACCAAGGATGGGATGAGTGCAGCGGAAGAGGTCAGTGACCGCACCACATCACGGCCCACCCTGCCTCTGGGTCCCAGCTGCCCTACCTTCTCTGCAGCTCTCAGTCATCTTGGTGTCCTTGATAGGAACTGTCCTGGTTCTCAGCTCTGTTCATGTCAGTCCATGTTCTGTTGCTGTAACAGAATATCTGCAGTGGAAGTGGTTTATAAAGGAGAGAAGTCTATTTTGCATCACCTGTCTGGAGGTGGGAAGTGCAAAGGGGCGGGGCTAGTTCCCTTCTTATCTCAGTTCATGGCAGAAAGTGGAAAGTCAAGCCAGAAGAGAAGAATACGACAGCCTTGCTTTCTTTTTTTTTTTTTTATTATATATATATTTTTTGTACAAGATTATGTTACTAATCAGATCTAGACCTGTGTCCCCCACCCTACCACTCCACACCACCAGAGCTCATGCATTCTGCCAAACATGCTTTTCATCTCTTTCTCAGTCTTTCTCAAAATTCTCCATGTGGAAGTTGACTGTTTTGAGCAGAAGTTCACCGCTTCAGTCAATTCTTTGATGCAGTCCTTTCTGTTGTTGTTGTTGTTGTTGTTGTTTCCAATATGCATCACTCCCAACTACTTGAACAAAAGCTCAAGGGGCCGTGCACAAGAAATACTTACAACTAGGTAATTGGCACTAGCATCCACAGATGAGGAATACCATTCATCGTTTGTTTTTCTGGGACTGTGTTACTTCACTCAACATAATATCTTCTAGTTCCATCCATTTACTTGTGAAACTCATGATGTCATCTTTCTTTACTGATGCATAGAATTCCATTTTGTAGATGTACCACATTTTCTCTATCCATTCGTCAGTTGAGGGGCACTTGGGTTGGTTCCAGCTCCTTTCTATTGTGAAGAGAGCTGCAATAAACATGGCTGTGCATGTATCTCTGTGATAAGATGAGCCTTGTGCATACATGCCCAGGAGAGGTATGGCTGGGTCAGGTGGCAAGTTCATTCCAAGTCTTCCAAGGGTTTTCCACACTGCTTTCCATAGTGGCTGTACGAGTTTACATTCCCACCAGCAGTGGATGAGTGTTCCTCTTTCCCCACAACCTCTCCAGCACTTGGTGTCATTTGTTTTCTTGATCCTAGCCAGTCTTATTGGAGTAAGATGATATCTTGGAGTGGTTTTCATTTGCATTTCCTTAAGGATTAGTGATGTTGAACACTTCTTAAGGTGTTTCTCAGCCATCTCTTCTTCCTCATTTGTGAAGTCTCTGTTCAGCCCTATGCTCCATCTATTGAGTGGGTCATTTGTTTTCTTTCTTCTTTGTTTTTTGAGTAGTTTATATATTCTGGAAATCAATGCTTTGTCAGATGTATCTGCAGTGAAGGTTTCCTCCCACTCTGTGGGATTTCTCTTCACTTCCTTGATTGTTTCTTTTGATGTACAGAAGCTTTTGAGTTTAATGAGGTCCCATTTGTCAATTGTCGACCTTAATTCTTGAGCAGCTGCTGTCTGATTTAGGAAGTCTTTTCCTACGCCTATGTCTTGTAGTCTGCTGCCAGCTTTGTCTTCTATCACCTTCAGAGTTTGGGGTTTCACGTTGAGGTCTTTGATCCATCTGGAGTTGACTTTTGTACAGGGTGAGAGGTAGGGGTTTACTTTCATTCTTCTACAAGTGGTGATCCAGTTTTGCCAACACCACTTGATGAAGATGCTGTCTTTTCTCCATTGTGTCTTCTTGGCCCCCTAGTCAAATATGAGATGGCTGAAATTGTATGTGCTCAAGTTTGGATCTTCAGTTTTGTTCCATTGGTCAACAGGTCTGTTTTTGTGCCAGTACCAGGCTGTTTTTATGACTATAGCCCTGTAGTATAGTTTGAAATCTGGTGTAGAGATCCCCCCTGTACTGCTCTTTTCACTCAGGGTTGTTTTGGTTATTCAGGGTCTTTTGTTTTTCTAAATGAAATTAAGGACTTTTTTTTTCCAAGCCTGTGAAGAAACTCTTGGGGATTTTAATTGGGATTGCATTAAATCTATACAAGAGTTTGGGTAGAATAGACATTTTTACTATAGACAGCCTTGCTTTCTAAATACCTGCTCTTGCAATAAGCTACCCAGGTCCAGGAGGACTACACCCATCCTTCCCAACATCCTTATCACCCTTCAAGATCTATCACCGCTCTGCATCATGACTTGGGAACCAAAGTTCAGCATGCCTTTGAGAGTAGACAAAGTACATTTAACCCACAGCACTCCAGCATGAGGATTAGAAGTGTACGTCTCTTCCAGCTTGCCACAACAGGAATAATAATGATTTTTAATATTTTCCTTATTATTTTGGTATTTTATGTGTATGAGTGTATTGCCTACCTATATGTAACTGTACCACTGTCATGCAGTGCCTGCAGAGGTCAGAAGAGAGTGTCAAATTCCCTTGGAACTGGAGTTAGAGACAGTTGTTAGCTGCTATGTGGATACTGGGATTCGAACCTGGGTCCTCTACAAGAGCAGCCAGTGTTCTTTAATGGGCTGGAGAGATGGCTCAGTGGTTAGAGAACATTGGCTGTTCTTGCAGAAGACCCAGGTTCAAATCCCAGAAACCACATGGTGGCTAACCATTGCCTATAAATCCAGCTCCAGAGGATCTGACACTCCCCCTCCTCAGGAATTGCACTACACATGTGCATTTACACACACGTAGGAATAACAGTCATACACATACAATAAACATAAAATACTTTTAATTTTAAAAGTCAGCCATCTAGAGGCCTGTACACAATATTTTAGGAATAAATCTCTCTTTTGCAAAAATAGAAACAAATCCTTCTGGCTGTCATGTGCCATTATCATTCTCCTGAAAGCATCTGAGACCTGACGCCCTTCAAAGAAGCACGTGGACATCAACGTCCCCAGGTGGACACAAGCCAGCATCACCAGAAGATAGATAGATAGATAGATAGATAGATAGATAGATAGATAGATAATTGATAGATAATTGATAGATGATAGATAGATAGATGATAGATAATTGATAGACAGATGATAGATACATAGATAGATGACAGATAGATGATAGATAGATAGATAGATAGATAGATAGATAGATAGATAGATAGATAAAGCTAGACCCCCAACTCCCTAAGCATCAGGGCAATCTAACTTCTACCTATCCAAAACAACACCCACTAAGGAGATTCGGGATGAAATCTTGAAAGCATCAGACACCTCTCGAAGTCACCAGACACATTCCCAGTTCACTCAGCACAGCTCTCAAACCATCTAAGTGAAAAACCTTGAAAAGGAAATTCAGTGTAAACACCATTTGCTAAAGCTGCTTAATTTATCAACTGCAGAGAAAACACTGAAGCAGGCCAAGTGCGTGCTCAGCGGTCCTCCCCCTCCTTCGTAGTCGTTCATCAAACCCTGGTTAGGCCTGTCTTTTCCACCTTCCTGCTGCCTTTCCTCTTCCACCCCTCATGCAGCCATCACAGCTCTAGCCTCTCTCCGTCCCCTGTGTCTCAGCCTCTGCTGAGGAAGTCATCTGCTCCAGAATTTAATGATAGTAATCCCCAACGTTACTGAGCACTCCTGCGTGCCAGGGGCCACTCTAGCCACTTATTGCTCACCCACGAGGACCTCTGGAGGAAGAGAGTTGTGTCATTACTGTCTCAGTTTAAGATGATAAATCTGGGGTACATTTAGGGAAATCCAGCAGAGCCAGGATCCTGATCGTCGGCCTGGCCACGCAGCTGACTGTGAAGGTGCCTGGCCTGGTGTTGCCTATAGTACACGTTTCACTGTGAAATGACAGCTTGAGACATTGGTATGCTGCCATAGAGGCTTTTGTCCATGGGAAGGTCACCCCACATCTGCTGAAGTCATGGCCCATAGTGCCCGCCTTGGAAGGTGCCTTTACTGTCACCTACCCCAGTGCACTCTGCTGCCAGGATTTTTACTAGCCCTGGGAAAAGTACTACTTAAAGACGGTATGTGGTCCAGCACAGTGGCCAGTGGCGCCTGCCTGTTATTCCAGCACTAGGGAAGCTGAGGCAGGAGGATCCTAAGTTCAAGACTAGCTTAAGCGATACATCTAGGCTCTGTCTCAAAATAAAAAGAAAACAGAGGAAAGAAAGAAGGAAGGAAGGAAGGAAGGAAGGAAGGAAGGAAGGAAGGAAGGAAGGAAGAAAGAAGAAAGAAAAGAAAGAAAAAAAGAAGAAAGAAAAAGAAAGAAAGAAGAAAGAAAAAAGAAGAAAGAAAGAAAGAAAGAAAGAAAGAAAGAAAGAAAGAAAGAAAAAGAAAGAAAGAAAAGAAAGAAAGAGAAAGAAAGACAGAGAAGTATTGGGCTGCAGATGTAGGTCAGTAATAGAGTCCTGCTCAGCACAGAAGACCCTGGGCTCCATCTCCAGCACCACAGGGCCAGGGGAGATGTTTCACTGAGTAAAGCACTTGCCACCGAGTTCAGAGCCCCAGCACCCACATTAAAAGGCTGGCAGGGCAACACGTATCTATAATCTGAACACTGAAGAGGAAGAGACAGGCAGATCCCTGAGGCTCGCTGGTCAGCCAGCCTAGCCAAATAGAGAGTTCTAGGCCAGTGAGAGACCCTGTCTCAAAAAGCACGGTGGATGGTATCCCAAGGAATGACACTCAAGGCTGACCTCAGGCTCCTACATGCATGCACACACGTGCACTTACACACCTACACACACACACACACACACACACACACATACACACACACACACAAACAAATAAAACAAATCATCATGTAGATAAAAACACAATCTAGGGAGCTGGAAAAATGGCTCAGTGGTTAAGAGTGCATGCTGCTGTTGTTGAGGACCTGAGTTTGGTTCCCAGCACCCACAATGAGCAGTTCAGTCACCTGTAACCCCAGCTCCAGGGGATCCAGCACCCTCTATGGAGTCCTTGAGCACCTGCACTCACATGTGTGTATACCCAGAGACACATACACACACATATATACATATAATTAAAAATAAGATAAATCTTGCCCAACATAATGACTCATGCCTTTAGTCCCAACACTTAGGAGGCAGAGACACTTGGATCCCTGTGAGTTCAGGGTCAGCCTGGTCTATACAGCAAGTTCCAGAACAGCCAGAGCTATATAGTGAGACCCTGTCTCAAAAAAGCAAAAATAAAAAAGTATAATATTAACAGTTGTTGACTTGATCTTTTACATTAGGTCAACTCCCCTTCCTTTACATGTATTTAGAAAGGGAAGGTTTTCTAAGTACCATGAAAAGAAAGCCCTCAGCTGGGCATAGCAGCACATGCCTTTAATCCCAGCACTCGGGAGGCAGAGGCAGGTGGATCTCTATGAGTTCAAGGCCAGCCTGGTCTATATAGTGAGTTCCAGGCCAATTGGGGCTATAGGGAGACCCTGCGGAAGGAAAGAAGGAAGGGAGGGAGGGAAGGAGGGAGGGAGGGAGGGAGGGAGGGAGGAAGGAAGGAAGGAAGGAAGGAAGGAAGGAAGGAAGGAAGGAAGGAAGGAAGGCTTCCTCACTGTTGTGAATAGAAAGTCCAAGTCAGCACCCAGCTGCAGTGTTCAGTGTGACCTTGGGCCAGGGAGTGAGACAGGCAGCCTCATGGTGCCATTTTCAGCGTGCTACAGGAGTAGAGGATCTGCCCGAGAGGCTGGCCCCTGTGCAGGGACAGATCACCATCCACACAGGAACACAGAGCTTGCCCTTGCTTTAGTCCCACACAGCTGGGACTAAAGGGAGACCCTGTCTCAAAAATACCCCCCCCCAAAAAGAAAGAAATAGGCCTTAAAATGGATGTGGATGTTTAATGAGGATTTTGCCCTTGGAGTCTCAGAACATACCACTGCACATTCTCTTGATGCTGAGACTGCTTTCTTCACATCTCAGCATGTCTACATAAGAAATAGGCCATGCCGGGCATGGTGGCACACGCCTTTAATCCTAGCACTTGTGAGGCAGAGGCAGGAGCATCTCTGTGAGTTCAAGGCCAGCCTGGTCTACAGAGTGAGCTCCAGGACAGCTGGGACTAAAGGGAGACCCTGTCTCAAAAATACCCCCCCCCAAAAAGAAAGAAATAGGCCTTAAAATGGATGTGGATGTTAATGAGGATTTTACCTCTTCTTATAAGCCACCAGTAATTTTAAGCCATTTAAAGGTAGGTTCCACTCTGGGAAACTGCACATTACAGTTGGGTATCCTGTCTCCTTGGATTCCTCAATGGACTATTTCTCTTCTTTTTTATGACCCTGACAGTTCTGAAGGGTTCCTGTCCAGTGCTCCATCAGCTTATAGATTACAGCAGAGTTATAGATTTGGGGAGGAACTCTACAAGGGAACTACCATTCTCATTATGCAGGATCAAATCATGATACATCAATAGGGTTGTTGCTGTTGCTGTTGACCCTGGTCCATGGCTGGGGCAGCATGTGTCCCCTCTCTCTTCTGGGAATGTACTCTTGTCCCCTGTCTGTGCTCTCTGAGACTGGACAAAAGGTGCAACCTCACGGAAGCACTTGGGAACTCCAAGGGATTTTTATAGATTGGAGGATCGTCTGTATGGGACCTGTATGGCCAGCCCTTCAATTTACTTTCTCTGGCGATACACAGTGAAGTCTAACAGAAAAGTCAAGCTGAGAGTTCCTGGGGGGTTGGGGGTGTCCTTGATTTTCCTGTTTCCTTGGCCCCAGTACAGCTCCTTTTTCTATGTGAGACTTCTGCAGTATTTAATCAATACCTATTGAGTTGAATTAAAGAACCTTTGTGATCTTTTTAAAAAGTCCCCATAGCAAGGTCTACAGCTGCTCTGAGATCCCTCAGGGATCCCAAGAATCCAGGAAGTGAATTTTCATTACTTCCCTTGGAGTTAATGAGGCAGGAAAGGCGTGGTGACTTGCACCTGTAATCCCAGCACTCTGAAGCAGAGGCTGGGAAGTGTAGAGTCTCAAATTCAAGGTCAGCCTAGGCTACCTGATGAAGACCTTGCTTCAAATAACCACCTCAAAAGCTGATGAGAAAGGAGTTAACTCACCATTAAGACTCAGGAGACTCACGGATGAGCAAGGCCTGGCCTCTCATACCCCAGGCCTCAGAACCGTTTGCAGATAAGAGCTCTCATCTTCATAATTAGCAGCACTTATCTGCCTGGCCCTGTAGTATGACACAGGTAATAAAATATCAGCCTTTTAATAAAATATCAGCCTTTAGGGGCTGGAAAGATGGCCTAGTGGTTAAGAGTGCCGACCGCTCTTACAGAGGACCCGGGTTCGATCCCCAGCACCCATATGGCGGCCGAGAACCATCTGAAACTCCAATTCTAGGAGAACTCCAGTTCCAGGGGAATCTGACACCCTCTTCTGACCTCCGTGGCATTGCATGACACGGGTGCACACACTTGCATGCAGACAGTACATTCATACACATACAGAAATAAATAAAATAAATAAAAAATTAAAAAAAATATCAGCCTTTAAAAGAATTACACTCATTTTCCACTGCTTAAGGTGCGTGTGTGTGTGTGTGTGTGTGTGTGTGTGTAGTATGCACAACCATGTGTGTGCATGCATATGGAGCTGGAGGACAAGCGTTCTTGTTGCTCCTCAGGCACCATCTAAGATACCTTGTCATTTGAGACAGAATCAGTCTCTCGTTGGCCTGGAGCTCAGTCATTGAGTGAAGCTGGCTGGCCAGTGAATCCCTTGTCTCTGCCTACCCAACTGTGGTATTACACACATGCACTACCAAGCCTAGCTTTTCCTTCACATGGGTTCAAGGGATTGAACTGGGCTCCTCAGGCTTGCGGGGAAAGGACTTTACTGACTGAGCCATCACACCAGCCCAAGGTCTACAACACCTTTGTATTGTCCCCTGTGAAAGGCTTTTTTCGAAGCAAAACAGGCCAGATCAAACCAGATTAACAAAGTATAAAAGGAGGTTTATTAGGACATGCTCCCAGGCAGGTCCACTGGTCTCAGAGAGGGAGGCCAGGGGAGTGGCGTGCTCGGGCTGGGGATAAAGGCTTTTATAAGTTCTGGGGAGAGGAAGATGAGGTAATGATGGCAGGCAAAGCATGTACTTGTAAGGGCAAACCTGGTGCAGTGGGAGGGGACAAAGTGGGTCTTTAGTGTTCGTCATGAAGCTGGAGTATAACCATATATGGTCTTAGGCTGTGCTCTCATCAGGAAGGGAAGTTGCATCAGCGGCCTGAGATGAGGTAGGATTTTGACTGGAAGAGAAGGGTGGTAGGTGCCATCTTTAGATCTCCAAGCCCAAGCCCTGCCTAACACCTGGTTTCAGAATATTAGGTACTGTAGCTCAGCAAAATTCTCTACTGAGAGTCTTGAGGGCAAAACCAAGATATCACTAGGATTGTGTTTCTTCCTAGAGGCCTTGGGAAATAACTGTGTTAAAGATAATTCAGTTCCTTATCAGTAGGTTTAAGGACTGAGGTCCCACTTTCCTGCTGGCTGTTGGCTGGGGACTCCTGGGTTCACTGCACCCCCCTCTCAAGCCACCTCTGATCCCTCTACCTTCCAGCAGCATCAGAGAATCAGGACCCTTGGGGGTCGGCTTCTGAGGCCCTCCTCTTTCCCCTGCCTTCTGAATTCTCTTCTCTGATTTGTAATCTACTGGGTTTACCCAGGCAACCCAAGATTATCTCCCAACTCTAAAGTTAACTGCTTTGTAATGGCTGTAGTCTAGATGCCAACCCCAAATTCACGTTGAAATCCTAGCTCCATCCCCCCGCCCCAATATGAGAGTGTTAGCAAGTAGTACACCCAAATAGCTTCCTGATCCCTTCCACCACTTGAGAACAGAGAAACCATCACTACACTACAAACCTGTGAGTGCCGTGACTGGGGATTTCCCTGAGTCCAAAACAGTTCAAAGTGAAAGCCTGTTGCCAGTGCTGTTTTGCTGCAGACTTTTAGAGATTAGGGTGTCCTCTGGGGCCATAGTTCTGTCTCAAAACACAAACCTGCCTGGGAAGACCCCCCCCCAACAGCCCCTGCAATGTGTTGCCTCTTGGATGCTGGCCCTCTGCACCAGGGCGTATTTCTCATAGGCTCCCAAAGGATGTGCTGGGGCCAGCCTGTCTGTGATCACACTGAGTGGCCAGGCATTTAGCCAGAGGAGGCAAATTCGTGGGCCACAGCCCTGCTGTAACCCCAACCAGATCTGCAAGCCATGAAACCTGTGGTTCTCAAACTTACGGGAGTATCAGCAGCACCAGGTGACATGTGACCCCGGGCGACCCGTGAATGCCCAGCTTCCTGAGCTTCACCCAGAAGGGGATGGCTAAGAGTCCAGGATTTACATTCCTAACAAGCTCCCTGGAGATGCTAGCGCTGGCGAGGAGGGGAAACAGCTTTGATGAGCCCTGTGCAGCAGAACTGATCACAATCACACAGTGGTGTGATTGCTGAGCCCTGTGCGCAGGGCTGTAGGTAGCAGTCAGTGGTGTGATTGCTGAGGGAGCATTTCCACTCTATGAAATATCATCAGTACCATCCTTGAGAGTAGAACACGCAGTCCCTTCTTCCTTCCACTCTAGTGACGCCTCTGTGAATCACCTCAGATGTGACACTCACTGTGCCTTCCACGATCTGCCCACTTCAGTGGGAGGGTTTGGCTTTTCTTTTCACATGAGGAGCTGTGTCCTTCCTTAGGAGTGAAGCAGTGAATTAAGTCTGAGAACAGCTTGACTCATGAACATCACTGTGGTCCCAAGCCCAGCTTTTAAAAAAGCAAAAGACGGGGCTAGAAGGATGGCCTAGCAGTTAAGAGCACCGACTGCTCTTGCAGAGGACCCGGGTTTGATCCCCAGCACCCACATGGCGGCTGAGAACCGTCTATAACTCCAATTCCAGGAGAACTCCAGTTCCAGGGGAATCTGACACCCTCTTCTGACCTCCACAGCATTGCACGACACGGGTGCACAAACCAACATGCAGACAGTACACTCATACACATAAATAAATAAAATTTTAAAAAACAGCAAAAGAGAACTTATATTTTATCAGAAAATACCTGTTCATTGTAGAAAACACAAAGGAAAAAAATCATGATCTCATTCTATTCTAGACCTTTTCAGTCTTTCAATTCTAAAAAGACATAGTACAAAACATGCTGTCATCTATCCTCCTTATTTAATGCTTTCTGTTGCTGAAACAAAATGCCCACGATAATCAGCTTAAAGGAGGAGAGGTTTGTTCTGGTTCACAGTTTTAGAGTGTCAGCCCATGGTCAGTTTGGCCGCATTGCTCTTGGGAAGGAAGTGAAGGGGCGTGTCAAGTCTGAAGCTGCGGTGGAGACAAGTGGGAAACATAGAAAGAGCCAAAGAGACAAAAGTCCCATGATCCCCTTTGGGGACACTCTGTCAAGGACCTAAGATTTCCCTCAAGGTCCCATTAAGGTCCCAGCACTTACCTCTAGCATCAGGAAGGAGGGACCCTGTCCCTAACACATGGGCCCACAGAGATACAGTCAAACTTCAGCAGTTGTAAATGTTTTTCGACCTGAGTTTTAGCAGAAAGCGGTTGAGCAACACCTGGCCTCCCAGCCGGCCTGCACTCTGGTGCTTGGAGGGAGGTGAAGAGAAAGGGCTTTGACATGGGAAGAATCAGAACACAGAGGATGAAGGTCACTTGGCACAGGTTCCCTCTGCCCTGAGCAACCACAGGCAGCTGGGGTTTAGAATCAGAGAAACTTCTTCCTCCATATTTATTTTTATTTTTATTGAGGAGCTATTCAACAATTTCCAGATCCAGAAATGCCTGTGCCCCAGAATCCAATGCTACCAAAGCTGAATCAGCTTTTGTCCTCTTAGCATGGGGCACAGTCAGAGGACCAAAAAGACTTCCTGCTGTGCTGGGGGAGGGGGGACGACATGCCATCAACTGCTTCTAGAATTTGAGAGTATTGATAAAGCCGGGTTGCTTTCACATGGCTAGAATATGGTCCAGGTGGGTGGAAGAATGTCTTTGTGAATTTCTTAAGGGCTCAGCAGTGAACTGACTAGAAATAGACAGTGGGCTTACAGAGCAGGTCAATCCGGGGATGGCAAGGGCAAACTGAGTATGTCTGCTCCAGCAGGCTGGGCAGCAAATGCATAGATCCTGGGGATGGGCTCTGTGGTGACAGCCCTCCCAGAAGTCCCCGTAACCAGCTCCTCTTTTTCCTCTGCAGAATGAGGTGATCAGCCAGCAGCTTTGTGTCATCTTCACTCACTGTTATGGCCCCTACCCCATTCCCAAGCTCACGGAGATCAAGAGGAAGCAGACCTCCCGCCTGGGTAAGTGGCGGTAAATCTCTTTGGACAAGAGCACTGTCTAGCACCTCACCCATGGGGCCTTTTTCTTCAGTGACCCACAGCAGGGACTCCTGAGGATCCACGAATTTCTCATGCACAGGAGATTCTGATAGACAAGCCCCACTGTCCACGGTGGCTGGGATAGTTTTTGTTAATATATATTTATTATTTTTATGTATATGAGTATATTGCCTACATGTATGTAAGTGCATCTGTGTCACGAAGTGCCCACAGATATCAGAAGAGGGCATCAAATCCCCTGGAACTGGAGTTATCTATGGTTGTTAGCTGCCATGTGGGTGCTAGAAATCGAACCAGGATCCTCTCTGCAAGAGCAGCCAGTGCTCTTAACTGCTGAGCCATCTCTCCAGCCCTGTGACAGTTTATTGTCAGCTTGACACAATTAAGAATCACCGAGGAAAAGAGTCTCAGTGAGGGATTATCTGTTAGGTAGGCCTATGGCGTGGCTGTGTCTTGATGATGTTATTAGTGTGGGAAGATCCAGCCTAAAAGTGGGTGGTACCATTTCCTAGGTTGTATCAAAAAGAATGAGCCGAGCACAAACATGGGCGCATTGGCTCTCCCTCTGCTCCTGACTTTAGATGTCACTACCGCAACCTTGACCACCCGTCCCCACGGCGATGGGCTGTACCCTAGAACTGAGAGCTAAAACAAGCCCTCCCCCCACCAAGTCTCTCTTGTCAGGGTATTTAATCACAGCAACAGAAATAAAGCTAATAGAGCAGCAGCTGTTCCCACAAACTCTGCTCTCTAAGATGTCTCTCTAGTTGCCCCTGGGAAGGAAAAAGCAGGAGATGCTAATGAGGAGATGAAGAAGAGAAAGGAATAATGCCTTCCCCCACCACACAGAGCAGAAAAACAAGAGCAGAGAGGCTGGAGAGATGGATGCCCAGGGTCAGTTCCCAGCACCCACATGGTGGCTAACAACTGTCTGTAACTCCAGTTCTAGGGAATCCAACACCTTCTTCTTGCCTCCTCTGACACCACACAACACGGGTGCACTTGCATGCAGGCAATACACTCATACACATAAAATAAAAATAATAAATAAAAACAAGAGTAGGGGATACCTGGGCAGTGGAGGCTGAATGCTCTGATGTCCTGTGAGAACAGCTAATCACTTCATGTGTTCTTTGAACACTTGCACTGAGCCAGCTCAGGCCAGGTATCTGGCCTCCACCTCAGGTAGCCCCAGATATACCGGGAGGTAGGCGTGGCTTGTCCCACTCTGACTATGAGTAAAAGGTAGGGCTGGGACACGAAGCCCAGATCTGCTAAGACCAGAATTCGTCACTGTACAGGCCTAGATCCCAAGGTTCACCAGCTCATCCAGAGGATCCGTAGTTGGGAGGCAGGGACAGTCCCAACCTTCACAGGAAAAGGAATCCTTCACTGTTAGTTTTTTATCACTCCCCAGGCAATAGGGGACAGGCTTCTGCCACAGCAGGCTCAGGTTCCCAGCCTCAAGACAGCTGGGCATTTTTCTCCCTTCAACAGCATCCAACATCTGGGTACCTTATGAGATACCTTGTTAGTGCAAACATTTTCAGCGTTTCAAAGGCACACTGTGAACTATGTTCTCTGTAGCACAGAAGAAAGAGGACATTTGAATTTGCTGAAATTTCTCTCACCAGCCATGAAAGGCACCTGGTTTTCAGGCCACAGGTCAGAATTCCAAGACTAGCACTGACAGGAAAGAAGACCAGACTGGGATCTTGATAGAGAGAGGTGGAGAAGCCTATAGGAACTCAGTCACAGTGGTCTTGTTAAGAACTTTGGACTTGGGAATGGAGAGACGGCCTAGCGGTTAAGAGTTCCGACTGCTCTTGCAGAGGACCCGAGTTCGATTCCCCAGCACCCACATGGTGGCTGAGAACTGTCTTTAACTCCAATTCCAGGGGAATCTGACACCCTCTTCTGACCTCCTCAGCATTGCACAAAACAGGTGCACAAACCTACATGCAGACAGGACATTCATACGCATACAAAAATAAATTTTAAAAATCTTTAAAAAAGAAGTTTGGACTTGGGAACGGAGAGATGGCTCAGCAGTTAAGAGCACTGGCTGCTCTTGCCAAGGACTCCGGTTGGATTCCCAGCATCCACATGGCAGCTAACAACTGTCTGTAACTCCAGTTCCAGGAGATCTGATGCCCTCTTCTGGCCTCCACCGGCATTGCACATGTGCACTTAAATACCACAAGGCAAAACACTCATACAGATAAAATAAAAATAAGTAAATCAGGGGCTGGAGATGTATATCTATACCCCAAGGAGCACTCTGAAAGGCCAGTCTTGGCTGGATAGCTCAAATCAGCTGCCAGGTAAGTGGCCTAGCACCAGACCCAGGCAGAGATTAGAAACACCTTGTTCTTGCCGGGTGGGAACTGACCGGGAATAGGGACAGTAGAGTGTGGATATCCCTAGCAGGACAGAAGTCCTGGGCTGGCTACAGCTGTGTCCCACAGGGGCCTCACGTCTACATGGCTAAAATGGCAGGTGACCTGGAGAAGCCCACATTTGATGAGTCAGGCCATAGAATCAAAATGTCTGATTTCTGGGGCTAGAGATGGCTCAGCAGTCAAGAGCACTGGCTGCTGTTGCGGAGGACCAGGTTCAATTTCTATCACCCACATGGAAGCTAACAACCATCTGTAACTCCAGTTCCTGGAATTTGACACTCCTGACCATGGGCATTGCACAACACAGGTGCACTTACACATATGCAGGCAATACATATAAAATGAAAACTAATCTTTAAAAAAAAAATCTGACTTTGGGGCTGGAGAGATGGCCCAGCAGTTAAGAGCGCCGACAGCTCTTGCAGAGGACCCGGGTTCGATCCCCAGCACCCACATGGTGGCTGAGAACCGTCTTTAACTCCAGTTCCAGGGGAATCCGACACCCTCTTCTGACTTCCAAGGCATTGCACAACGTGGGTGCACAAACTTACATGCAGACAGTACATTCATACACATACAAAAATAAATTAAAAATTTTTTTTAAAAATCTGACTTTAAACCCTGTCTTGCTCAAATCACTGTAAGGTCTGTATGCCTCAGTTTCCCCTACTGCACAATGGGGGACATGTGGGCCCCGCATGGGCCTGGCATGTCGTGAGTCAGATGCAGTTAGGAGAGATGGAGCAAGGGGCAGCTGGCTTCTTTGTCACCAATGCTGGGAGAAAAGGGCCCAGAGCACAGTGGCAAGGGGCAGCTGAGCTTCTAACCCCGCTTCCAGCAGGCTGGGGACCCTGAGCTGAGAGAAGGAGGCACAGGGGTGGGTGAGTGGCCAGCATAGGTTCTGAGCTCTGCCTGGGGTGTGTTTGCTGTAGAGAAGACTGCTACAGTTTTTTCTTGCTACTGGTCTACCTCTATGTTAGTGTGCATTAGTGTGTGAGTTTAGGTGTGAGCCACGTCAGAGGACCATCTCAAATGTCCCGTCAGTACTCACCCTGCACTTGTTCGAGGCAAGATCTCTCATTTGCTGCTGTGTTTGCCAGACTAGCTGCCCAAAAGCTTCCATGAACTCTCCCTGTCTCCACCTCCCATTTCCCTGTAAGAACACTGGGATTACAGCTGGAGTTCTACCATGTCCAGCTTTTCAGTGGGTTCTGGGGATCAAACTCAGGTCCTTATACTTTCACAGCAAGGGCTTTCACCCACTGAGCCATCTGCCCAGCCAAGGGCTGCATCCAAGCTCAGGTCAGCGATGAGCATCTCTCGTGATGAGCTGCAGGGCGGTGACGCATCTGGTCCATGGTGAGCGCCGGCTCTTGTGTCACCCCTGAGCAGCAGGTCACCATGCTTCCCTGTCGGCTCCCACGCTTTCCACCACCCTCATTTTCACTAATGCACCTTTCCTTCTTCCTGCTGCAGATCCTCATTTTCTAAACAACAAAGAAATGTCCGATGTGACCTTTCTGGTAGAGGGAAGACCATTTTATGCTCACAAAGTGCTGTTATTCACAGCCTCTCCCAGGTATGTATCATTGGGCTTACATGTTGCTGGATCATGTCAGCATCTGTTGAGACAGGGTCTCCCTATTGCCCCAGATGGCCTGGAACTCGTTATGTAGACCAGGTCTCCATCTCACAAAGCTCTGCGTTGAGTGCTGGGATTTTTTTTTTTTTTTTTGAGTGCTGGGATTAAAGGCATACACCACCATGCCCAGCTTCATATTATTTTTCTTTGAAGTTCAATATTGGTGCTATCTTGAAATCAAGGATCTCAGAGTACAGGGTACCTCTTCGTACAACCTAGAACAAGGTACCCACTTGTCTTGGCAGAGCCCTACACCAGAGGTAGAGGTCTATGAGAAGACAGCCTTATGCACTGGACAGCTTGAGACTCACATGGCAGCCTGAAGAGCCCCATTCTCCAAGTCGCAGGGAACAATGTGGCATAAGGCACTAATATGCAAAGGTCCTGCCCTTCCTTTTCCCTAACTGTACAATTAGCTGATGAGAATATCACAGAAAAACTGCACTGAGGATATAGCCCAGTGGTCGAGCACATTCTTAACATGTGTGAGGCCCTAGATTCTATCCCTGGTGTGAGGGGGACAGAAAGAAGGAGGGAAGGAGGAGGGCAAGGAGGGAGGGATGGAGGGGGGAAGGCGTCATCCTCCCGCTAGCTCTCTGCTGACTCCCATGATTGGGTCACCACGCAGAACCACATTATCTGGCCCCATGCAGCAAGCAGTGAAGCCAGGCAAAGGAGAGGACTGTGCTGGCATGAGACAGAGACAGAGTCAGAGACAGAGTCAGAGACAGAGAGAGACAGGCCAGCAGGAGGGGAGCAGGGTGTCCCCGAGTGGGGTCGGCCCTGGCACTGCAGACACAGAAGCCCCTGCAACAGTGTTCCCAGAGAATGGTGACTCATAAGCACTGACATTTGCAGTGCCCTCCCCCGAAACCAAATGGCAAGCCCCAGACACCTGCTCTGCCACCACAAGAAAAACACACCCTCCCTGTGTGGCTCTTAGTTGGTGACACCAGACAACCAGTTCCATAGTGTGCTGGCGTCAAGGTCTCCGTCTTCCTCAAGGTACCGTGGCCCCCGGAGGTGTCAGCACTCAGGGAGCCCTCAGCGAGAAGCAGCACAGCCCCCGTTTCATCTACCCCTCTTCTGTAAACCTCATCTATCATCTTTTTAAAGTGAAAAAGTCTTAAAAGAAAAGAAGAGCAACACAACTTAACTCATTCCTTTAAAACTTCACCCTCTGGGTTGTCACTGAACACTAATGAGGTCCCTGCCCTCCAGAGGTTTTACATCTAAAAGCCCTAGACAGTCAAGCACCCATAAAGATACTTTCCCATCAACAAGGGTGGGCTAAATGCCTGACAGGCATTATATCACCCCAAAACAGAAGCTCCTTGCTTCAGGGAGCAAAGCTTGTTTGGCAGAAATGAGAAACAGGTAACAATTCTCTGGGCATGAGACCACAGGGAAGCAGGGCTTTTGCTCAGGACAGGTACCATGCAGAGACAGCCCCATGTTGGTGGAAAATGGACGGGGCTTTAAAAGGTGAACATTCCTTCCCAGAGTTCCAAGCACTGACTTTAGCTTTAAATGAAGACACAGATGGCTATATCCTTGCTATGTTTCAGAGTTGGGGTATAGAGATTTCTGTCATAAAGGGAACCAAGTCTAGGCAGGCTGTAGGGGCAGGGGCAAGTCTGTTGATCTCCCTGTGTGTGTCATTCAGGTTCAAAGCGCTCCTCTCTAGCAAGCCGACAAATGACAGCACCTGCATAGAGATCGGCTACGTGAAGTATCCCATCTTCCAGGTGAGCCGTGGGGTAACCTACAGCCCTCAGCCTGGGGCCTAACACCTGGGATGCTCCTGCACAGAGAGCTGCCAGCCACCTGTGCTCCGGGCTCCTTACTCTGTCCCTTGTGTCCTTTGCTGGTGCAGAAGTCACCAAGACCTAGTGCCCACTGGCCCCAGCTCTTGGCTGGGGGAGTGGACTCTTAGGTAGGAGATACCCTGTCCCAAAGACTCAGTCTAGAGGGAGTGGCTGAGTCGCTTGTCAGCTTCCAGCTACAATATTCTGTTGGGCATATACGAAATAGGACTTTTTTCACAGCTGCAGTGCAGCAGCAGCTCAGACCAGGGACATAGGAACAGGATTAGGAGCTGAAATATCAAAAGCCAAGGGAATGCTAGGGAGCCAGAGCAAGGCTTTAGGCTCAAGTAGGGGGCTAGAACATTCCAGGCGTAGAGAAGAGCATAGGTAAAGAACTTAAACGGTGTACCCAAAGTTGAAGTCCTGTTAGAAACAGCAGAATTTGAACCCAGTCTGTCCCACAGCAAGGTTTGAGAACTTGGTTCTTGGCCCTTTCTTTTTTTAATTTTTAAAATATTTTTAAATTTTATTTATTATTTTATATGTATGAGTGTACTGTCTGCATGCAGGCTGGTGCACCCGTGTCATGCAATGCCCCAGAGGTCAGAAGAGGGTGTCAGATTCCCCTGGAACTGGAGTTAAAGATGGTTCTTAGCCACCATGTGGGTGCTGGGAATTGAACCCGTGTCCTCTGTAAGAGCAGTTGGTGCTCTTAACCACTGAGCCATCTCTCCAGCCCCTCTTGGCTCTTTCTAATAGAAATCAGAGTAGAAAGAAAAGCTCCCCTTCCCTCAGCCTCAGCTGCGGGAATGTAGTTGCCTGAGAAGCTTTGAAAAATATTCCCAGAATGTGCAATCCTATAGCAGATTCATGAAGTCACAATCTCTGGGTGGAGCCCAGCCTTGGGCCTGGAGGCTGTCTGGCTTCTGTTTCTCCACCGTGCAGCAGGTCTGGGAACCAGTACTGTGGGTACAGCATCTGTACATTTGCAGCATCCGAGTGCCTGGGAGAGGGCTAGGATGCTTGTTAAAACGGAAAACATGTTGGATGCAGACTCCCAGAGTTCTCTCCCCTACAGCCTGATGAGAATTCATATTTCCAGCAAGAGCCCCTCAAAGCTGATGTTACTACCCACTGTGCCTTTTGATCCTCCCAGCTCCCCTTCCAG
Organism: Rhizomys pruinosus; assembly: GCA_009823505.1. Taxonomy (NCBI): domain Eukaryota; kingdom Metazoa; phylum Chordata; class Mammalia; order Rodentia; family Spalacidae; genus Rhizomys; species Rhizomys pruinosus. The sequence continues at coordinate 2,142,029 of VZQC01011667.1, read as the reverse complement.
GAGCTCTGAAAGGAGGTGGCCAGAGTTCCCATGGCTGACGCTAGCAGAACTAAGGCTCAAACCAAACCTTTTTTTCCTCCCTTTCATGAGAACATGGGCTCCCCCTGAAGTCACTCAGCGCAGCACAGCACTGTAGAAAGCATCCCATGGCCAGTAGACTTGGAACATTAGCTGAAGGCAGGAAGAGGGGCATGGTGTGTTTAGTGTATGGTGTGTGTGTGTGTGTGTGTGTGTGTGTGTGTGTATACAGACAAGCTGGAGAAGCATCCAAAGACCACTAACCCTGGGCCTCACTGGGGAGGTTCCTGTAATAAGAGCTTGGCTGTCCCATGTAGGCCCTCAGTAAATGTTTGCCCAGCAGACTTGTTGTCAGAATGCTACATGGGAAGGGCCGACCTCAGAGGGATCCCCAGGCCTGTAATTGCTTCTGATGAGGAAGGTTTGCTGGCCACATTAGCCTCAAGTTCCTGTAATGGGAAGGGAAGATTTATCAGGCCCTACGGACTTGTCTGATTGCCCGCCCCTTCCCCATAAAAGAAGACAAGCCTCATTTTGTGGCTTGAAATAGGCCAAGGAAGGCTGAATCTGACCCACGAGGAGGCTCCCAGGGGGCCAGTGCACTTCACGTGTGTCCTGGCAAAAGAATTTTTAGTAATTGATACAGCAATGCATTTCCTCCCTCAAGTCTGTTTAACATCGCATATCTGCAAAAGCCCGCCCCACCGAGGCCCTGGAGCTGGGCTCCACCAGGCTGCGAATAACATTTCAGGTTCCTGCCTTGCACAGGTTGGCAGCAGCCAAGAAAAACAGCTCGTCTGCAGCCCCTTCGACCTAATGAGGGCTCATTTTACCCACTTAAAGAAAATGCTTGCACTGGCAGAATATGGAAAGAGCCTGGGATGGCCCAATTTAAGTTCCATTAGCCCCAGGATCTCCCTCCGCCAATGCAGCAATTTCAGGCTGTGGCTCAACCTTGAATAAATGGGACAACATGATAGAAATGTGCCTTGTAAACAGAGTGCCTGCGTTGGGGGCGGATATTACGGTGGCGCCTGTTATTATTATTGGTTTGGCCTTTATAACAGAGGTGCTAGAGGAGTAAATTGATTTTAATAAAGCCAATAGCCCAGCGTTGGCTGACAGAGTATTTCAGACGCTTACAACTCCCCAGGAGAGAAAGGGGGCCAATGTTGTGTTATTTCCCAAGGGCTGGATGACATCTACACCTCTCCAGAAAGCAGAAACCCCAAGTCAATCCAAGACAGACTCCAACATAGGAGATATGTTTATATGCAAAATGTTCATGCAAGTCAGGCATGTTGGTATGTGTCTGTAGAGTACCAGCACTTGAGAGACTGAGACGGGAGGACTGCCATGAATTCCAGGCCAGTCTGAGCTAAAATAGTGAATTCTAGGCCAACCTGAGCTACCAAATGAGACCCTATATTCAAATAATAATACTAATAACTGTAAAGTATTCATGTGACACCTTGTGTTGGCTGTGTGCAAGGCACTGTGCTAGGCACAAGAACACCAGATGAGGCTTCTGTGAGGAAGGATACTACAGTTATACACAAGGCACTGCCTGAAACAAGGCAGGGTGGGAAGGAGACCTGAGCTTCCCAGCCTGGTGACCACTGAGCTGGATCCCAGAGAATGGCCAGCTTCACCTGGTAGAGAAGATCATGTCCAGCCAGGAAGAGCCTGGGACAGGAAGAAGTGGAGAGGAGAAGGGACTGGATAGTGCACAGAGAACAGACACATGCTAAGTAGCACACAGCTGTAATCCAAGCACCCGGGTAGGTGGGGCAGGGACTGGATAGTGCACAAAGAACAGACACATGCTAAGTAGCACATGCCTGTAATCCCAGCAGTTGGTAGGTGGGGCAGGGACTAGATAGTGCACAGAGAACAGACACATGCTAAGTAGCACACAGCTGTAATCCGAGCACCCGGGTAGGTGGGGCAGGGACTGGGTAGTGCACAGAGAACAGACTCATGCTAAGTAGCACATGCCTGTAATCCGAGCACCCGGGTAGGTGGGGCAGGGACTGGGTAGTGCACAGAGAACAGACTCATGCTAAGTAGCACATGCCTGTAATCCGAGCACTCGGTAGGTGGGGCAGGGACTGGATAGTGCACAGAGAACAGACACATGCTAAGTAGCACACACCGGTAATCTGAGCACTCGGTAGGTGGGGCAGGGACTATGGATAGTGCACAGAGAACAGACACATGCTGAGTAGCACACACCTGTAATCTGAGCACTCGGTAGGTGGGGCAGGGACTGGATAGTGCACAGAGAACAGACACATGCTAAGTAGCACACAGCTGTAATCCGAGCACTCGGTAGGTGGGGCAGGGACTATGGATAGTGCACAGAGAACAGACACATGCTGAGTAGCACACACCTGTAATCTGAGCACTCGGTAGGTGGGGCGGGGACTGGATAGTGCACAGAGAACAGATACATGCTGAGTAGTACACACCTGTAATCCGAGCACTCGGTAGGTGGGGCAGGGGAACATGAGTTAGAGGCCAGCTTGGGCTACATAGCAAGTTCCTGGTTACAAAGTGAGATCTGTCTCAAACAAGCAAACAAAAAGCATGTCCTATCAAGAATTAGCTTCTGTGACATGTCCAGACTGGGTAATTCCATGGTGTACAAGGGCCAGAAGTTGAAGGGACAGAAGTGTCTGCTAATCAGTAGTTTCTTTGGGAGTGTCGGGAATGTTCCAGAATTTTCTTGTGCCAGTGGTTGTACAACATAGTGACTCTGCTAAGCACCATGTTACCATACATTTTAAATAGACTTTCTTTTTTTGTTGTTCTATGAATATATCTCCATCAAGCAGTGCTCAATATTTTTTAAGCTATGCCCAGACAAAAAGTAGATTGAGAACAATTACAAATTGTCTCCGGTGGCCTGGTAAGAAAGGGAGCAAGTGGTAGAAGCAGATGGAAGTTTTCAACCTCAAAGAACACTCAGGACCTCAAATTTACTGGGCACTTTCCTGGGCCTGTTCCAAGTGGTAACTCACTAAACTGTCCCTTACCCGGCCGTGTGGTGATCAACATCCCCACCCACCAATGAAGAAACCAAGGCACAAAGTGGAACTTCATTGTAGTTACTCAGTTGTTAAGTAGCAGAGCCAGCCCTGAACCTAGGACAGTCCACCTCCAAATTCCTAGCTCTTAACTGCTGTTCTGTGTGGTCACAGACTGTCAGAACCTGAAGGGTCCATAAAGTGCCACACGGTCCAAGCTCTTAAGTCTATAAGCTACCTCAGTATGGGGTGTAACCAGTCTGCAGATTTTGCCAGCCCAGCTGCCCTGGCACCAGGCAGCGAGCAGGTGAAAGGTGGTTGGGAGTTGATTCCACAAAGGAATACTCAGTAATCATGGGAGGCAGGGACATGACATTCGGACACATCCATGAACCTCGTTCATTCCAGGGACACCCATTTGTGCAATTCTAGGACTTTGCGCACTATTCCAACATCAGGAGTCACATGACAAAGGATAGCCTGGTTTGCTGTCACACCACCATCAGTGACTACCAAAACCCTGGACCCCTCACAGCCTCCCCTGGGGTCCTGTCAGGTTGTAATAAAGAGCTTATTGCCCAGAGTGGTCCTCTGGGACTTCAGGAGGTTTTTGAGTCAGGCTGTCTAAGCCGTGCCACCTGGACAGGTATGAAGAGCACAGGCACCTGTCGGTGATTGTCCAGAGGAGCTCAGGTGTTTAATTTGATACTGTTCGTAGACTGGAGGCAGGAGCTGGAAAGCATGGGTGATGATTTTAGGGTGCCATCTGGAAAATCTGTTCCAATGGCACTTGCCCTATCCAGGAGCAGATGATGTTCTAGAATGGCGTGGAGGCTTTCAGGGGACTCTGTGGCCGAGGCTTTGCTCAGCGCTCACCTTGCCCTCTTCCTTCCAGCTGGTCATGCAGTATCTCTACTGTGGGGGCCCAGAGTCACTTCTCATTAAAAACAACGAGATCATGGAGGTAAGGAGCCCACTCTGTTATTGGCTATTCTAACTTCCCATGGCTGAAGAGCAGCTCCAAAAACTGTTTGAAAGGCTACGATAATGGGCCTGGATGAACAGCCAGAGGAGGGGTCCAGCAGCAAGCCCCTCCCCCATCCCGTACAGGTGGGTATGCCACCATCCCGGCACACAGGCAAGCTTGCCCACTCACCAGAAGGCTCATGTTAAACACCAGCAGTCCCAGCCCCACTCTACCATCTCTCTTGGGGAGCTCTGGCTTTCCCTTCCCAGAGCCTGTCACTAGCAATGCACCTCTGGAATCCTCCCATGGCCCTGCACTGACCTCTGGCCAGTGACAGTGGTCCAATGGGACAAGGAAGCAGCCCTCCTGGATTCTGTACAAGGAAGCAGGGCTGCTGTGTCTCCAGATGCAGTGTAAAAGAGAAGCTAGGGTAAAGGAGGTCTCCTGAGATGCAGTTTGACATTGGAGTGGAGACCTGGACAGTGCAGGCAGGGAGATACCCACCTTACATCACTGTCAGCCCTGGGCATGATTTTGAGTGTTTGGGGTTGACCTGCTATAACAGATGTGCCTGTGGTTTGCTCTGCCCTATCCTCCGCCCCTTCCCCACAGTAAATTCATAACTGGGGCCTATTCCCCAGTATAACTCTGTGCCTATAGCATACCCCAGCACCTTTACTTCCTGTCCGTCAGCCCCATGCTCTGGAGCTGATTCTCACTGCCGTGTCTTGATACACTCTGTTGCCTTCCCCTCTTCGATGCTAACAGGCTCTTTTCATGGATTCTAGCTTCTGTCTGCTGCTAAATTTTTCCAACTGGAGGCTCTGCAACGACACTGCGAGATTATCTGTGCAAAAAGCATCAACACTGACAACTGTGTGGATATTTACAACCACGCCAAGGTAAGCCTCCCCCTTCCCGATGCCACATTTAGACCTTGGCACCCAAGACACTCCTGTTTTAGGTGACTGGGGATCGAACCCAGGGCCTCAGCACATACTAACCAGTTGCTTCTGCCACTAGCTACATCCCCAGCCTGTGGGCTCTTTTTTCCTGCTTGAGATGTGACACCTCCAATTCCATTATTCCTTGAATATTACTTGAAAGCAGGACAAGGAAATTTGCTCTCAAAGACTGCTTCTGGGACTCCATTCTCCACAAGAATCTTGTCACAGGCTCTGATTCCACAGGCCTGGGCGCTGGTTTCTGCTGTCCTAATGTCTCTGCTACTACGTAATCTTGAATAGAAGGTTCTAGAACAGTGGGTCTCTAAATGTGGTCAGCAGCAGCAGCAGCAGCAGAGAATTTATGAGGAATGTCAAATTTCAAGCCACCCCTCAGATCTGTCAAGCTGGAAACTCTGGGAATGGGGTCCAGCCTCTTCCGCTTCACACACTCTGTCATGCTTGGTGCCTGATTCCAATGCTAGTTCAAAAGTAAGAACACCTGTTTGTTCCCAGATCAGTGCACGTTAGTATGCCCCAGGCATGCATTTAAAAATCCCCGTGCATAGGACCTATCCCAGACCAATGAAGTCACCCAGGCAGATATCCCAGGCAGAGGTCTTTTCTAAAGCTTCCAGATGATTCTCAGATATAGCCAAGATAGAGAACAGTGGTCTCTGGTGCCCACCTAAGCCAGGTGGGTAAAACATCTAGCCACTAATCAGCATCACCTGGGGAGCTTTGGAAATGCTTGGTGCCTTCTGTCACCATAGCTTCCCTGCAGGAACCCAGAGATCTGTATTCATCGCCAGCTCAGGGTGGCCTTGTCCTGATGCTGTTCTCCACATGGTTTTTTAGGGACCACTGATTTTATCCCGTTCATTCTACAAATGGAGAGACTGGGATTGAGAGAAGAAAATTAATTTGGCCAGGCGCCCCTCTAGGTCACTCTTGTGCTGGCACAGAGGGATTCCCAGTTGCCGGGAAGAAAAAAATGAAACCACTGAAAACCAGGATTTCGCTTAAAACAACTACACACACACACACACACTCACACACACACACACACACACACACACACACACACGTGCGCACGTGCGCACATGCACGTGCATGCATATTACCCTTAAATGAAGGACATGCATATCATGTTGCGTTATCACTTTCTACCTCCAGAGCTTTCTCAAACTTCCAAAGCTGTTTCCTGACTCTCCCTTCTCCCCCCTCCATCTGTTGCTAAGTACCAGTCCACTTCCTGACTCTGGGAATTTGACTCTCTAGGAACTGCGTACAAGTGGAATCATATAATATTTGTTCCCTTGTGAACAGCCTATTTCTCTCAGCATAATGTCTTCAGCATTTGTCCATGGTTTGCATAGGCTGGAATTCCCTTCCTTTTTTTTTTTTACTTATTTTTTTTTTCATTTTTTAACAATAAGTAATAATTTATGAGTACAAGCATCCTTCATGTAAAACCAATTTGCAAGCAGTTGTGCCCAAACCCACAGAGTCCAAGGGTCCCACCATCCAGCTGGGGGGCTTGTATGTTCAATCAAGTTGATCAAATAAGTGTCCAGACTACATTGCTGTAGTTTCACCATTCACCCCAATTGCAGCCCCTACATTCTACCATGCCCCCTCTTCCACAGATTGTTCCCTAGGCTTAGAAAAGGGGCACAGGTGGACGAGAATCAAAACAGTCTCTTTCTCTGGAGCTGTCGTTGTGGACTCTGGTCAATTCTGGCTCTTCCCTTTCATGGGCTGACAGTTTGTCCAGGAATAACCTTTCAATCCTACTAATGAAGCACAGGCAATTAAATATATAGGTATTTAAACAGTACTAATTGTTATGGTAGGTTACTTTGGTATAGACACAGATATTTGGATGGTATGTTAATCCATGAATTA
>VZQC01011667.1:2005105-2124438 GCA_009823505.1 Rhizomys pruinosus | reverse complement strand
TGTTTTGCTTGCCTCCTTCCAAAGCTTTTTTTTCCCCTCCTTGTTTATGGAGTGTTGACTTGTCTAGGTTTCAGGCTTTCAGTTTTGTTTACATATTGGATATTGGAAGTCTAAGCCACTCTTGCCTTCCTGTTGTGAGAGTTCTCCAAAAAAAATAAAATCCATTTGGATACTCTCTCCTCAATTCCTGTCTGGAGCGAGGTCTGGGCTCCTGTGCTTCAGGTGGTCTCAGCAAGACCCCAGTCTGAGCCCCCTGCACACAGACTCACAATGGCACCGGGTGCCGTCTGCAAGGGCAAAGGGCAGCTCCGCCCAGACCCCCTTCTTTTTTAAGTCTGAGTAATGCTCCCATATTTCTTATATTATATATATATATATATATATATATATAAGTTTAAATAACTCAATACTTACTAAGTCATATAGAAAACACAGGTTCATGGTTAACTTGTGTGTCACAGAGTAACAAATCTCAATTCAAACCCAAGTACTATGCTTCTGATATACACCCCAAAGGATCAAAAGCAAGGGCTCAGAAAAGTGAGTCCTTATGCACAGTGCATCATTATTTGCAGTAGCCAAAAGGTGGAAGCCAGCCACATGACCACTGACAGGTGAGCAGATAAACACGAAATCTGGCAATTGATAATTAATTGTCTTTATTTGTCAACACAAAAGTGCAACTCTCACCCCAAAGGAGGTGAGAAATGGTTTATTCTGGAGCCAAATTTGAATGACCATGACCTGGGAACATCGATCCAGGTTACCTTAAATTCCATGTTTCAATGTGTTAGCAGTTAAAATATAAAAACATTCTGTGAGTTCAAGGCCAGCCTGGTCTACATAGTGAGTTCCAGGACAGCTGGAGCTACAGGGAGACCCTGTCTCAAAAAGACAAAAAAATAAATAAATAAATAAATAAATAAAAATAGTTTTATAGTAATAGAACAAAGAAAGCCATAAATCAAGACAGTTTTTAAATACATTCGTGGAGATATTACTGTTGAAATGGGGAGAATTCTGCTCTACACTTTAGATGCTGTCTGACAAAGCTTCTTAGCCCTTGGGTTAGTGGGAGCTGGTGATCTGCTAAGTTAATACAGTCCAAAAGGTATTTATCTATTAGTCACAGGAAGTCTGAAACAGAGATGGCCAAGGAGTGGCTAGTTAGGGGCTAATGATGGCTCAAGATAACCCATAAATTGGCTCTGAACCTACAACATTCCAAACTCCGCTATCACTGAAGTTGAAGTTGATTGAAGTCAGTTGATCAGCCTTGCAAAAAGTTCAGTTTGAAGATGGGGAAATTTTCTGAGACCTTTCATTCACATATTTTTATTTACCTGGAAGACAGGAAATCTCCGTGTGCGTGTGTGTGTGTGTGTGTGTGTGTGTGTGTGTGTGTGTGTGTCTCCTTTGTCTTGAGTATGAATTTGGAAGTCTTAATCCCTAAAGAGATTAAGAGACCTCCTCAGAGGCAGAGAAGTAGCTCAATTGATAAAGTGTTTGCCTCCAAAGCATGAAGACCCAAGTTCAGATCCCAGGGCCCATGAAAAAGGTGAGGCATGCCTGTATTATTACAGCACATGCTTGTAATACTAACACTGGGAGGGAGGGACAGGTGGAGGGAGGGAGCTCTCTGGACAGCTGGTCTTGCTGAATTGGGAAGTTCCCAGTCCTGTCTGAAAAATAACTTGAAGAGTGATTGAGGAGACACACTTGACATCAACCTCTGGCCTAGACACACACACACACACACACAGAAATAGTTCTGGTTAGTGAAGGATACACCCAAATTTGATATTTTTCTTGTTGAGACAAGAGTCTCAGTATATAGTTGATTTGAATGCTCAATCTTCTGTTTCAACCTCCTGAAAACTGGGATCCTAGACTTTTACTCTAGCTAAGCAGCATTTATTTTCATCTTTTGCAGAAGGGCACCCAGAGCACCTGACTAGCACTGTCTCCCCTCCCCACTTGGCCACGGTTACTCACCTTCACCCAGGAATCTTATCTCCACAGGTGGCTTTTCTGGGGCCTGTCACCTTGGTAGTGAGTCACATCTCAGTTTGATGAGGCTCCTTAGTAGGCAGTTTCTACTGCAAATGTCATGATTTAATAATGTAACACTGTGCCTTGTGAGTCCCAGAAGGAGATATGAGCCCAGAACACCTGGGCACGGAGCAGGCTTTTCTGTAGCATACCCTTGTGGCCAGGGCCTCAGCTTTGACAGACACCAGCTTCCACCTCCAGGACCTATCCTGGAGGGATTCCAACATCAACATCTGCCCTCTGTGATATTTGCATGTGGCGCAGGGTGGGGCCAGCTGCAACCTGCCCTGTGTGTACACAACTTCCCTGAGCCCGACAAGTGCTCTGCAGCCACAGGGATTCTGTTCCTGGTAGATTGTGTTGCAGAATGACTGTTGGGTAGTAAGAGGTAGAAAAGCAAGAAAGCAGCACTTCCCTTGAACCACAGGCAATGCAGGCATTTAGATGCTAACAGCCACCTCTCAAATGGCAGCAAGGACATCTGCAGTGTCACCTCTACACTTCAGGAGAGTGTTTGCAACAGCTGTGGAATTTTATACAGATCAGAAACCCAGCTCATCGATGTGTGGCTTAGTATTTCCTTTTCCTAGCAAGCTGTCCCACAGTGCTCAGTCTTGAGCCTCTGGTGTTCATTTTAGAAGAAGCTGCTCCATCCAGTTGAATCTCATCTAGTACAGTAAGCTTAGCCTGGTAACATGCTAGACAGAACAGGGGTTTGGGGACCACAGGATTCCTTTCCTGGGGTTTATTTATTGATCACTCATTCTTTCCTAGGACTCTGTTCATCAGAATGTAATAAGAAATTTACAAAACAGGCTAGGCCTGGTGGGTCACACCTATAATTCCAACAGCTTGGAGGCAGAGGCAGGGGGATCAGGAGTTCAAATCCATTCTTCACTACATAGCAAGTTCAAAACCAACCTGGGCTACATGAGACCCTGCCTAAGAAAAGAAATTAGTAGATATGATCTCTACACTTGAAAAAAAAAAAGATCAAGGACAAGGGTCACCAAACATGCTCTATAAAAGGCCAGCTAATTGTTTTTAGCTCTTGTTTGTTTTTTGTTTTGTTTTTTCCCCTACTTCAATTCTATCTCTAGTGAAGAAACAACCATACATAATAGGAGAATAGCGTGTGACTATGTTCTAATAGAACTTTATTTATAAAAACAAATGGGCCAAATTTGTTCCAGGGGCCTATAGTACAAACCTCTGGTCTAGGAGATGAGAGCACCAGTCTCACTTTGGGTCGGTAATTAGTTGTGTGGAGAAGATAGGCAGATATTGGTATGCAGTCACCATTCAACTAATATTACCAGATACTAGACATGTAAATATGTTGTGTTATTTCTTTCCATTTATACTAACTTGTTCTGACACTCCTCTACAAAGAAAGCTCCAGGTGTGGTGAGGGAGAGTTCTCTCCTCAAAATCTAAGCTAGGCGACTCTGAGCTCAGCTTCCTACCGAGAGAATGAGGCCATGCACCCTGACCCAAGACCAGGGCTTGCTTTGGAGGAGTGCACACATGGCTAGGATCTCTCCCAGATGAAAAATTCTATGTCTGGATGTTGGTGTGTATGATAACACACCGGTTTCACCATTTTATGATCACTTCCTCAGCCCACAGGTCGTGAAGACCACAGAATCCTAATTATAGCTATGTCCTAAGTGATACCCATTGTCTATCCCATCCATTCTATAGCCTGGGAAACTGAGACCCTGAGAACTGATTAGACTTGCACAAGGTCAAGGAGTGGAGGAAGAAACTAAAGCCCTTTGTGAAGGAGCAGAACGCTTCTGGGGAGGGGGGAACAAAGGGTGGAGGATGGGGCCAATCTAGCTGCGTGAGTACTCACCATGTCAGCGCAGCAGGGTGACCAGTTGCCTCTTCTTGCCTCCCCACAGTTCCTTGGAGTCACAGAGCTCTCTGCATACTGTGAAGGCTACTTTCTCAAAAACATGATGGTCCTCATTGAAAACGAAGCATTCAAGCAGCTCCTCTATGACAAAAATGGTGAAGGGACGGGCCAGGATGTGCTTCAGGACTTACAGAGGACGTTGGCCATCAGGATTCAGTCCATCCACCTATCATCCTCCAAGGGTTCCGTGGTATGAAACACCCCGTGAGGAAATGCACCGGGGGACTTCCCGGTTCCCTCCTGCATTGGCTCCACAAGAACACACAAATTGCCCCTGGCGTCTGTTCATGGCTGGGCTGACGAGCTGCCTCTACTGCCTCAGCTGCTCTCCAGTCAGCGAAGTCAGCTCCTGTGTGCTCCTGAGAGAAGAACCTTCCATGGGATCTGCAGATTAGATCACAGCTGAGTCCAGAACCTACAGGCCAACTTGCAGCAGCTGAGCCACCTCCAGTGGAAAGTGCCCAGGAACCGTGGCCGCCTGCTGAACATCTGCTGCCGGGCCACTGTCCAATGAGTGGACCGAGGCTGAAAGGTCCCTCACCTTCCTGGTTGACTGTTGGAGAACTTGAAAGTGTGACCTTGAAAAGCACCACATTATACACGAATGACCTTGGTGGCTGGACTTGAGCAGGCATCAGTCATGGTAGCTAATTGGTGAGGTTGCTGCTGGAATGCAGGAACCACCGTGGCCAATTTTTAGGGGTGGGAACTTTTTAAAAATGTTCATATATAGCAAACACAGGGCAGTCTCATAGTTTCGACTATATTTCTAAAAGCTTAACAGTCTGTTTTCAACTGAACTGTGTGAATTTAGGGAATCTGTGTTTTGAAATTTTTTTTTTTCTTTTTTTAGACAGTAAGTTGCAGGTTCACTCTGTGTAAGCTTGCATCTGACAAATTACTGCTGTTATTCTCTACAAGGTCACATAATCCTGCCTTAGTGATCAAGGTTACACAAAAGAGGTGCACTGCCAATTATCTGTAATTATCTCTAATCCAGTAGTTGACAAACCTGCATGCTGACTGTGTTTTGGGGGTGTGATACTAGAACATCCCCTCTTAACAAAACATGCATTTGCCTGGGCCCACACATATGCAATGCCATGTTTGTGCTGTTTTCCTTTGCCAAGGTAAAAATAAACAAACATGTTCCATCGCTTCTTTGCTAAAAGCCCATTTGGTGAAAGGAACATACTCACTTCTTTTCCTGATTCTGAATAGTTCTGGCTTTTGCAGAAATGTGTTCATTGAAGATAATAAATGGGGTCGGGGGAGGGGGAGCACGTCAGAGAATTTACTATTAATCCCAGAAGATGTTCATAGTTTGTTACTAGCCAGAGAATATGACTGTTAGATTATTTTTAAAGATGAAATGTGTATCATAGCCTGGATACTTTCTGTATTCTGAGAGTGTACAGTCTACAATTATCTATGATGAAAGTTTATATTGACAGGGTTATGTTTACTCTGCCATATATATTATATACATATATATGCAAAAGAGATTGGTAAAGTGCCACAATATTCCAAATAGTTATTGCGTTTCGGCTGTTTGTTTTTTTCTTTTTTCTTGTCCTTTCATTTGAAACCTAAACACTAGAGGAATGGCTTTTCTCTTTTGGGATGGCAAAGTTTTGCTGATAAACCCATTTCCTAGCATGCCTTTAGGGAGGCTCTGTGGAACCCTAGTGTAAAGAAATTACTGTCCACCTGTCCACTGCCCCGCTCCCTCAACACCACTTTGGAGAACCTACATCAAGTCAAGTTTCCTGGGTATGGCCCATAAGGCATCCAGTCTGTGTCTGTCTGCAGCATCAGCCCCTCTCTGATGAAGGACCCTGAGGCCTCTTTTCCATGTGGTCATCCAACAGCCTCCCCAGCCCTACCATCAAATGAAGAAATAACTGCCTGAGGAGGTGGCCCGTCACAGACACGCGGGGTGGTACACTGTCGCTTGTCTTTGGGGATGCCGCCCCCATAACCTAGCTGTGTGGTCTCTGTGAATGTCTAATGAGCTCAGGGCCCCCAGGCATTGCTTTGTACATTGGCAACTTCCTCCCAGGGCTTCTGTTACAATTTGATGTGCTTTCTCTGTGATTAAAAGAAATTCTTTCCCGCCGTTCACATCCTTTGTATAATACACATGAGCTCTTCCTCCCACAGCTCAGGGCCGGGATCGACCCTTGGTCAAGAGATTGGAAAGTGGCTCTTGTAGATAATGTGGAGGAAGGTGATAGCACTGCATAGAAGACAGGACAGCGCTGGCAGTGGGAAGTGGGCTCATGGGTAAAGATACCTGCTGGGCAAACCTGGTAATGGGTCTGAAATCTGGAATCCACGCAAAGGTGGGAGAACACTGACTCCACGAAGTTATCCTTTGACCTCCACACTCATGTGGTCTCATCACACTCGCACATGCATGCTAATAATAATAAATAAAGATTTAAGGGACTGGAGAGATGGCTCAGCAGTTAAGAGCACATGGCGGCTAAGAACTGTCTTTAACTCCAGTTCCAGGGGAATCTGATGCCCTCTTCTGACCTCTGCAGCATTGCAGGACACGGGTGTACCAACCTATATGCAGACAGTACACTCATACACATAGAAAAATAAATAAAAATTTAAAAATAATAAATTTTAAAAAATAAAAAAAGATTTAAAAGAGAAGTCTCTGAGTGTAATAGTGCATGCTTATAATCCCAATACTCAGGAGGCAGAGACAGGAGGGTCACTTGCAAGTTCAAAGCCAGCCTGGTCTATAGAGTAAGCTCTAGGCCAGTCAGGGCTACTAACTGAAACTATCTAAAATGTGGGGGAGGGAGAGAGAGAGGGAGGGAAGGAGGGAGGGACAGAGGGAGGGAGGAAAAGAAACAGAAAAATGTGTCAGCATGCTGTGCCTCCCTCGGGAGATGCTTCTAGTATGAGCAGCTCTCGTCTTGGGTGCCATCATTAACAAGTCCCCAGTTAACAGGTTCTGGCTCCTGCAGACTGGCCCAGTCAAGGCTCCCATGCAGTTGGTGTCCTTGGTCATCTATAGAGGTCCACTGTACTAGTTTTTTCCTGTTCCTATGACAACATGCCCAACAAGAAGAAATTTGAGGGAAGGGGGGTTGATTCTGGCCTATAGTTGAAGGGATCATTCCATCTCAGAGGGAAGGCATGATGGCAGGAGCAGGAGGCCAACTGGTCACATTGCACCTTGCAGTCAGGAAGCAGACAACCAAAGGAAGTGGAAGACCAGGCTATAAACCCTCAAGGCCCATCCCTCCAGCGAGGCTCTACATCCTGCCAGCACCTAGGGACCAAATGTCCAAACCTGAAACTATAGGGACATTTCACATTCAAACTTGCAACATACCCCACAGCAGGAAGAGGCCAGCTTGCAGGGAGGGTCCGTTGGAATGGGTTAGGAAAGAGCTGGCCTCACCTCCCTAGAATGATAGCTCACTCTGGTCAGTAGTCAGGTCTATTTCTTCCTTAAGAAGCAGCTGGGACCTGGCGTGGTGGCGCACGCCTTTAATCCTAGCACTTGGGAGGCCAAGGCAGGCCAATCTTTGTGATGTGAGTTCAAAGCCAGGCTGGCCTACAAAGCGAGTTCCAGGACAGCCAGAGCTACAGGGAGACCCTGTCTCAAAAAGACCAAAAAAAAAAAAAAAAAAGAAGAAGAAGAATGTCAGGCTAGAGAGATGGCTCAGCGGTTATGAGCACCAACTGCTCTTGCAGAGGACCTGGGTTCGATTCCCAGTACCCACATGGCAGCTAAGAAGCATCTTAACTCCAGTTCCAGGGGAATCTGACCTCTGCAGCATTGCACGACACGGGTGCACCTACTTAGATGCAGACAGTACACTCATACACATAAAAAGAAAAAAGCAGCTGGGAGCCCGAACTGAGTCAAGCCACAGCAGGTCAGTTATTTCTGAGGTACTTAACCCTCTGCATAGCCTTAGATGACAGAGCCCTTTGAGTTGTCCTTTTGGGAAGATGAAGTATGTATCTACTCACTGTTTCTTTGTATGACAGGTGGCTTTGTGACCAAGGTGGAGCATCTGGGGGACAGGAGGTAGGGATCCTGCCTGACTGCCACATAGCACACCCCCCCTTGTAGAATTAACACAAAGGCCTCACCTTTGGTTCCTGGATGCACCCCCAAGGTCTTAGGCCATCCCTGAAACCATCCTTTTGGTATTTTTGACATAGGGTCTCCCTTTAGTCCCAGCTGGCCTGGAGCTGGCTATGTAGACCAGGCTGGCCTTGAACTCACAGAGATCCGCCTGCCTCTGCCTCCCAAGTGCTAGGATTAAAGGCGTGCGCCACCACGCCTGGCCAAAACCTTGGAGGAGAATCCTCACCCCAATTGGAAACAGGTGCAGGGACCTGCCACAGACTAAAACAGGAAACACGTGAGAAAGAACCCCCATCCCGCAGGAGGGCAGAGTTAGATGGGGTCCTCTATATGCACGATGACTTCTGCTCTGTACCCTATGATTCCTTTCAGATTTCACATTGCTTTTCCTCACAAAGTCCCAGGCAAAAGTCCTTCTAGCTGGGGGAGGGGCGTTCCCATCAAGACCCTTCTATCACACACAGTACTCACCCCCAGGCTGTGTGGGCAAAGGGTTCTCAGGAAAACTCTCTCATTAGCCCTAGGGTCTGCTTTCAGAATGCAGCAGACCCCTCTGGCCTTCAACTTGAGTCACAGATGAAGGTTGAAAACTCAATGTCTCCAGCCACCTGTCACTCCCTTTCTGTGACACCTCCCCCACAGACACCCTTTAAGGCTGGCTGTCCAGGTTCCAGGTTCCTCTCAAGAACATACACCTGAGGAGCTGGAGAGATGGCTCAGCAGTTAAGAGCACTGGTTGCTCTTATAGAGGACCAGGGTTCAATTCCCAGCACCCACATGGTGGCTGACAACCACCCATAACTCCAGTTCCAGATTATCCAAAGCCCTCTTCTGACCTGCAATGGCACTGCATGACATGGATGCACCTACCTACGTGTGTACCTACATAAAATATAATTAAGAAAAAAAAAGAATGTATGCCTGAGAACCACACCTTTCCAGTCTGGTTCCGCCCCTGATTAGCTCTGAAACCTTGGACACATCAGCAACACGTCTAGCTTACATTTTCCTCTTTTGAAAATTGGGGTTTAAGGTTTGTTAGCTCAGTTAGTAGGCACTTGTCTAGGTTGCACAAAGCCCTGGGTTTGACACCCCGCCCCCAGCACCACAAGCCGGACATGGTGGAACACACCTATAATCCTAGCATTTGGGAGATGGAGGCAGAAGGAACAGAAGTTCAGTGTTATCCTTAGCTACTAGTATGTTTGTGGCCAGCCTGGGCTACATGAGACCCTATCTCAAAAAGAAAAGATTGTGTTTATAACTAGCTGACTAGGTTGTTAGATGAAAAGGGTGTTTTCTATGGGTCCCCCATGGCTAATAACAGACATTTCAAAACTACTAAGACTGAGCAGAGGGAAGAAGAAGCTGACACTCATACAAGAAAAGAAGGTCAATGATTTTCCCTTGGTTTCTACAACATTCTATAACAGAAATTCTCATGATGGTTTGCAGGCTTCCAGGGTTTTGTTACACATTTAGAAGGATGGGGGGAAGCTCCCTCAAAACTGAATGTCTAATTTGCAACTCTTCTTCCCAGTGCAGTGGCTCACATCGTCAGCCATCAAAAAATGGTTAAATCAGCCAGGTGTGGTGGTGCACACCTTTAATCCTAGCACTCGGGAGGCAGAGGCAGAGGCAGGTGGATCTTTGTGAGTTCAAGTCTACCCTGGTCTACAGAGCAAGTTCTAGGCCAGCTGGGGCTACAGGGAGACCCTGTCTCGAAAAGTCCAAAAAAAAAAAAAAAAAAAAGGTTAAATCAACATAAGTAAGTTTGTTTTCCTATAATATAATATTTCCTAACTATCAGTGCTGCAGGGATTCATGCTCCCAAATCCCTGTCTACTCAGGAAGGTGAGACTTACATTTGTGATTTGAGACATAAGAATCCCATGATGTTTGCTGAAATTCCCAGGCTCCACAAATGGCCAACAGGGTCTGATCCACCAACACCAACTCTAAGGCCAGGGCTGGGGACCATGGTTCTGTGGGTAAGGTTCAAAAGGTAGTCACGACTCCTCAGATGAGCTCTGACAGAGATGGGCTCGAGAAAAGCCTAGAGCATGGTCACCATGGAGTCAGCATGACGTCATTATTCCTTTGCTGCCCCTGGAGCGCACGGACACTGGGCCTCCGCCCCTCCACTGATAAATCTCCCTGAAACCTCTCCTCTCCTCATCACCTCCCTTCCTTCCAGATCGGCCAATGCCTTTCATCCAGCAGCAGGCACATGTCTTTGGACAGGGCCGCTGTGGAAGCTGGAATAATCCTATTTTTTTTTTCACCCTCCCAAAATAACCCAGTAGATTTTGAACTTCCTGCTTAGCAGGAAAAAAAAAAATAGAACTTGTACTCGGCAATCAAATTGCACTTTAGTTTCCATTCCTGATGAGGCAGTCAGATAACGAGTGCCCTGTAAAAGGCCACATCTCCAAGTTTAGCTCTGAATATGAAAAGACAATCTGTCTGCGTGAATAGGCAATTAAAAGAGATGCCCTGATGTTGATATGTTTTTCTGGGTGATGCTTTTCAGAGTTAACCTTCCAATGAGTTCTGAATTTTAATATTTTAAACCTATAAGGCGAGGAGCCAAACAAAGAGAGAGGAGGCTGGTGGGCATAATAGGAGGGTTCAGCCCTGGCCTGCTTCTGCCATCAGCTGCTTTGGTGACCTTGGGCAAGCCTCTTCTCCATCCTGGAATCTGTTTCTTCAGCTCTGAAACAAGGGTCCTCTGAGCAGGTGTTCTGTGAGCCTAAACTAAGACATGGTACTCTCTGATTACTACACTCATGTATTTCAAAACCTTCTAGTAACACTGTTTAGTATGTACAATAGAACATTCTAAAATACATCCAGAAAAGGGACCTCAGTACAATGATGCCTTTGTCAAACAGGGTCCCAGAAGGAAACCAAACACAAACTTCAAAACAAGGTCCTGGATGTTTAAAGGCTGCCCCTCAGTAGACACCACCACACTATGGCAATCTCATTTTCATTTTGTTCATTTGCTTTCCCTTTTGTTTGTAAGAAGTTGCAGGTAATGCAAAGAGGTCCTGTGTCCCCTTCCACCAGCTTCCTCCAGTGGTAAGAGTTACGTAAGTCTAGTACATCAGACCAGGAAACTGGCATTGGTATGGTGGGTGCTTGGTTCTGACATCACGTGTCATTCATGTGAACACCACCACGGTCACCATTCCAGCACTGCAAGGGTCGACCTCTTGCTGCTCTTCCTAGTGAGCCCCGTGTGCCCCAGCTACTTTATCCCCAAGCCTGGCAACCACTCATCTGATTGCTATATCTAGATGCCCATTATTTAGAAAATGTTATGTGAACGGAGCCACGAGTGTTTGCTCTTTCTTTCTTTTTTTCTTTATTCCTTCCTTCCTTCTCTCTCTCTCTCTCTCTCTCTCTCTCTCTCTCTCTCTCATACACAGAATTGAATCTAGAATCTCATGATAAGAGCTCTACCACTACACTAAATCTCCAGCCATTTATAAAAACTTTTTTTGTCTTTTCAAGACAGGGGTTATTTTTGAGACAGGGTTTCACTAAGTGGCCCCAAGCTGGCCTTGAACTTGTGATCTTCTTACCTCAGCCTCCTGAGTAGCTGGGATGACAGTCTACACCATCAGGCATGCCTTCTATGTCCCGTTTTGCTAAGTAGAGTTCCTGCTCTCTCAGTCTTTCTTTCTCCATAGCTATTCCTCTCCCTTCTCCTGTCTCTCTCCTCTCTCTAGCAGAGGAGCAGACTGGAGCTCAGACCATGGCTTCCTTATGCCAGGCAAACAGGCAAGCACCCTGCCACTCAGCCACATCTCTCCAACTACATGAAAAAAAGGTCAGGAAATTCCAGGATAAGATAGCTCAGCTCTGACAGACGACTGGTCCTCACTCTCAGAAAACAATTCTGTCTTCAAGATAACTAAGATGGGTTCCTTATCCTCCAGCACATGTCACAAGAAGGCCCTTGTGGTGTCAATCCAACAACTCTAGGTTGCTGATGGATCCTGGAGATCCCGCTGTCACCTGGGCTAATCCTAAATTCCTTCTACAGCTGGCTGATGCTGAGCATATTGCTGGTGAGTGTAAGGTGGGGCATCACAGACTCAGAGCGCTGAGCACCAGCATTCATTGCTCTCTGCTGCCTCTCTGTGGCCGCAGCTTGCACAGCCGCCTCATCCTCCTGCTGCCATGGATTCCCTACTGTGAAGAACTACCCTCTCAAACCATGAAGCAAAATAAATTCTTCTTTTCAAATCTATGTTTATTATTTGTATCATGTGTGTGTCTACATGTGGTGTGTACACGTAGTGTACAAATGTCTCAGAGGGCCAGAGCCATTGGATCCTAGAGCTGGGGTTCTAGATGGCTGTGAGCCACTTGACAAGGGTGCTAGACCAAACTCTGGTTCCTCTCAAAGACTAGCACCCCCTCCTAACTGCTGAGCTAGCTCTCTGGCCCTTTTAAGCTGCTTTTGTCGGGTATTTTGTTGCAGTAACAAGAAAAGTAACTAATACACAGATTATGAAGTTTCTAAAATAGAAATGGATGTGGGGAGGGCGCATGAACACAGCAAATGTCCCCTGCAGGCGACAAAAGTCACAGCCCCATCAGAAAGTGGGACCTCTTCTGACCTCCGGGGCATTGCACGACACGGGTGCATGGACCTGCATGCAGACAGTACATTGATACACATACAGAAATAAATAAAATAAAATAATTAAAAAAAAAAGAAAGTGGTAAGCAGAGGTACAAGAACAGGCTGTTTGGCCTGAAGATGAGAAGCCGCCATCCCCCGTGTCTTCTAGAAACAGAACTTCAAAGACAAGAGGACTCAGCTTCATTTCACTTGGCAAGGCCAGGGGTCAGAGCTGCTCATTCCAAAAGTGGACCCAGCCAGGTGTCAAGAGTTTACCTCATGAATAAGAACTTTGACCAGAGCACACCCTTCCCAAGGTGCTGTGAGCCAGGCATGGGGGCACATGTTTGTAATTCTAGCACTAACAGGAGGATCAGGAGTTCAAGGCCACCCTCAGCTAAATGACAATCAAAAGCACAAAACAATAAAATTCGGAGAGGGGACAGTGAGTCCCTCATCATAGGAAGCATTCAAGAAAATACGTGTCGGACTGGAGAGATGGCTCAGCAGTTAAGAGATGGCTCTTGCAGAGGACCCAGGTTCAGTTCCTAGAACCCACATGGAGGCTAACAAACAATCATAACTCCCATTCCAAGGAATCCAATGCCCACTTCTGACCTCTACAGGCATTTGCACAGACACAGGTGCACTTATATACATGCAGGCAATATATGCATACACATAAAATAAAATATTTTTTAAAGAGAAACATTTTTCAGTCCTTTGATCCCCTTCAAGAAATACAGGCTGGTGGAAATTAGCAGTCCTCGAAACCCAGGGTGCCATTATTCACTCTCTGGTGCAGATCATCTATTTGTCCTCAGAGAAGAGATATCAATGGTGATAGATCTTATGTAGAATTCATAATGACCTCTCAGCCTTCATTTCTTTGTGCCAGGGCTGCATTTTATTAAAGCCTGCCATCCTATGTATCCTCATCAAGTTAGTGAGGCAGCAGATCAATTCACTATTCTTATCTAATAGAGAAGGAGGAGAAATTGGCCCCAAACCCTACCAGTTAGGAGGAAAAGAGGGAGCTAGAAGCAACTCAGTCACTGAAAAATGAGACTTCGTTGTATAAAGGGAAAAAAATGGATTCCAGTAATCGATCAAGTTAGAGAAAGGCCCTTTTATTTTTTAATGATAAGACTATTCTATTATTCCATATTTAATTCACTATATTATATAATTAACGTATGGAGTGATGAGTTTCATCATGGCATTTTTTTTTTTTTTTGGTATTTTTTGAGACAGGGTCTCCCTTTTAGTCCCAGCTGGCCTGGAGCTCACTCTGTAAATCAGGCTGGCCTTGAACTCACAAAGATCTGCCTGCCTCTGCCTCCCAAGTGCTAGGATTAAAGGTGTGCGCCACCATGCTTAAAGAAAGGCTTCAATTCTTTTTTTTATTTTATTTATTTTTGTATGTGTATGAATGTACTGTCTGCATGTAGGTCTGTGCACCCGTGTCGTGCAATGCCGGGGAGGTCAGAAGAAGGTCTCGGATTCCCCTGGAACTGCAGTTCTCCTGGAATTGGAGTTACAGACGGTTCTCAGCCGCCATGTGGGTGTTGGGGATCAAACCCAGGTCCTCTGCAAGAGCAGTTGGTGCTCTTAACCGCTAGGCCATCTCTCCAGCCCCCATCATGTCATTTTCATACATGAGTTTCATCATGGCATTTTCATACATGTTTTTAGTGGATCCGTGTCTCCCGCTCCCCCTCCTCATATCCTTCTACCCCCAGCAATCCCCTTTCTACTTTCATGTCTCATGCAGTTTATCAACCTCCCCACACTGGCTTCTTGAAAACTTTTTCCTTCTTATGGTCCCCTTTCTAGTTACACGACCTATACCTAACTCACTGCCACATAAATATACATATTCTATTTTTATATGTCTCTTGTGAAATCTCTCTTTTACTATAAAGTCTTCAAAGATAGTGTTTGTTTATTTTCCTTAATTTCTGAGACAGGGTCTAGGGTGTCATACAGCCCAGGCTGGCCTCAAACTCAATATATAGCCAAGGATGACTTGAACTCTCCTGATCTTCTGGCCTCCACCTCCCAAATCCCAGGGTTACAATTGTACCCTACCATACCTGGTTCATGTGGTACTAGGGATCAAATCCAAGGCTCTGTGCATGCTAGGTAAGCACTCTATCAATCGAGCTACATCTCTAGCCCCTGTTATGTGTTTCTTAAACTGAGCTCAATAGCAAAAAAAACATGAGTTTGGCACAAGCATCTGGTGAATGAGTTCCTTCAACAAACAGCCTTAGTCTTCCCACTCTTAGAATGGGAGTGTTACTACATTAGAATTGCTGAAGACACGGGCCTTCTTACAGCACCGGTGGGGAAAAGCTCTGTCTGAAGGCAGAATGCCATGTTCACAGAGGCTATGTAGAGGGAAGCTGTGTATAGCTCAACAACTGTATAGCAGCCTCCAACCTGGTCACTAATTACTCACAACTACCTCCCCAGCAGGTTGAATCCCCAAAGGCCAGCAGAGGCTCTGCAAGGCCTCCAGTCAGGAGTAGCCTAGCAACCACAGTCCTGCTACGGGATGGGGCTCGAGGAGGCACACGCTGGTTGATTTGTGACAGTCGTGACAGTCTTGATCTCCGGAGATCTGGGAGCATATCTTGCTCTGAGCTCTCCCTATGGGAGTGAACTTCACTGTGTGACGGGTAGCCAGTTGTCACACTTCATCTCAGAGTCCACGGGAGTGAAGTCTGCCTGTCCACCTCTGCCTGCTGTGCCAGAGATGCTTCTGGAGTAAAATTTGCATTGAAGGAGGGCTGGGTATTTTCCAGCTCTTGGTATTTCAAACCCTTTATATACATTATCTGGGTCCTCTTAGTAAATTTGGTGAGTGTTTTCATTTCCACTCCACAAAGGAAACCAAGGCCATTTAGTAAACTCCATTTTGGCTGAATTGTGAGAATTCTGGTAACTATAGTAATTTGGTTTCTAGAAGTAAATTAACTTGTTTTTCTAGATTTTTGACTGTCTTGCCTTGTGAACCCCAAGAAATAGCTAGCCAGGAAAGATATTTATCAATCACTTAACGTTCTTTTTTATTTATTTTTATTTTATGTGTATGAGTGTTATGCCTGCATGTATATAAGTGCACCTGTGTCGTGTAATGCACGTGGAAGACAAAAGAAGCCATTGGATCCCCTGGAACTGGCATTACGGATGGTTATTGGCTGCCATGTGGGCGCTGGGATTTGAACCTGGGTCTTTCTCAAGAATAACCAGTGCTCTTAACCACTGAGCCATCTCTCCAACCCCCAATTACTTAACATTCTTTAACTCACGGTTATTACTAACCAACCACAGGCCCCAAAAGGGGAACTTTTCAACTTCCTTCCCCAGCCTCTCCTTTCTGCTTTACAGCTACCCCAGTTTGTAAGTGGACAGTGGACTCTGATTTTTACAGAGAACCCCCCCCCAGGTTTTTTCTTCTAAATAAAGGCTTGCAGAGTCATTTGTCTGTCTTTCTTTCTTGTTGAGTTTCAGGCTACCCCTTTAGACCTCCACAGCCATGGACTTTTGAGATTTGAAGTACCAGATATGAACTCCCTTCTGTAGAGTGGGCCTCAAAACCAACTCGACAGTGGTTGATTTACCTCCACATCATTCATGCCACTATTGAACCAATGAGCACATCTGCCTGGCAGACCAGTATTGTAGCACACAGAGTCCAGGCCCGGAGAACAACGTAAATTGGGGAGGTATGGCTTTTACTCTTTTATTAGAACAGAGGAAGCCATCAAACACTCCACCACTTCCAGAACTTTTGAAATGAGACAAGTACATGACAGAAGGCAGCATTTCTTACTCTGAATTTGAGGAGGGTGCACAGTTTGGTTCCTGCAAACATCGAGCAGAACTCTGACTTACAAAGGAGGACAACAGATCTATTTGATTGTCATTGCTGAGACTTGGGAGATAGCTCAGTCAGTAAAGTGCTTGCTGGCAATCATGAGGACCTGGATTTGAGCCTCAGAACCCACATAAAAAAAAAGCTGGGTGTAGTGCTGTGCACTCAATCCCAACACTGGGATTAGAGACTGGAGGATCCCTGAGAACTGCTGGCCAACCAGCTTAGATGTCCTGGGTAGTCTTTATTGTCAACTTGACACACCATAGTCACCTGGGAAGAGGGGACCTCAACTGAAGAGCTGTCTGATTGGGAGCAAGCCAGTAAGCAGCACTCCTCCATGGCCTGTGCTTCAGCTCCTGCCTCCAGGTTCCTGCCCTGAGTTTCTGCCTTGGGCTCCCTGAGTGATGAACTAGGACCCAGGAGATGTGAGCTGAATAAACCCTTTCCTCCCCAAGTTGGTGTCAGTAAGAGTGTTTTGTCACAGCAATGGAAGAGAAACTAGAACAGAAATTGGTACCAGAGAGTGGGCTATTGCTGTGACAGACCTGACCTTGGTGTTTGGGGGAAGGATTGTGGAAGCGTTTGGAACTTTGGGCTGGGAAGATCATTGAATGCCTAAAGATCATTGCTGTAGAACTTGGAACAGTTTTGCTGAAAGAGTTGTAGACGATGGAGGCCTGGCTTGTGAAGTTTCAAAGGGAAGCAGAGATCATCAGGACTGTTTAATCTGTGGGTTCTGGTCAGCTGGGGCTGAAGAATCAGCTGTAAGTAACCAGAGACCAGAGCCTGAAGTGAACCCTTTGCTTTACTGGGACAATTGATGCTAGTCAGCTGGGGCTGAAAAATCAGCTGCCAGTAACAAGAGACCAGCATCACTGTGGTGAAATCTTCTGGGAAAAATTTCTTCAGGGTCAGCACACAGAAGCTGTGTTCCAGAAGGGGCCTGAATTCCTCAGAAAAGCATAATCTCACCTTTTCTATCTCTTCTCTAACCATGCTTTCCCTAACACTCCTGGCTGCCCCAACATTTTGGGTTTCTCTACTAAAGGCCCCTCCCACCTTGTGTCTGACCTCCACACTGCCTCTAAACCACCGTGATTTTATGGCATTTTTCCTTCTCTCCTTCATTTCCTCCTCCAGGCCAGTGCTAGATTTTTCTTTTAAGCTCTTAATAATTCTCTCCTTGGAGGAATAACTCACAGTGGATGCCACAAGCTATGTCCTCTAGTGGTTAGGAGATGTTATAAGCCATAATAAGAACTTGTCACCCTTTATAGAGAAACCACAGTTTGCGGATTAGCATACCATCCAAGCATCTGTGTCTATGCTCACAGCTTAGCTTGACATAATAATTAGTACTGCTTAAATGCCTTTACATCCAATAGCTTGTGCTTTGTTAGTATGACTAAAAAGAGTATCACTGGAAAAGCTGTCAACCCATGAAGGGAAACAACCTGAACAGACTGGAGTCAGACTGTTTTCTTCTCACCCACTTGTGCCCCTTTCCCAAAGCCCAGGGAACAAACTGCAGAAGAGGAGGCGTGGTAGATTGTTAGGGCTGCAGAGAGATAGGGGTGAATCGTGAGACTACAGGAATATAGTCTGGACTCCTAACTGATCAACATGCCTGTGCATACAAGCTTCTCCAACTGGACTATGGGAACCTTGGGTTGTTCAAAATTTGGACATAGATACTTGCAAAATGCACCAATTACCTAATTGTATGACATATTGAGTAACATCAATGTTATCTGCAAACAACTGTGTCATTATATTGTAGAATCCCTTAAAAATAAAAAATAAAAAATAAATAAATAAATAAATAAATAAATAAATAAATAAATGTGTCCTAGGCCAGGTGTGGTGGAGCACACCTTTAATCCCAGCATTTGGAAGGGAAAAGCAGGCAGATCTCTGTGAGTTTAAGGCCAGCCTGGTCCACATAGTGAGTTCCAGGCCAGCAGGGGCTACAGGGAGACCCTGTCTCCAAAAGACACACAAAAAAAGTGTCCTAAAGTTTTTGCCTTAGTCCATTCTTAAATTCCTTTATTTATTTTTTTATTTTTTTGGTCTTTTCAAGACAGGGTCTCCCTGTCGTCCCCAGTTGTCCTGGAACTCACTCTGTAGACCAGGCTGGCCTTGAACTCACAAAGATCTGCCTGCCTCTGCCTCCGGAGTACTAGGATTAAAGGCGTGCACTACCATGCCCAGCTTTTATTAACAGGATTGATACCCCTAAGAGGGGACCCTCTTTCCCCCTGGATCATCCCTCAACTGCTTTTCACTATTATTTGTCTCCATAATGGGCATATTGGGGAGTGATGGCCCATTCTAGTTAGTGGAGCCACCAGGGACCAACCTTTGACTCTAACAGCTCTGGTAATAAGGGTTTCTATTACAGTAAATTCTCACTCAGATGGGTATTTGGACAGCAGTGAAGACCACCAACTAAGACAACTCCATGGGGACAGCAGTTTACTGCCGCACTGCACCCCTCCCTGGAGGGAGAAGAGAGCAGCAGCTTCTTCTCACATTAGGCTGGGTTTTATAGAGTCCTTATGAGTAAGAAGAGGTGAGATGGTAACAGGTGCCATGGTAAGGGAAAGGGTTTGAGTTACGGGGGAGTTTCAGTTAGGCGTTTTGGGGGGTTTTGGCTGGCTTCTATGGAAAACTGGCTGCAATGGATCATTGCAATTGTGTTGTTAAAAACAGTAGTTAGGGGGCTGGAGAGATGGCCTAGCGGTTAAGAGCGCCAACTGCTCTTGCAGCGGACCCGGGTTCGATCCCCAGCACCCACATGGCAGCTGAGAACCATCTTTGACTCCAGTTCCAGGGGAATCTGATGCCCTCTTCTGACCTCCGCGGCATTGCATGACACAGGTGCACAAGCCTACATGCAGACAGTACATTCATACACATACAAGAATAAATAAAAATTTAAAAACAAACAAACAAAAAAAACAGTAGTTAGAACCCAGGTGTGGTGACACACACCTTTAATCCTAGCACTTGGGAGGCAGAGCCAGGTGGATCTCTGTGAGTTCAAAGTCAGCCTGGTCTACAGAGTGAGCTCCAGGCCAGCTGAGACTAAAGGGAGACCCTGTCTCAAAAAGAACAAACAAACAAACAAACAAACAAACAACAACAAAACAGTAGTTAGGAGGTTACAGAGAAACTAGGGTGGGTTACTTTTTGTTTCCCACTGGATCTTGGTCTCCATGCTGTTGGTCAGCACTGACTCCATCTTGGGGTCTGGTTTGACCTAGCAATGGGGAAGTGACAGCCCAGTTGTGGATCTTCCTACTTGGAATGAGAGCAACAGCAGGCTGTGGGCATGAGCTGCGGCTCTGAAGCCAGGAGAGCCAGCCTGGGCCTCAATCATGGTCACTGTTGTTTGAAGCTTACGCTGAACCAGGTAACTTCTCAACCCCCTGCTGTTCTTTCATCTGCATCAGCATCTGGTGCTCTTCCTGAAATAAGTGCTGCCCTCCCTTGCTTCTCACAGCATAGATTCTCAGCTCTGAGCCCAGACCTGCCACCTACAGTCAGGAGCTAACGAGCATGCTGAGGACTGGGAGGCACCCCTGGTTTTCTTAGGTCTCTGTGAGGGATTCTTTCACTCTGAGGATTCTTTAAATTTTTTATTTAATTTTATGTATGTGTATGAATGTACTGTCTGCATGCAGGTTTGTGCACCCGTGTCGTGCAATGCTGCGGAGGTCAGAAGAGGGTGTCGGTTTCCCCTGAAACTGGAGTTCTCCTGGAATTGGAGTTTCAGATGGTTTTCGGCCGCCATGTGTGTGCTGGGGATCGAACCCGGGTCCTCTGTAAGAGCGGTCGCGCTCTTAACCGCTAGGCCATCTCTCCAGCAAAGACAATCTATGTGTGGTCAGGACTGGGGTAAGGGATGGACGTGGGAAATGGGAGAAATCTTTAAAGTGTCCTTCGTGGGGTTTAAATTTTTAATCTATAAGACTACATGTTCAGGGATCATTTCTACAGTTTGTAACTAGAGAAGTTTCTCTGTGTAGAGTACCAGAAACCACAAAGACGAGACGTAGTGCTCCCTCCTGAGCGTGAAGCCGGCTCTTAGTGTTGCTCTTTTACAACTGCTATTTGCCATTGATGATCGTTCTGCTCTTTCTTTGGGAGAGTTAGAGGGAGGGACTGCAGTCTGAGTGGTAAAAGAAAAAAAATTTTAATCTATTTTTATTTTATGTGTATGAATATATTGCCTGCATGTACGTAAGTGCACTAGTGCTGGGCAAAGCCCACAGAGGCCAGGAAGAGGGTGTTGGAACCCCTGGAACTGGAGTTACAGATGGTCGTTAGATTTTGTATTCCTCTGTAACAGCTTATTTGAAGAACTTCTTGTTCTCTGAGGCATTTCCTGATGAATCTGTGTGTGCTCTTCAAATGCCAATGATTCTCCCTGGCTGAGGGCTGTGAGGTGTTTTTCGAGGCCTCTGTGAATGTCTGTTAAATTACCTTTCGCACTCAATGCCTTTTTTCCTGCCATCTCTCCCCGCAGGGACATTGTGGTAAAGCTTTAGCACACTGCATAGGCAATCACCCTTTGCAACCACCTGTTTTGCTGACAACCTTGTGAATTAGCTCTCTTACCAAGCGTTAAATAGCAACCATTCCATTCTGGGGAGAGAGGACGGAGTGAAGGGCTTTTTATAAAACTGCAAACCCAAACCAGCTTGTGTACAAACTGAAGTAACTGGCCCTGAAAAGCAGGTGTGGATCCATGAGCGAGAGATTCTGAAGACATGCCCCTCTCTTGTGGCTACCACAGACTATCTGCTTGGGATCCATTGTCTTGGGAGTCTGTGGGAAGGAAAGGGCTCTGAAGCTTGGTGCCAACCAGAAGGGGAAGCTTGTCTCTCAGAAAGAAATTTCCCACAGTCCTGACCATCAGTCAGATCATCTTGCCAGAGAGACTAGAACACGTGAGCCAGTGATGGGCGGGACCACACCTTGACCAGGATGCTGAGCAACGCCAGCCTCTTGCCCTCTGAAGGCTTAACTGAAGCCTCATGTGAGACCCCAAAGAGAGAACTGACCTCTTTGTTTACTTCCTCCTCCCGATGTGGTAATGTTGAGTACGTCTCCTATCTCTGGTTTTCACTTTTACGTGGCTCTTCAATTGGCACATTGAGGACAAGCCTAGCTTGTTACAGGACCCAGGCTCTGACCCTAACAACTCTTACAAGTGGAGGGGATTTCAGAGAGGGGACTTTCTGAAAAGTTTGTGGTACAGATTGAATGCCTGTGTCTGTCCTGCACCTCAAATCCATATGTGGGAATCCTAACGTAGCCAATAATGTTAGGAAGATGAGTGATTAGCTCAGATGAGTAGAGCCATGAATGTGGATACTACCCTTCAAAAGAGGATTCCAGAGGCCCCTGCCTCTTCTGCTGTGTCTGTGAGGTATGAAGACAGGTACCTAGGAGCCAGGACTGGGGCCCTCATTGACTCAGCTGGTGAAGAGACAGAAAGAGGCCAGTGGAATTTTCCACTTTGCAAAATAACTATAGCAACCCCTCCCCGGGGTTAGCAAATAGGTTAGCAAATAGAAACCCCTCCCTAGTTAGCAAATAACAGAAAACCACAGTCAGTTATAATTCCATGAAGAACCACCCTGAGGGCCCTGGCCCCAAGCCACCTGCAGACCCAAGCATGCTGAGTATCCCCGTCTGTCACGAAGGAGACCAGGGTTCGATTCCTGCCCTGCTCTAAGTGTATAAAAACTGTATGCAGAGATTGCTCAGGGTTTGCCTCTCCCTGTTGTACAGGCGAACCCCAGCGTGGAGGAAAAAACCTCTTGCTTTTGCATCGAGAGTCTTGTCTCCACACCTCTCACTCAGGGGTCTCTCAAGGGTAAAGCTCGATTCGGGTATTACATCTGGTGCATTGGCGGGGAAACTGAGACCCCCCTGTGGGGATGCCTAGGCAGACTTAGGAGGAATAAGATCGGGCCCTAACAGGTACCTCGGTTGTGTCTGTCCTGTCTGGCGTTTGTTTCTGTTCTGACTTTTGATTTGCTCGTGAGTGATCTGGGAGGTTTTGCCTCCTTCTGTGAGGAATCTGGAGGATGCTCCAGTTCTAGGCAGGAGGGTGGAGACGACTCTCCTGTGGTCTGGGCTTGAGTTGGGACTTTCTCAGCCAAGCCACCTGGGGACCAAGTCCAGGAGGGACCAGTCAGTGTCTGGTACCAGAGTGAATAAGCACCTACCGAGTGAGTGAATCTTTGTCTTGTATCTTCCATTCGTGGCAGGGATGGTTGATATCTGTGTTCATTGTTTGTGTAAGTTAATCTTTGCCTTGTATCCTCCGTTCATGGCAGGGATGGTTGATATCTGTGTTAACTGTTTGTGTTAGTGTCTGTGGACTTGGACTGATGATCTTTTTGGACATGGGACAGAAAGCCTCTACCCCCCTTGATTTGCTAATCCACCACTGGAAAGATGTAAGGGACATTGCATTGGGGGAAGGTTTGGAAATTGGAAAAGGCATATTCCATTCCTTCTGCTCCACTGATTGGCCCACTTACCGAGTGGGCTGGCCCGCTGAGGGGACTTTCCATCTGCCCACTATACTGGCCCTCAAAGTAGAGATTTTTGCTCCAGGGAGGGAAGGACACCCTGACCAAGTCCCATACATTGTCACCTGGCAGAACCTGGCCGAAAATCCCCCTAACTGGCTCAAGCCTTTCCTCCCTCCACCCCTCCCTACACAGGTGCTGGCCGTCAAAGCCGCTATTGATGGCGAAGACAAAGAAAACCCCCTGTGCATCCCGATTCTCAACCTGATTTCCTCCTCCTAGATCCACCACCCCCTTACCCGCCTGTCTTACACCCCTTGGCACCGCACCGCCCATGGAGGCTGTCCCCGCACCATCTGGCCTCTATCCGTGCCTGCCTGTTTCTCCTGGCCCCGCAGGTGCCGGAGCCTCTCCCGCCGACTCTCATCCCGAGCCCCCTAGATTACGGGGCGATCTGGGGCCGGCTATGGGAACTCTCAGTCATCGGGCGACTTCCCCCAAGTCTACCATCATGCTCCCTTTAAGACCTCTGGGGCCCCCGGCGGAAGATGGGTCCCAGTTCACGCAATATTGGCCCTTTTCCTCCTCGGATTTGTACATCTGGAAGGTGCAACACCCTTCCCTTTCCGATAACCCAAAGGGCCTCACTAACCTCCTAGAATCTGTCCTTTTTACCCACCAGCCTACCTGGGACGATTGCCAGCAGCTCCTCCAGATCCTCTTTACCACCGAGGAGAAGGGAATGGATTCTCCTGGAAGCCCCCGAAAAAACGTGCCGGGAGACAACGGGACCCAGAACCCGGCAGACATAGATGATGGGTTCCCGCTCAGAAGGCCCGACTGGGACTTTAATTCTCCTGAAATAAGGAGCATCTGAAGGTCTACCGCCAGGCTCTGTTGGCAGGTCTCAAAGGAGCCACGAGGCGGCCCAATTTGACTAAGGTAAGGGAAATTAGACAGGGTCCCACGGAATTCCCAGTGGCCTTTCTAGAGGGGCTGCTGGAAGCGTTCCGCCAGTATACTCCTTATGACCCAGAATCTCAGGAGCACAAGGCCACCGTCGCCATGGCCTTTATAGATCAGGCTAGTACTGATATTAAGAGGAAGTTACAGAGAATGGAGGGACTGCAGGATAAGACCCTCAGAGAACTGGTGCAGGCAGCAGGGAAGGTGTACCATAACAGGGAAACTGAGGAAGAAAAAGAGGATCGTAGAAAGGAGGAAGAGGAGGAAAAAGAGCTGAAAAAGGAGTGATGTCAGAACCAAAACTTGCAGAAGATCTTAGCCACTGTGGTCCGAGAAAGTAAAGGTGGTGTATGGGCGCCACCCGCACAGAAAAGAGGGGGACCGCTAGAAAAAGACCAGTGTGCTTATTGCAAGGAGAAAGAAAGGGCATTAGGCCCAGGACTGCCCGCACAAGAAAAGGGGGGCTGGCGGTAGAGATCGAAAGGGGCTGTTTGCACCCCTGAGAGTACTGGCCCTGAATGAAGACAGTGACTAGGGGGGAACGGGGTTCAGACCCCCTCCCTGAACCCAGAAAAAAAAAGAAAGTGGAGGGGAAACCCACTCAATTTCTGGTGGACACAGAGGCCCAACATTCAGTCCTCCTGAAGCCAGGGGTCCTCTGGGAAAGAAGAAGACATGGGTCCAGGGTGCCACCAGCATCAAACAATATTCATGGACTACCCGAGGAACTGTCGATTTAGGAACGGGCGGGTCTCCCACTCATTCATGGTCATTCCTGAGTGCCCTTACCCACTGCTGGGAAGGGACCTACTGACTAAGATGAGGGCCCAGATCTACTTCTTACCGGAGGGACCCCAGCTTAGAGGACCAGAAGGGGAACCGCTCCACATCCTTACCCTTAAACTGGAAGATGAATACAAACTATTTGAAAAAGAGATCAAAGACCTGCCGAAGGGCATCAAATGGTGGCTCGAGAGTTCCCCAAGCATGGGCAGGAACGGCAGGGCTTGCTGGGCGTGGTGGTGCACGCCTTTAACCCTAGCACTTGGGAGGCAGAGGCAGGTGGATCTTTGTGAGTTCAAGGCCAGCCTGGTCTACAGAGTGAGTTCCAGGACAGGTGGGGCTACGGGGAGACCCTGTCTCGAAAAGACCAAAAAAAGAAACAGCGGGGCTAGGGAGGGTCAGGAACCAACCACCCATTTATGTTGAGCTAAAAGCACAGCCCACCCCAGTGGCAGTACATCAATACCTGATACTGGGAAGGGATCTGACCCCATATACATAGAATCTTACAGCTGGGGGTCCTCTAGAGGTGCCAGTCTGCCTGGAACACCCCTCTTCTGCCAGTAAGGAAGCTGGGCACCCAGGACTATCACCCGGTACAAGACCTCCAGGAGGTCAACCGGAGGGTAACTGATCTGCACCCGACTGTGCCCAACCCATACACCCTACTGAGTGCCCTGCTATCATCGAGAACCTGGTACACAGTGTTGGATCTCAAGGATGCATTCTTCTGCCTCCCGTTGGCCCGGAAGAGCCAGGAATACTTTGTTTTTGAATGGAATGACCCTGACTCCAGGCTGGCAGGCCAGCTGACATGGACCCAATTGCCTCAAGGATTCAAGAACTTGCCCACAATCTTTGATGAGGCTCTGCACGGGGACCTGACTCCCTTCCATGAAAGCAACTCCCAGGTAACTCTCTCTCTCTCTTTTTTTTTCTTTTTGGTATTTTTGAGACTTACAGTATGTGGATGACCTCCTAATTGCAGCTGTGACGAAGGAGGAGTGCCTACAGGGAACAAAGGACCTGCTTGGCACCCTGGGAGACCTGGGGTACCGGGCCTCGGCCAAGAAAGCCCAGATCTGTCAACAACAGGTAACCTATCTGGGGTGTATGCTGCGGGATGGGAGGAGATGGCTCTCGGAAGCCCGAAAGAAAACCATCCTCCATATCCCAGAGACAATGACCCCTAAGCAGGTCCGGGAATTCCTAGGCACTGCCAGATTCTGTTGCCTCTGGATCCCAGTGTTTGCGGAAATGGCTGCCCCCCTGTACCCCCTTACCAAGAATGGGGGACCCTTTACCTAGGGAGAGAAGGAACAGTGAGCCTTCAAGCTTTGGTGTCTGTCCCAGCTTTGGGGTTGCCTGATGTCACCAAACCATTCCATCTGTATGTGGATGAACACAAGGGAGTGGCGAAAGGGGTGTTAACCCAAAAGCTGGGGCCGTGGAAGAGACCGGTGGCATACTTGTCCAAAAAATTAGATGCAAGCCGGGCGTGGTGGCACACGCCTTTAATCCTAGCACTTGGGAGGCAGAGGCAGGTGGATCTTTGTGAGTTCAAAGCCAGCCTGGTCTACAGAGTGAGTTCCAGGACAGCTGGGGCTACAGGGAGACCCTGTCTCAAAAAGACCAAAAAAAAAAAAACAAAAAACAACAAAAAAAAATTAGATCCAGTGGCAGCTGGGTGGCCTGCTTGCCTCTGTATCATTGCAGCAGTAGCCACCCTGGTTAAGGACACCGATAAGTTAACCATGGGCCAGGACTGGCTGTCACTGCACCCCATGCTATGGACAGCATTATTAGACAGCCTCCGGATCGGTGGCTGACCAATGCCAGAATGACTCATTATCAGACTCTGTTACTAAATTCAGATAGGATCACCTTTACCCCACCAGCTGGCCTCAACCCGGCCTCCCTGCTCCTGGACCCTGACCTGGATCCACCTGATCATTAGTGCCGGCAAGTCCTCGCCGAGATGCATGGATGGAGGAAAGACTTAAAGGACCAGCCCCAAGAAGGTCAGTATCATACATTGCCCTGGGCATCAAAAAGGAAGGGATCCTATTTCAACGGGAAGTGGCCCTACAGAAGGCACCTCAGGTGCTGATACAGGTGGAGCAAGATCTAGGACAGACTTTGGACTGGACTAAGGGTTGGCCTCACCTAGAATATACAGCTGAGGAAGAGGCCCAAATTACCGGGTACCCCACTACTACCTGAAAGAGGAGGGATGATGGTGTACCCTGAAAGGAGAAACTATCCTCCCCAGGTGCCAGGCGGTGGACTTGATCAAGCAGATGCACCAGTGGACCCATCCTGGTAGTAGAAAGTTAACAGAGGCAGTGAAAGGATCTCAGATGTTTGTTATGGACTTGAGAAACATAGCTGATGATATAGTGAGACAGTGCCAGGTCTGGCAACAAGTCAGTGCCTGCAAGACTAAACAAGAAAAGGGAAAAAGATTAAGGGGAAATAGACCAGGAGTTTTCTGGGAGGTCAACTTCACTGAGGTCAAGCCAGGTAAATATGGGTATAAGTCTTTACTAGTCTTTGTAGACACTTTCTCTGGGTGGGTTGAGGCTTTCCCTACGAAGCAGAAAACTACAGCGATAATGGCCAAGAAGATACTGGAAGAGATTCTGCCAAGATTTGGAGTACCCAAGGTAATAGGGTCTGATAATGCCTGGCCTTTGTCTCCCAGGTAAGCCAGGGGCTAGCCAATATTCTGGGGACAGATTGGAAACTCCATTGTGTGTACCATCCCCAAAGCTCAGGACAGGTAGAGAGAATGAATAGAACCCTAAAAGAGACCTTAACTAAATTGACCTTAGAGACTGGCGCAGACGGGGTGGTGCTCCTTCCGCTGGCCCTCTTTAGGGCCAGGAATACCCCTTACATGGGCTTACTCCCCATGAAATCCTCTATGGGTCCCCTGCCCCCTTGGATTCCTCTGGACCAGATTTTGAGATCATCCAAACCCATGATAGAGAGGTGATTGCCCGATTGTTGGCATTACAGGTGGTTCAGAGAGACATCTGGTCCAAGTTATCTGCTCTCTATGCCCCAGGGACTCTGGAGACACCCCACCAGTTCCAGGTTGGGGACGAGGTGTATGTGTGGAGGCATCAGGTGGACTCGCTGGAGCCCAGGTGGAAAGGACCCTACATCATGCTCCTGACCACTCCCACTGCCATCAAGGTTGACTGGATCGCAGCTTGGATCCACACCTCCCTCGTAAAACCCATGGCATCATCAGCAGGACCCCCACACTGGGAAGTCCAAAAGACCAACAACCCCTTGAAACTCAGACTCCGCCAGGGGATGCCACGAGAGTCGGTTGGCTGATGGTGACTCTGGTTGTGCTGAGCCAATGAATGACCCTAAGGAGCCTCTTCTGGCACCTCTGCTCACCAACCCTTCCAAATAAGCTGGATCCTGACTGATGGAGAGACTGGTAATACTCTTAGCACCACCCAACAGGTGGCCCCACTCGACACCTGGTGGCCTGACCTATATTTCTGTTTCAGAGACATAAATCCTGATTATAAATCCACCAGTCCTGCTAGAGCTCGTAGTTATGGGTTCTATGCATGCCCTGGACACCAGAAAGGAAACCAGTATGGGGGAATACTGTATTCATACCGTAAAAAATGGGATCATGTGACCTCTAGCAACAGGGATTGGGGGTGGAAGGTAACTAAGCCTGATCTGGTGACATTCGCTTTTGTCAACTCAGGAAACCCATATGCAGTACTTCCCCTGTACACTGGCAAGCCCTGTACTAAGGACCGACTGGGCTTTGTCCGGGCCAGGTTTACTGAGCAGGGAAAAAAGATTGGTTATGCTGAATGGCAAAAAGGAAAGGCATGGGGCCTGGTGTTTTATAAATATGGAGGCCACTCTGGCTCCATTATAACCCTGAGACAACTGCTGGAGTTGCCTAATACTACATCTCAGGCAATGAACCCCAACTGAATATTAAAGCCCGCTTCTCCAAGGGAAAAAATAAATCCCCCCACCAGGACAACCCTTCCACCTAATACTAGTGGTTCCACTGGGACTGGCACTGGAGTCACCGTCGGGCCTGTGACTTCGCCAACCCCACCGAAAGACACTAGTGATAAGGAACCACTTTGGAAGCTGGTGACAGCTGCCTATTCAGCCCTTAATCTTACTAATCCCAATGTCACTGATTCATGCTGGCTGTGCTATGATGTTATACCCCCTTTTTATGAAGGGATTGGGGCAAATGATATTTTCCAGGTGTCTGATAACAAAAACCCTTCCCAATGTAAATGGGGGGACAGGGTAACAGGCCTAACTTTACAACTGGTAAGAGGGCAGGGAGCCTGTGTGGGTAAATCCCCAAGTGGACGACACAAGGACTTGTGTCATAGCTCAAACACCTCCACCTGGGACCCCAACAAGTGGTTGATACCTAACAAAGGGGAATGGTGGATTTGTTCACGGACAGGACTCACTCCCTGCTTGTCCACTAGTGTTTTTTTTTTTTAATTTTTATTTATTTATTTTTATGTGTATGAATGTATTGTCTGCATGCAGGTCTGCGCACCCGTGTCGTGCGATGCCGCGGAGGTCAGAAGACGGTCTCGGATTCCCCTGGAGCTGGAGTTCTCCTGGAACCGGAGTCACAGACGGTTCTCAGCCGCCATGTGGGTGCTGGGGATCGAACCCGGGTCCTCTGCAAGAGCGGTCATCGCTCTTAACCGCTAGGCCATCCCTCCAGCCCCCACTAGTGTTTTTAACAGCTCAGCTGAATTTTGTGTTTTGATCTCTGCTGTGCCTCGGATCCTCTACCATTCTGAGGAAGACATGTACAGTCATTGGTCCCTGGGGGTTGCGAATGAGAGAGAGAGAGAGAGAGAGAGAGAGAGAGAGAGAAGAGGGAGGCTGTTACTGCTCTCACTATAGCCACTCTGTTTGGCTTGGGGTTGCAGGAATAACATCTCTAGCTACCCAGCACTCGGGCATGAGGTCCTTGAGAGCTGCCATAGATGAAGATCTTGAAAGAATAGAAACCTCTATCAGTTTTCTGGAAAATTCCCTTACCTCCCTCTCCGAAGTAGTGCTGCAAAACCAGAGGGGTTTGGATCTCCTCTTCCTCCAGCAGGGAGGAATGTGCCGCATTAGGGGAAGAATGTTGTTTCTATGCTGACCACATGGGGTCATCAAGGACTCCATGACCAAAGTCAGGGAGGGCCTAGCCAAACATAAGCGAGAAAGAGAAGCCAACCAAGGATGGTTTGAATCTTGGTTCTGTAAGTCCCCCTGGCTCACCACCCTGGTCCCCACTTTGTTGGGCCATTACTCATTCTCTTGCTGATTCTGACCTTTGGACCCTGTATCCTGAACCGCCTGATTACATTTGTCAAGGACCATATCAACACGGTCCAGATTATGCACCTAAGGCAAAAACACTCCCCCTTAAGGGCTGATGATCCGCTGCTCCAGGATTGGAGCAGTTACTAGAAAAGGGGGGAATGAAAGGACAGAAAGAGGCCAGTGGAATTTTCCACTCTGCAAAATAACTATAGCAACCCCTCCCTAGATTAACAAATAGGTTAGCAAATAGCAAACCCTCCCTAGGTGTGATGGTTAATCTTGGGTGTCAACTTGACTGGACTAAGGAACAAATAAGAGAAAAAGGCTCTTCGGATTGGACCACCTCAACCCGGATGGCCCACCCCAAATGTGGGTGTTACCTTCTGCTGGCAGGCAGTATTAAAGGCCATGGCAGAGGGAGCTGGTCCCTTTTTTCCTGCGGCTTGCCCCTCTCTCACTGGTGAGTTTGTCTTGCTGCTGTGATCAACCCTATGGATCCCAGCGTGTACTGAGACCGACAGATCTCCTGGAATCCATCGGGCCTTCAGCACCAGATTGGGACTACTGAGACATCCAGCCTTGCAGACTGAGCAGTTCCCTGGATTCTCAGCCTCTCCAATGTGGCGCAGCTACTGTTGGACTCCTTGAACTCTGTCACATGAGCAAATCAATAAATTGTATATAGCTATATATTCATCCTGTTGCTTCTGTTTCTTTAGAGAACCCTGACTAATACACTAGGTTAGCAAATAACAGAAAACCACAGTCTGTTATAATTCCAGGAAGAACCACCCTGAGGGCCCTGGCCCCAAGCCACCTGCAGACCCAAGCATGCTGAGTATCCCCACCTGTCAGGCAGAAGACTGGGGTTCGATTCCTACCCTGCTCTAAGTGTATAAAAACTGTATGCAGAGATTGTTCGGGGTTTGCCTCTCCCCATTGTACAGGCGAACCTCAGCGCACCAGAGGAATAAACCTTTTGCTTTTGCATCAAGAGTCTTGTCTCCGCATCTCTCACTCGGGGGTCTCTCAAGGGTAAGGCTTGATTCGGGTCTTGCATCAGCACCTTTTCTAGAACTTCTCAGCCTCCAGAACTGTGAGAACCAAATGTCTGGCTGCCAGGTGTGTGGCTTGTTTGTTATAGCATCCCAGACTAACGCAGCATGAAAGAGAACTTCCTTCCTCAGTAATGTCCTATGAAAGAATAAGTGATAACAAAGAACCACTTTTTAGAGAATGTCCCAAACTGCCACCTGTGGGCTCTATCCTTGTGTCCCTAGCACGTCAATGACTGTGAAGACTTTGGAAAGTTGCAATCTGAGGTCATGGTGAGCCACAAACAGCCACTTTTTGCCAGCCTGTTTCTGACTTAACATACTTGTGACTAACAAAATGTATTAATAAAATTTCCCACCAATCAAAAGGCTAAAAATGCCACTAGATAGCATCTGAGGCCTGGAGCTGAGAGTCCTCTTTTGCTGTATCTACCTACTTACTGTTTCCACCTGTGCTGGATAGTTTTAGTGTCAACTTGACACACCTGGGTTGAGGGAGCCTCAACTGGGGAATTGGCTCCATTGGACTGGCCTGTGGCCATGTCTGTGGAGTATTGTCTTGATTGTTGAGCAATGTGGGAGGGCCCAGTCCACAATAAGTGGTGCCACCCTGGGCAGGTTGTTGTGTACAGTATAAGAAGGCAGGCTGGGCATGAGCCAGGGGAGCAAGCCAGTGAACAGCATTCCTCCATGGCCTGTGCTTCAGGTCCTGCCTCCAGGTTCCTGCCCTAAGTTCCTGTCTTGGGCTCCCTGAGTGATGAACTGTGACCCAGGAGATGTAAACTGAATAAACCCTTTCCTCCCCAAGTTGGTGTCAGTCAGAGTATTTTGTCACAGCAATGGAAGACAAA
The DNA here is from genome assembly GCA_009823505.1 of Rhizomys pruinosus. Lineage (NCBI taxonomy): Eukaryota > Metazoa > Chordata > Mammalia > Rodentia > Spalacidae > Rhizomys > Rhizomys pruinosus. Next base: position 2,092,262 of record VZQC01011667.1, on the reverse strand, counting down.
CTAGAACACCACCAATATGTCTGAAAAGCATCTTGACTAATTATTTTTATCCTAAGGAGGGCATGGTCTTGTCTATAATGCAGCATAAAGGATCAATTTTCCAGAAAATTCTAGGTAAACTCCACCATGCTAACTCTATACACAAACCCATCATGGCATTTTCCAAAAGGATCTCAGTAGGGAGGTAAGTCCTGCTACCTATGCTTCCTGGCAAACTACTGGCCTTGATGCTCCCTGTGTTTGCCCTGAGCATCAGCTCTCTGCCCAGGGGCATTCCTGGACCTAGGGGTGTCTGGCATATGCATGAAGTAGGTAGTATCCCACAACAGAGGGTTTTCTGGTCTCAAAAGTCAACAGCACTCATGCACGCTCCACTCTGGGAGGTGGGAATGGTCTCTCCTCGCTGCAAAGCAGGTAGAATTGAAGGAATGGGCCTAGCACTTCCTCCCTTGAAGAAAAGTCAACCAAAAGTCTGTCAAGGTGTAGCTGCATGCGCCACAGCCCAAACCAGCTGTGCTTGGATGTTACCACGGGGCATTCTGGGCATTCTACAATGGCTGAGCCTGCTGGTTTACCTTTCATACTGTTAGGACCAGGTCAGAAAGAGTTCATCAAAAGGAAAGGGTTAACCATGCAGGAGCAACTCTCTAGTTGAAGCAGGTCTGGTTCCCATAGTTACTCCCTCTCACCTTGAGTTATTAGTTCCCAGAGCTACCTGAGGTCAGGATGAACTTTCCCAGCCCTGTAGGAGTACTTCTCACCCCCTAAGGAGCCCATTACTCTCCAAGGGGCTTCACGCTGCTAAACACAACCATTGTTTCTGCCAAACAGGAGGTGGCTCAAGCCAGCTCCCCTCTTGCTGTTAAATGCTCTATAGATAAGAACAGAGAGAGTCCAGAACAGGTGGACTGATCCAATGAAAGACTGCCTAGTCCACAACCACCAAGACCCCACCAATCAGAGAAAGGGTCACCATAACCGCAGTGGAAATCCCCTAACTGGGAATAAAAGTGGGAAAGGATTGGACCTCGGGGCTGCTGCCCTCCAGTCCCATGGGAGTGTGCTCAGCTCAGCCCAACACGTCCATCTGTCTCTGTCACTGTCTCTGTGTTGTGTTCTGTACTTTTTCCTTGATGTAATGTTCTTTTATTAAAGCTTTTCCTCCACAGTTTTTGGCCTCTTGAGAGACTCTTTGGTAGAGTGGCGTTTCTAACTCAACAATACCTCCAAACAGAGCTCTGATTCCTTCAGGTCCTGGTACCTTGAAAGTAGATTCTGAGAAGTTAAGAGAAACTTGGGTCATGTCTATAACAAGATTATTAAAGGTTCTGGAGTCTGAAAAGATGGCTCAGTTGGTAAAGTGATGGCAGTGCACATGCAGACCTGAGTTCAGTTTCCAGCACCCATGTAAAAAGTCAGGCATGCTATGAGCCCTGGGCTGGGGAGGTGAAAATGGGCTGACCCCTGACATTCACTAGCTGGCCAGTACAGGCTAATTGGGGAGCCTCAGGTCCCAGGGACAGTCTACCTCAAAAACCAAGGTTGGGGCTAGAGAACCGGCTCAGTAGCTAAAGGCACTTGGCACTAAGCCTGAGGACCTGGGTTAGAGACCCGGGACCAACATGGTAGAAGAATCAACTCCTACAAGCTGTCCTCTGACCACTGAACATCCCCTGTGGCTGGTGTGACCTCATCAATCAATAAATTAATTAATTAATTAAAAAGTTTTTAGTTTGGGGAGCTGGAGAGATGGATCAGCAGTTGAGAGTACTAGCTGTCTTGCAGAGGACCTGGGTTCAGTTCCCAGTACTCACATGGCAGCTAACAACTATCCATAACTCCATTTCCAGGGAATCCGAAGCCCTCTTCTGACTTCCGCAGGCATTGCAGGACAGGGGTGCATGCAGGCAATCCACTCATACACATAATATATGTATATATATGACAAATTAACATTTTTGAACTTTAAATTTTAATTGTATGAGAGGATTGCCTGCATGTACATGAGTGCACCCATGTCATGCAATGCCCGAGGAAGTCAGAAAAGGGCGTCGGAGTCCCCTGGAACTGGAGTCATGGATGGTTGTTAGCTGCCATGTGGATTCTAGGATTTGACCCTGGATCCTCTGCAAAGAGCAGCCAGTGCTCTTAACCACTGAGCCATCTCTCCAGCCCCAATTTTTTAAATTTTTTTAAGTCTGATACATGAACACTGTAATTGCATTATTTCCATCCCCCCATGTGCCCTAGTCCCTCACAATTTCATATATATATATATATATATATATATATATATCACTAGCCCATTCGGTGGTGCTTCTGTGTACCTGTGTTTAGGGCTGCCCACTTAAGAGTTAGATAACCTCACAGGAAGCTGGTTCCTGGAGAAAACTGATTCTCCCTCAGAATCCATTGATTGCCTGTAGTTCTTCATCTTGAGGTGGGACCCCGTAAAATTTCCCCCATCTGCCTGGCATGTCAACTGGCTTTATCATTCTGTAGATATTGCTAGACTACCACACTGTGGAGATTCCATTCGTGCATCTTCCATACCATGTCTAGAATGCATTAACTAGTAGCTCTTAAAATCTTCCTGCCCCCTCTTCCAAGACAGTCCCTGAACCTTAGAATATAGTATGAAATTATCTGATCTAGGGAAGAGACAGAAGCAGGGTTTTCTCTACAGTCTATGACCTCTCCTGTCATGCATACTTGACTGTGTTCATGCATGGGTTCCCTCCTATTGAGTGGGCCTTAAGTCCAATTAGACAGCTGTTGATTACCCCCAAGATAAAAGTGCCACTACTTACACCAACAGAGAAGGATTGCTGGGCTGGTCATTGTTGTAGTTCATAGGCATTTCAGCTGGGTAGGACCACTGATTGGTTTTCTACCTTGGCAGCTTACATACATAATATCTTCTGATACTGCGAGGGCTTGTCTTAAGGGAGGAAGCTTCCAGGTCAGTTCCAGCTCAATTGCTCCAAGTCCTGTGTCCAACGTATTCATGTCCTGTCTTCAGCAATAGGATTTTTATCTTCAAAATCTAGTAGGTAATCAAGGGCTGTGGCAATAGCCTATATTATTTTGGGAGCCAAAAGTGGACGGTGCCTAAGGAATGACATTTGAAGTTGTCTTCTGGCTGCCCACATGCATGTGCACTTTTGCACACATGAACATGCACACATACAAACACATACAACATTCTGTTTTTATTCACACTAATTTATTTTGCAGTACAGAACTTTGTGCACCTTACCATTGAGCTACATTGTCAACCCTCTATTTCTTTTAAATTCTTGCATATAAGAAATTAATACTTCTAACTCCCAAATAATGGAATAGAAAACACTTTTACCAGTCAGAGTACAAGTCTAACATTCCCAAAATTCACATGCTAATTTTAGGCAAGGATGCCCATAATGGAATACAGCCTTTATGATGCACAGAGAAAATATAATCCAGGCCTGTCAGTGTGTCTATGTAACTATAACTATCACCTTACTTGGAAATAATACTAAAGGCCTAAATTTCAGCTATGTGAGGTGATGCCACAAAGCACTGAAAGTTCAGAGGCAGAACATGGGGGACATATAAGAGGTATCGCTCAATTGTACAGAGCCCAGCATGCACAAGGTCCTGGGCTCTGTTCTTCAAACTGCAAAAACCCCAAAATTTAAAGAGACATAAAAATATAGTCATATAACTATATATTTATAGTGAAAGACTAGTATGACAGAGTAACTTTCTAAGTGGTGAGGATATGACTGTGTGTAAAATTTTACAGCAGTACTTTATTATTCCATTTTGCAGACATGAAAACCGAAACACAGAGAGACTAAGTGACTTGTCCAAGGTTGCATACTGCTGAGTGGGTTCGTTGGTAGAACTGTGATCCACATAGAGGGACCAAAGCTCCAGGGTCGCACTCAACCATTTTGATGTAGTTTAGAGATAGCAAAGTGTAACGTCAACTGCATGGGCACCAGAGTCAGGTGGATGTGAGTTCAGACCTTGGGTCTGGACCTTATTAGCTGTGAGGCCTTGGGCACCTTGCTTGATATTAGTCAGTGTCCTCAACTGTAACATAAACATGGTGGTACCCACGTGCCAAGTGAGGCCATGTCTGGATGTGAAAACTAGCCCTTGGCACGTGGTAAGGATTCAGTCATCACTGTTGTGTCTGCACTTAGTCTCCATGTCCCAAGACGATAAGACCAAGTTCTAGAAACGGCAAGTGGGTTACTCACAGCCACACAGCTAGGTATGATTTCAAGACACCTGTTCCAGTGTGCTCTGTGGAGCACCAGTAGCTCTAAAGTAATTCATCCTATCTATTCCACTCTGTCCCCCAAGAACACCTTTCTCAAGTTGCCCATTAGGGGGTTCCAGATCTCCTGCAAGGCCATGCTGCCATCCTTAATATGGGTAAGGCAGGAACATGCAGATAAAGAAGTCAGAATAAAACACGCAGGAATAAAAAAAGTTCAGGGTCCAGCCATAATCCCGAGCTTTCCGCTAGGTGGAGCTACACTCCTGTGCTCCTGGTGAAGAACACAAATCTGCCTCCTAAAACAGGTTTCATTTACTCATTCATCTATCCATTCAGGAGCGCCGACCGCTCTTGCAGAGGACCCGGGTTCTATCCCCAGCACCCACATGGCGGCCGAGAACCGTCTAAAACTCCAATTCCAGGAGAACTCCAGTTCCAGGGGAATCCGAGACCCTCTTCTGACCTCCGCGGCATTGCACGACACGGGTGCACAAGCTTGCATGCAGACAGTACATTCATACACATACAGAAATAAATAAAATTAAATAAAAAAAAAACATTAAAAAAAAAAGAAATCTTTACTGATTGTGAGAACACCTGTACCAGGCATGGCGCTACAACAGCAAACACTGTACTTGTGAACACTGTAATCCTAATATGGCAATTCCCCAGGATTTGGTTCTGTACTATTTTCTGAATTGGAGGGAAGTGGAGCGGAGGGAAGTGGGGAAGAGAGGGCATCATCTGATGGGAAGGTCAGTAAAAAATTGTGGTAGTAGTTAATTTACCACAGATGAGAAGAGTGAGGACCAACAAAAGGAAGTAACCAACCTAAGAGCACACATCATGTAAGTGTCAAGATGTGGGGACGGAACCCGGGTCTCTAACATCACTCCGTGTTTCCTAGCGCAGCTGAACAGACGCTTTGGGAAGGGAAGACAGGCATGTGTGCACATAGAAAAGAAGGCTTTCCCCACAGACGCAGGTATAACCAACTCAGTCACAACCTTGCCACCTGAAATCCAACCTCAGTGGCGTTCACAAAATTTCTGGGTTAATAAGGACATGGGACATGTTTACAAAAAGTAGAGGAAAGGAGAGATGGCTCTGAGGTTAAGAGTACTAGCTGCTCTTGCAGAAGACGGAGGTTCGATTCCCAGCACCCACGTGGCAGCTAACAACTGTAACCCCAGTTCCAAGTGACCCAACGTCCTCTTCTGGCCTCCGCGGGCATTGCACACACGTGGTACACTTTAATACGTGCAGGCAAACTCATTACGCCCTTGTTCTCTTTACATTTATTTATTATTTTTATGTGTACTACTTGTCATCGTTAAGTCCACTGCAGTTCTAAATCTCTTCTTTGTCTTCACGAAGCCCACTGATATCGTCAAGGGCGACAAGTACAGTCTTCACTAGCCTCTTCACCTAGCAACACACTGCCGGGCCCACCTTCCCCACCCCGTCCCTTCGGCACCTATGAATGACGTCAAGCCTGCGCCCGCGCTTGCGCACTGCCTCGCCTGCCAGCCCCGTGGAGCCTGGAGCTCCGGGCCACTTCCTGCTGTCTACTTACCTGGGACTCTTTTGAGCTGAGGACCATGAACCGCAGCCGCCAGGTGACGTGCGTGGCCTGGGTCCGCCGCGGCGTGGCCAAAGAGACTCCAGACAAGGTGAGGCCTGTTCGCTCGGAGACGCTCCTGGGTCGGGCCTGCCCGCGGAGCCCACGCGCCCGGCCCCGCCGTGTGGGTGTGCCCGCTGGCCGCGGCAGGCGGCTGCTCCTGACTGTCGCCACGCTAGCTGCTGCGCAGAGGCCTGTAGCTCTCAGGGGCCCGGAAGCCAGGTCCCGCCCCCAATTCTCTTGCTTGTTAGGAATTCCAGGTGAAGCGTTCAGGAGCAGCGAGGACAAGATATGACCGTGACACATAACAAAGAAGCTGCAGACTGTAGCAGAGGAGGTTACTCAGGCTATTTATGCATCAGATACTAAGTGCTTTCTGTAAGCCAGACAGTGTTCAGGATCCCGGGATAGGTGTGAACACAGAATAAAGCCTTGTCTTTACACAGTTGACATGTGCATGCATGAGATGTCATTGGTACGAGTTACCTAAACTAACAGAAGGGGTTGCTGGGAATGGAATTGACTGGGCTAGTGAAGACTGGGAATGTGATAGGCATGGGAGCGGCTGTGACAGAATTCACAGGAGTGAGGGATGGAAAGAGACCCAGATAGATAGATGTCAATTCACTAGAACACAGGCAGTTTATTCAGTGTTTTCTCTGGTGTTTGGCTTGCAGCAGGCAATCAATGAATGTTTATAGACTAAGGACAACAAATTAAAATTGTTCAAAAGGAAACATTTCACTAAGAAGGGACATACAGCCTTTTGAGTATTTATAGGGGAACCTTAAAAAATTACTGGCGTGCCGGGCTTGGTGGCGAATGCCTTTAATCCCAGCATTCCGGAGGCAGAGGCAGGCGGATCTCTGTGAGTTCAAGGCCAGCCTGGTCTACAGAGCAAGCTCCAGGCCATCTGGGACTAAAGGGAGACCGTGTCTCAAAAAGACCAAAAAAAAAAAAAAAAAAAAAAAAAAAAAAAAAAAAATTACTGGCGCATGCCTTTAATCCCAGCACTTGGGAGACAGAGGCAGGCAAATCTCTGATTTCAAGCCCAGGCTGGTCTACATAGTGACCGCCTGCCTAAAAAAATAAAAAACATTATTGGTACTTGTGCCCCACTCCCAAACAATCTGTTATGTGGCCTGAAATTTTAAGGATCCCCTAGGGGATTCTCCCATGCAGACACTTTGGGAATCACTGCTTGAAAAGGTTATTGAAAGTAGTTGTTGAATTCCATTAAATCTCTGAAAGGAACCAGGCATGGTGGCACACGCCTATAATCCCAGCATTCAGGAGGCAGAGGCAGAGGCAGGCAGATCTCTGTGAGTTCAAGGCCAGCTTGGTCTACACAGTGAATTCCAAGCCACCTGTGGCTACAGGGAGACTCTGTCTCAAAAAGACAGGAGAGGAAAAATAAATAAATAAATAAATTTTTAAAATTAAAAAACTCTGAAAAGAAAAACTCAGAAGAAGAAATTATGCAGATATCTAATTGTGTGTGAGTGTGTGTGTGTGTGTGTGTGTGTGTGTGTGTGGTCAGAGATCAACATGGAGTGTCCTGTCACTGCCCATCTTATTTTCTTTATGCTAGTTTCTCTGAATCTGGAGCTCTCCGATACAGCTAGAGTGGCCGCTCCATAAGCACCAGGGACCCACCTGTCTCCACCTGCCCAGTGCTGGGATTTCATGTGTGCTTGCCACTGTGCACCCAGCTTTTTATAAAGTGGATTCTGGGGGTGCAACTCAGGTATTCATGCTTACACAGCAAGGTCTTTACTGACTGAGCTGTTTCCTTGGCCCTCACAAATATTCTCTAACCTTTTATTTCGTTGTCTTTGTTTTTTAGAGACAGACTCTCATTCTGTACCCCTCTGTGGCCTCAGACTCATGGTACCCTCCTGTGTCAGCCCCTAGAGTGCTGGAATTATAGGTATGGGTTACTAAGACAGGCCAGAGGCTCTTTAGAAGAAACTGAGTGATTAGTTCACCATTCTGGCAAGTATGTAATAACAAGGTCATGTCTGTATTCACAAGCTTTGTTTAGTAATGAGAGATTGTTTTAAAGGTACTGAGGCAGCACTTAGGTGAGAGAATGGCAGTTTGGAAGTGGAGGGTGACCCAGTTTTGAACTCTGTTAAAACAAAAGTTGCTCCAATGGGAAGTCTTACAGGCCATTCAGAAAATGGAATTGGAGCGTGAGATTACAGGCAGGGAAGTCTGGAGTAATTTTTTCCAAGAAAGAATGAATTTGCATTTGTGGGGTTTTTTTTTTTTCTGTTGTTTTGTTTTTAAAACTTTTTTTTATTATTTATTTATCTATTTTCTATGTGTATGAATGTACTGTGTGCATGTAGGTTTGTGTACCCATGTCGTGCAATGCCGCGGAGGTCAGAAGAGGGTCTCGGATTCCCCTGGAACTGGCGTTCTCCTGGAATTGGAGTTCAAGACAGTTCTCAGCCGCCATGTGGGTGCTGGGGATCGAACCCGGATCCTCTGCAAGAGCAGTCGGCGCTCTCAACCGCTAGGCTATCTCTCCAGGCCCACGTTTGTGGTTTTTTAATTCAAAGATTTATAATGGTTTTCTTAAGTATGCTGGAATGAAATATTTGTTCTCTTGTAGGTAGAGCTAAGTAAAGAAGAAGTAAAGCGTCTCATTGCTGAAGCAAAGGAAAAGTTACAGTAAGTGTCACAATGCTGTTGACTAGTCAAGTCCAGATAAAGCGTATATCTTAAATAATGGCGACACTGTAGTCTGTTAATGGGAGGTGCCATTTAGATGGCTTCTTTTTTTTTAATTTTATTTATTTCATGGTACTGCCTTCGTGTATGTAAGTACACCTGTGTCTTGCAATGCCCCCAGAGTCAGAAGAAGGTATTAGATCCCCTGGAACTGGAGTTATGGAAGGTTGTTGTAGCCACCTTGTGGGTGCTGGGAATCAAACCCGGGTCCTCTGCAAAAGCAGCTGGTGCTCTTAACTGCTGAGCCATCTCCTCAGCCTTGGGTGGCTTCTTTTTCCATTTTGTTTTCACTCAGAGAAGAAGGTGGCAGTGAGGAAGAGGAGGCAGGTAGTCCTTCAGAAGATGGCATGCAGAGTGCCCGCACACAGGCTCAGCCAAGGGAGCCCCCGGAGGACGGTGACCCAGAAGGTGACCGAACACTAGATGATGATGAGCTGGCTGAGTACGACCTGGATAAATATGATGATGAGGACAGTCCAGGTGAGAACCCTTCACGTGCACCAACGTCTGATCAGGCTCCTCCTCTAGATCCTGCTTGCTGTTCAGAAGCTTTGCTTCCCTTGATGGCAGTCAAATAATTTGCTTCAAGAAACATGTTTCTTAAACTAGGTTAGAAAATAAGCTCTAACACACTGACCTGAGATGTAAATCTAGGCTCTAAGAAGATTGTATATGTGTGTTTTTAGAGATGGGGTCTTACTGTGTATTCATGCCTTGCCTAGAGCTCACTGTGTAGACGGGGTCTTACTGTGTATTCGTGCCTTGCCTAGAGCTCACTATGTAGACGGGGTCTTACTGTGTATTCGTGCCTTGCCTAGAGCTCACTATGTAGACGGGGTCTTACTGTGTATTCGTGCCTTGCCTAGAGCTCACTGTGTAGACGGGGTCTTACTGGTGTATTCGTGCCTTGCCTAGAGCTCACTGTGTAGACCAGCTGTCCTCCCACTCCCAAAGCTCCTCTCGTCCCTGCCTCCCAAGTGCTGGGATTAAAGGTGTGCACTGCCACGCCCAGCAGATTGTGTATTTTATTGTATCTATTTAAAGTCTGTCAGTGACTTGGGAGTTCTTCTATGCAGTTGTTTTTGGGTTTTATTGTTTGTTTGTTTTTCTTTGCTTGGTTTTTTTGTTGTTGTTGTTGTTATTGTTGTTTTTGTCTTTTTGAGACAGGGTCTCCCTATAGCCCCAGCTGGCCTAGAACTAACTCTTTAGACCAGGCTGGCCTTGAACTCACAGATATCCACCTGTCTCTGCCTCCCGAGTGCTAGGAATAAAGGCGTGCGCCACTATGTCCGGGGTTCTTTGTGTTTTGAGACAGGGTCTTGCTGTAGCCCCAGCTGTCCTGGAACTCTCTATTTAGACCAAGCTGGCCTTGAACTCACAGAGATCTGCCTGCCTCTGCCTCCCGAGTGCTGGGACCAAAGCTGTGTACCACCATGCCCAGCTAAATCATACTTTTTTCTCTTTCTCTCAACAACATAGACTTTTTCCCCTCCACCCAGAATGTTTGTAGAGACACAATTGTTGGGGCTAATTGGGAAGGAGAACCCTGGTGGCAGGAGGAAAAGGAGATACAGTAGAAGACTGTGAGGAATACTGTTGGAGTCTTGGGGGGAAGTAAATCAAGCTGAGAACAGATGAAACTGCTCATTTTAGCAAAGGAAGCATGCAGGTATGCAGAGGGCATGGCAGAGGTCTGCAGTTTGGTCTTCTGGCATGGTCCTCTGGGTGACAATAATCTTAAAGGTGAGAAATGGCTGTTTTTGCTTTGTTACTCTGGGAAAGTTAGTAAGCTCTTTAACATCAAAGTTTTAGCTATTCTGTATCTCTGGGACCTAGTAGATTCTGACAGAATGAGCAACTTCCAAGTTAAAAAAAAAAAAAAGGCATGCACTCCCATGCCTGGCTTAAAAGCTGTTCTTAGCTGCCATGTGGATGCTGGGAATCGAACCTGGGTCCTCTGCAAGAGCAGTCGGTGCTCTTAACCGCTGGGTCCTCTGCAAGAGCAGTCGGTGCTCTTAACCGCTGAGCCATCTCTCCAGCCCCCAAATCTTCACTGTTATAATAAACTCAGTGATAAAGTCCTCATGTATATTTTAGGCATTTATCTAATTATATATTATACATTCTTCAAAACTTGAGGACAAATTCTTAGAGAAGAATTTGCCAGTTGCTTTCCAGAAATAACCTTTATGGTACTTAGTTAATGCTTCATTAACATGTGTGAATGCAACCCACTGATCATTGGGGAACAGTGTGAATGCTCAGTGTCCTCCCAGTGGGCCTGGTGAGATGTAGCTCAGTGGTAAGGGCACTTGCCTATGAGCCTGATGACCTGAGTCTGCTCTCCACGACATGAATGGTGGAAGGAAAGAACCAACTACCAAAAGTTGTTCTGTGACCTCCACATGTGCACATACAGAATGAATTAATAAAAGGTAATAAATCATTTTTTTAAGTCTCACAATGCTGTTAACACAGGCCTATAATTATTCTACCATGTGTCGAGGCTAAGGCAGGATGGTCGGGAGTTCATCACAAGTCTAGGATTCAGAGTGAATCAAAGCCCAGTCTGAGCCACATAGTCTAGGGTTCAGAGTGAGTCAAAGCCCAGTCTGAGCCACATAGTCTAGGGTTCAGAGTGAGTCAAAGCCCAGTCTGAGCCACATAGTCTAGGGTTCAGAGTGAGTCAAAGCCCAGTCTGAGCCACATAGTCTAGGGTTCAGAGTGAGTCAAAGCCCAGTCTGAGCTACATAGTGAGGCTCTGTCTCAAAACAAGTGTCAGTGCTAAGTATTGGGGAAAATGGATAGGGACCTTAGAGCTCATGGGCAGTGGCCCACAGCAGTGCTCCCATGGGACATAGTGAAGGCATGGGGTCATTTGTAGAAGTGCCAGCCTGGCAAAAACAGCAAAGTGGGGGTACATACTTCTAATCCCAGCACTCAGGTTGAGGCAGGAAGGACTGCTTCAAGTTCCAGGCCATCCTGGACCACGGGGCGGGGGGTGGGGGGGGAAGGAAAAGTAAATGTCCACTTCTAGCAGGTTGGGGAGATGGTATATAGAGAGGCAGAAATTACCAAATGGGAAGACTCCTGGCCCCACAGGGCCTACGGACACTGCAGATCCAGACACACCTTGGCCTGGTTGGCCCTGTCTACTGTGCTTCCTCCATATTGCTACCCAGATGTCACAGCAGAGTCTCTGGAAGGCTTCTAGGGCTGAGGGAGCCCTGTAGAAGGCACAGTGTGCCCCAGGTTCTGTGTGCCTTCCCTTTGTTCTTATTTGAAACAATCTGGGGGCTGGAGAGATGGCTCAGCAGTTAAGAGTGCCAACTGCTCTTGCAGAGGACCTGGGTTCAATTCCTAGCACCCACATGGCAGCTAAGAACCATCTTTAATCCTAGCACTTGGGAGGCAGAGGCAGGTGAATCTCTGTGAGTTCAAGGCCAGCCTGGTCTACAGAGTGAGTTCCAGGCCAGCTGGAGCTACAGGGAAACCCTGTCTCAGTTTTGGAGTGAATATGGTTGTGGAAGTAAGCTGTGTTGAGCACAGGAGATCAGTAAACAATGGGCAGGTGAGGAGAAATGAGGAAGTAGGTTCCGAGTGAGACAGAGCTGACCAAACTAGTCAGAGTGACTACTAGCAGACATGGCCTGATGGCTTAATGGGACATGTTCCCTGGAGAAACCTCAAGTGCAACAGGAAAACTCTATAAAGACCTGCATTACGACTGCATTGTTGAGCTTGACGGCAAGTGATGGAGAGAGGAACAACCTACTTAAAGGTCCTAATTGGGGGCAGTGCTAATAAGTTGATCTGTGTGTGAAGTACTGAAAAGCCAGACAGAGCAGGAGAAAGTCTGTAGAGCAGTATGGTCTTAGTGAGTTTCAGGCAGGATTGCTGTGTACTCTGTGCAGTGGAAATCATTAAAGATTTTGGCACATTGGACATATAACAACTAGATACGCATTTTAGGACGTTGACTTGGAGAGCAGTGAGAATAGGTTGGGTGACAGGTGGACCCCCTTAGAAGAACAAGAGACAAGATAAGCTAGGCCAGAATCAATGAAGCCCCGACTGTGGCGTGAGGAATGAGGAGGCTGAAGTAGCAGGAAGAGACCAAGGAGGAGCTGGGGCTTTGCTCCATCTTCACAGAAAGGCTTCCACAGGAGTCGACCCTCCTGGCTTTCATCTTCCATCACTGGGGTATCTTTTTTCTTTCAGACAAGTAACCCTCACTCCAATTGTATCTCTTTCTCTTGTCATTTACCCATTTTCCATCTAGATGTTCAATCCCCTTTACTTCTTTATCCCCTGGGCCATCTGTCATAGTCACTGTTGTTAAACTCACATTTCTGTGTTTGGAGTACTGAGAGAGAAAGTGTCACCTCTATGTAACAGTGTCCCACAGTGTTGAAAGATGGTGTGGGTGCTAGCACCCTGCCTCTGACATGTTTTTCCATGGGTTTGACTAGATGCATCCCCACAACACTGGGTTGTGGGTCTCAACTTCATTAGGGACACAGTGCCTTGAGAATTCAGAGAAGAGCTAGCTCAGCCAGGAGATATGGCACTTCATGTCAGCTGTTTTGCAAAGTAGAAATTCTCTTCTCTGTGCATTGTAAGTGCTGCCTCCTTCAGATACTTCCTCTAACAGTTGCTCTCTCTTTTCCTGAGTTTAATGTTGTTGCTTTTTTGTTGCTGTGACAATGGCATGAGGAAAAAGTTTAAAAGGAGGGAAGAGTGAGTCTAACAGCTGGTTTCAGTTCATGGTCACCTAGTCCCATCATGGGCTTGTGGTGAGACAAAATGTCATGGCAGAGAGGGTGTAATATGGCAACTGGAAGACAGAAAGAGGCAGGAAGGGCTGGCTTCCACCATGGGGTGCACTCCTAGTGACCTGCTACCTCTGTTTTGGCCTTGCCACTTGTTCTCCACCAATTTCAAATAATGATATGTACAAACCCAACAGGGATTAATCCATCCATTAGGTCAGAGCTCGTAGGGTCCAGTCACTTCCCCAGAGCCTGTCAGTTAGCTGGCAGCCAGCTCCTTAAAACAGGAGCCTCCCTGGGACATCTCAGATTCAAACCGTAAGAGCTACTCTAGGTTTGCACTGTGCCACCCCTTATAAAAAGTGCTGTAAAAAGATGCTCCCGTTTTCAGGTACGTGTATTGGAATGGGCAAATTCAGCTCTCCTTTTCTTCCAATTCATAAGGCACGTGAACCTTTTAGTAACTGGACCACTTGCACTAGAGTATTCTGACTAACTTTGTGAAGGCTGTTGTTTCTTTTTTCTTTTCTTTCTTTTTCCAGATAACCATTTTTTATTCTTTTGATTTCAGTGTTTCCAAATCATTTGATTTCTAGGGTCTCAAACCTGCCTCTCTCTAGCACCTTGAGTCTTACTTGTGTGGAACAAGTTAGAGAATATAAACAGAATTGTGATATTGTCTAAACGGGTTTAATTTTTCATTTGACTTTTTCATTGGAAGATTGTGACTTTCAGGATTTAGAAATGCATTCCAGATGTCAAATATAAATGGCCTTGAAATGTGTGTACTGCTTCCTTTCCAACCATGGATGATGCAGGTTAGTGGTAAAATAGATGCTTGAACCCAAGTCCAAAGATAGATGTCTTAAGAAAAACATGTCACGATGACCTTTTTTTTTTTTTTTTCTCTCATTTTGATGGATGAATTCTTATTATAGATGCTGAGACTCTTGGCGAATCTCTGCTGGGTCTTACAGTCTATGGGAGTAATGAACAAGATCCATATGTTACTCTGAAGGACACGGTAAATGTTTACATCAGTTTTCAGATTGGTCTTAACCATTTGAAAAACCTTATTGGATCCCTGCCTCTGGCCAATGACTTTGTTTCCTCCCCACTTAGGAGCAATATGAACGTGACGATTTCTTGATTAAACCCAGTGACAATCTCATCATTTGTGGCCGAGCTGAGCAGGAACAGTGCAATTTAGAGATACATGGTAAGTGTATTAGTTACTTTTCTGTCGCTGTGATAAAACACCCTAAGGCAACTTTAGAAGGGAGAGGTTGTTTTGGGCTTACAATTCCAGAGAGGAAAGAGTCCACCATGGTGGGGAGGCGTGGTGGCGGAGGTGGCCCAAGCAGGAAGTGGCATGCTCCAGCAGGAAGTATAGAGCACAAACTTGAAGTGGGGCAGGGCTGTGAACTCAAAGCCTACCTTCAGGGACATGCTTCCTCTTAGCTTCCTCACTCGTGCTAAAGATTTCATGACCTCCCCCAAACAGTGCCACCAACTGGACCACACACCAGGTCTTCAGATACTTGAGCCCATTGGGAACATTTCTAATTAAATCCAGCAGACTAAGGAAAGTAAAAGGGGTTCTAAGTGATGCTACAAGAACTGCAGTAGTCACTGCTGAGAAACTTCAGGGGCGGGGTCCTGCTGTACCTCATTTGAGTTGGTTACATATCACTTTTACACTGTCTTTGGCTGGTTAGTTTGTGTATGTGCAATTTCTTTTTTACTTCTTTTTTTTTAGTGGAAATAGGACCTGTGGAAAATTTTTAGCAGAAGTAGGTTTTGTTTTGTTTTGTTTTATTCTTTTATTTAAATAGGTTTGCAAGGAAAACACTAGAAAAAAATTTTATTATTCCCTTAGTGATAACCCTGAGGGTTTTTGGGGGTTTTTTTGGTTGTTGTTGTTGTTATTTACCTCTCCCAACACTTTTTTTTTTTTAACGTATGTGTATGAGTGTTTTGCCTGCATGCATATAAGTGCACCTATGCATGTAATGCTCAAGGAAGACAGAAGAAGGCATCAGATCCTCTGGAACTGGAATTAGAGGTGGTTGTTAGCTGCCATATGAATGTTGGGAACTGAACCTGGGTCCTTTGCAAGAGCAACAAGTACTCTTAACCTCTCCAGCCCCTGAAAAAGTAATTTTTTATAAAGATTTAGACTTCTCAATATGAATTATTTTTCTCATGTTACTTTTTGCTTGTTCTTTCTGATTTAGAACTAGTTAGACCTTTAGTGTATAAAACCAGTCCTCTTTTGTGGAGTCTGTTTTCTGTAATGAATCAGCCAGAAGATAGGAATGTGTATCTGGCTGGCATGTGGGTGAAGATCTGTCAGTTCATGTTCTGCTTTGGGGCGTGCAAGTGATGGGAATGATTAGATGTTCAGAATTCTGTGGTGGCTTGTGACCATAGAGTCTCCTTTTACTCTCCTCAGCTGTCTCAGTAGGATGTGATTTCTGATGTCTCTTACTGAGATAAAGTCTCTTCTCAATCTTTTCAGTGTATAATCAAGAAGAGGAGTCCTTTTATGTACACCACGACATACTCTTGTCAGCATATCCTCTGAGTGTGGAGTGGCTGAATTTTGACCCTAGTCCAGATGCATCTACTGGTAATTAGAAAACTTATGTTCTTATGGGTTCAGATTTTTTGCTGATATTTTATAGTCATAGGTATGTAATTCTTTAACATAAAGTTACCTAACTGTTTATAGAGTCTGTTTACCTACATTGTAGGCTAAGGGATACAGCCTGAAAGCTTTTTGACTGTAGAATTGTTAAGGTCTGGTAAAAGCCCGGTATAAAGTAATATGATGTTACCAGCTAGAATTTAGTGGAATAACCTGTTTCAGAAAACAGTAAGCCAGGTATGATGGTATAGCATCCGGGAGGCCAGAGCAGGAGGATCTGAGCTTCAGGATAGCCTGGGCTCCACAGTGAGACCTTATCTCAAAAAAGGCAGAGAAACTCGGATAAAAGTAAAATGAAGAGACTTGTTCCAAGTAACTAATCACCATATTAGCCTTCTTAGCCATCTCTGCACACTGTTAGTTGCTTCATCAGTACACAGCATCATAACAATAAATGAAGGCTAAGGGATTCAACTGTTATTACTGAAATTACTGTTCTCAGACCAGCAGCTCAGCATTAGCATCTTATGGGAGCTGGTTAGAGCTGCAGCCTTGGGTCCACCTGAGACTATCTAAAAGAGAACATGTGTTGCAGTTTTCCAATGATGTATTTCTCAGCCTGAGAGGCATGCCCAAGTCATCAGTCAATAGTGTGATGTGTTTGGTTGGCAGGTTTTTGGTTTTGTTTTGTACTCAAAAGTGTGTTGCTGTCTTTCTGTAGGAAATTATATTGCTGTGGGCAACATGACCCCTGTTATTGAGGTGTGGGACCTGGATATAGTAGACTCTTTAGAGCCAGTCTTCACACTTGGAAATAAGCTTTCCAAAAAGAAGAAAAAGAAAGGAAAAAAGGTAAAAAGCTAATAAATCTTTAAAGAAACAGATCTAAGCTACTGGAGAGGAGGGTATAAGAACACACATTTTGTGATCAGGTATTCCTGTAGATCAGGACTGGTAGTTATGAAATTAATGTAATTTCTACTTTGAACAAACCCATTTTGTGGCTGTATGCAACCCCATTGGCATGTACTTTACCACACAGAACAGATGACCCAGGTTACTATCCTTTCTCACTTACAGTAGCTCATCATACC
Source organism: Rhizomys pruinosus (assembly GCA_009823505.1). Taxonomy (NCBI): domain Eukaryota; kingdom Metazoa; phylum Chordata; class Mammalia; order Rodentia; family Spalacidae; genus Rhizomys; species Rhizomys pruinosus. Next base: position 2,075,113 of record VZQC01011667.1, on the reverse strand, counting down.
AACATGTTAGTTTTGAACTTAATAAAAGCCAGGCCTTTAATCCCTTCACAAGAGGCAGGTGGATCTCTGTGAGATCGAGGCCAGCTCAGTCTACATATCAAGTTCCAGGCCAACTGGGGGTATACAGAAACCCTGTCAAAGAAAAAAAAAAAGATTCTATTTATCTGCTCATGTGATGCATTCTAAATATTGATGTATTAATGTATTCATTCATGTAGTTTTAAAAATAGGTTTTGGAAAAAAAATAGGTTTGGGGGAAAGTGGGATAGTGTTTGTTAAATTAGTATCTAGATAAGAACTGCTACTTTCTTCCTGTAAAGAATATTTCACATTGGTATCTAAAGTAATAGGAAGAATCAATGTTCATTTCTTTGGTTATTTAAGTAGATTTGTGTTAATAACAAAGCAATTTTATATTTTATATTGCAAATTAATGTATGATTTTTATGATGGAAGACTCTTAGTACAAAAATTAATTGAAAATATTATTACAGAGTTCCTCAGCAGACGGGCATACTGATGCTGTCCTTGATCTTTCATGGAATAAGACAGCAAGGTAAAAAGAGAGGACATTCCAGTGACTAAGTATCTGCGTCTTGCAATGATTCTGGTGTGCACCTGCACTGTCCGTTCTGTGCTGCAGCCTCGGCACCCATCTCTTTCCCATTTCCTGCAGTGTGTGCTTCTTGAGGGCAAGCAGCTCTGCTGTGTGGTTGCCTCCCTCACATCCCCACCAACCTTGCTTTCAGTGTCCTTTACGCCTGGGGCTGTGTGCCCTCCTCCCCAGCACTAGGAAGTGTGCCCTGCAGTGCTGGCAGTGCCTCCCAGCAGACATGGTTCTCACTTCATGTAGTTTTCATGGCTCATCCACATATCTTAAATTATGGTTGCATACATATAACATAACTTGATCACTTTATCTTTTTTGAAGCTCGGTGACTTGTCAGTACAGTCACATCATTACACAACTGTCACTGCCACCCGTCTTCAGAACGTTTTTGTCTTCGCAGGCTGAAACTGCCTTACAAACACCGAAACTCCGCCCTTTCCACTTCCTTTCCACCCTGGCAAACACCATTCCACTTGCTGTGTTTGTCCTTTTGTAGATGGTGATTTTCACTGGTCAGACGTTTCTTTCTAAGGCAGAATTACATCCTGTTGGATGTATGCACCTTAATTTGCTTGTCTACACATTCATCAGTAGACATTTAGGTTGCTTCCACCTTTGTCACAAACAATGCTGCTATGAACTTGGATGTGCACACAAAGATTCCAATTTATCCATAGCCTCCAAATACCAATTTTCTATTTAAAAAATGGTTACCACAGGGCTGGAGAGATGGCTCAGTGGTTAAGAGCACCAACTGCTCTTGCAGAGGACCTGGGTTTGATTCCCAGCACCCACATGGCAGCTAAGAACCGTCTTTAACGACACGGGTGCACCAACCTACATGCAGACAGTACACTCATACACACACACACACACACACACAAAATGGTAACCACATTCATAAGCATGAATTTGAATCTCATTATGGGATCTTTGTTTTTTTTAAGATGTGGTCTCCCTGTGTGTCTGGGCTGGCTCCAACCCTGGACTCAAGCAGTACTTCTGCCTCAGCCTCCCTAGTAGCTGGGATTATAGACATGTGTGTTTTAGTTTTCACTCCTCGGTGATTGGCAGTGTTAAGCACTTTTTTTTTTTTTTTTTTTTTTGAGACAGGGTCTCCCTGTAGCTCTGGCTGTTCTGGAACTCACTCTGTAGACCAGGCTGGCCCCGAACTCACAGAGATCCGCGTGCCTCTGCCTCTCAAGTGCTAGGATTAAAGGCGTGCGCCACCACGCCCGGCATTTTTATTTATTTCTATATGTGTATCAATGTACTGTCCGTATGCAAGTCTGTGCACCCGTGTCGTGCAACGCCGTGGAGGTCAGAAGAGGGTCTCGGATTCCCCTGGAACTGGAGTTCTCCTGGAATTGGAGTTTCAGACGGTTCTCAGCCGCCATATGGGTGCTGGGGATCGAACCTAGGTCCTCTGTAAGAGAGGTCAGCGCTCTTAACCGCTAGGCCATCTCTCCAGCCCGGATTTTTTTTTTTTTTAATTGAGTTGTAGGAGTCCCTTGTGTATTCTAGATATGAATAATGCCTAGTTATAAATGGGATTTGAAAATACTTCTCTAAATCTATGTGTTGAATCGTCTTTATCTTTGTTTTTTGGTGGGTTTTTTTGTTTGTTTTTTTTTGAATTGTCTTTATCTTTGTAAAAATCATTTTCACATTGATGATGTCCAGTTTGGTTTTGTTGATTATGTGTTTGTTGTTGCATCTAAGAAACCACTGCCTAAAAAAAAAAAAGAAAGAAACCACTGCCTATCCCAAGGTCATGAAGATTTATACTTACTGTTATGAGATTTTTATATAATATTGGCTCCTATGTATATGTCTGTAATCCATTTTCAGGCATGTGTACATGTTGAGAAGGGTCATGCTTTTTCACAAGGATATTCCATTGTCCCTGAATCATTTATAGAAAATATTATTATCATCATCATCCCTACCTTTGAACATTTAATTATAATCCTCTTGATGCTTTTGTCAAAAATTAAAAATGCCAAGCATTTGTTTTCTTCACTGTTAATCTATTTGGCTAGTCTGTCTGTAGTACCAGCAGCGTATCATTGTTCTTTTCAGCGAGTTTTGAAATGGAGAAATGTGAGCTACCTGGCTTTGCTCTTTGTTGCTCTTGGCAGTTAGGGGTCCCTTGACTCAAGTTGCCACTTTCTGCTGAAGAGTTAGCTAAGCCTTTGAATGGAGTGGGTTGACTCTAGTCAGACTGCAGCTCAGTCTGTAGGTGCTGTCTCCATCTTCCAGTACAGAAACATGGTGGGGCTTTCTGCTTTTACATTCTTTAATTTATTTTGATAGTCTTTGATAGTTGTCAGAATGGGAGTCTTAGACTTCTTTTTTTTTTATTTTATTTATTTTTGTATGTGTATGACTGTACCGTCTGCATGTAGGTTTGTGCACCTGTGTCGCGCAATGCTGCGGAGGACAGAAACGGTGTCGGATTCCCCTGGAACTGGAGTTAAAGATGGTTCTTGGCCACCATGTGGGTGCTGGGGATCGAACCCGGGTCCTCTGCAAGAGCAGTTGGCACTCTTAACTGCTGAGCCATCTCTCCAGCCCCTAGACTTCTTTTTAGACTTGTTCTTATTATACTACTCTGTTTCATGCTGTCATAATGAGTGCCTTATATCTAATGCTCTTAAAAAAAGACTTACCTAGCACGCCTTTAATCCTAGCACTTGGGATGCAGAGGCAGGCAGATCTTTGTGAGTTCAAGGCCAGCCTGGTCTACAGAGTGAGTTCCAGGACAGCTGGAGCTACAGGGAGACCCTGTTTCTATAAGTCAAAAAAAAAAAAAAAATACTTACCTAATTTGTTTCTTCCCTTTCCCAGAAATGTGCTGGCAAGTGCTTCAGCTGATAGCACTGTGATTCTTTGGGATATATCTGTGGGAAAATCAGCAACCAGGCTTGCCATACAAACAGACAAGGTATGCTAATTCAGTGGATAAAGAAGCTGTGAAACATTGGGGGAGATGCTGGATGTTTATATATGGCTTCCCATGTTTTACAGAGTGTTTTCATGAGTTATCCCACTGGGTCTTCACAGAGCCTTGTGTAATAAACATAGTACCCAGCATCATCTCAGCAGATGCAAAAATGGGTACAGGAAAGAATGCTGGTCAAGAACATTGGTGCCCTGTGCCATAATCACAAGAGTCTGGGGGGAGGGGGTGGTCAGTCATGATAATAGAGTGTAGCAGATGTGTGTCCCCAGACCTCTGTTTGGGGTTCTAATGTGCTAGAAAAGAGTGCATTTGCCCAGATCCCTGCCACTATTCTCTCCTTTCTTCTAAATATTTTTTAATATTTGCAGGATATAAGTATCCCACTAGAGTCTGAGGAATGCTGTCTTATTTCTCAGAGTACCAGACTTTATTTGAGAATATGGCTTGCCTTTTTGAGTATTTACATGTTTCTTCACACAGTATTGAATTTCAAAGGGAGGAATTTATAGAAACACTGCCAATTCTTTCTCATCACATAGTAGCGTTGTTAACGCAGGTAAATATTAATTTCATTTATCTTTCCTCCATTTAGGTCCAGACTCTGCAGTTTCATCCTTTTGAAGCACAAACTCTGATTTCTGGCTCATATGATAAGTACGAAAGCACTTCTATTACTGCTGCTCTGTTATCCTCCTGAACTAATTTAAAAAGTACCAGTGGCCTGGATGTGGCTCAGTAGAAGCACTCTTGCCCAGCATGCATAGAACCCTGGGTTTTATCTGTAGCAACACCAAGAATAGAAGTGTTCCCTGATGCCTAGATGTGCTTACATTGTTAGTAGTACTTGTTTTTCCTCTCCAATCTGTCATTGCTTCTAAAAGGAAATGCAGTTCTGTCATAATGAACTAGCACATTCTTGAATTTTTGAGGAGGTCTGAATTAGCTGTTGTGAGACAAGCCAGACCAAATTCAGTGACCTAAGACAAATATCTCTACACTGTTTGAGATTTTGCTCATGTAAGCTGAGTCCAGCAGGCAGCTTGGCTCACAATGACTTAGGCTGAACAGAGACATTTGATTCTCCTAAGACAGAGATACCAAGGCCTTTGGAGACCTAGGCTCAGAACTGGTTAACTTTTTTTTTCTTTTTTTTTTTTTTTCTTTTTTTCTTTCTTTTCTCCCAAAAGCATGTCACGTGGAGTGGGAGATTTGCTCTTCCTTTATGGGAAGACATCTCACCTCACATAATAGAAGGCATGGGTTTAGGAAAAGTGTACAGTTGGGACCACTACAGTCTACCAAGGGGCCCCACCCATGTCTTTTCCTCTGTATAGATTGGGTAGGAGGGAGAAGATGCCTGGTAGAATGAGAACAATTTGCAGTCTTTATTTTGACTTCTTGTCCTTTTGAAGGGTGCTGTTTCCATTTTTTTAGATGTGATGCATGCAAACTTGGTTTCTCCCAGAACAGTATCATGTCTGGAAAACAGCTAGATCCTGAGTTACATGGCTCTGAGACCTACCTGGGAAGGGGAAATAAGAATGGTGTTTAAAAAAATAAAAAAGCCAGGTGTGGTGGCGCACACCTTTAATCCCAGCACTCGTGAGGCAGAGGCAGGCGGATCTCTGTGAGTTCAAGGCCAGCCTGGTCTACAGAGCGAGCTCCAGGACAGCTGGTACTAAAAGGGAGACCCTGTCTCAAAAATACCAAAAAAAAAAAAAAGGTTGTTGATTTGGGGGAATAAGATTCATCTATAAGTCAAGTTTTTGACCTGCAAGAAGGGTCAGGCCACTTTTTGTGGTCCTCTACAAGAGCCACCAGTGCCTTCAAGTGACAGAACCAGAATCCACCAGTGACAGTTAACTCTTCTTTATTTTGGGGGTGCGGTCTTTTCAAGTGCTAGGATTAAAGACGTGTGCTACCATGCCCGGTGACAGTTAACTCTTTAAAACAGTGTAGAAATGAATGGAGAGATGGCTCAGTGGTCGGAGCACTGGCTGCTCCTATAGAAGACCCAGGTTCAATTCACAGCATCCTAATGATGGCTAACAACTACCTGTAACTCCAGTGGATCCAGTGGCCTCTGTGGGGGCAAACACACACATGTATGTACACATATATGTGCATCATACATTCACACAGACATACACACACATAGAATAAACCAAAATGCAATCTTTAAAAAATAAATTTTAAAAAGTTTTGAATCTTAAAACAGACATTAACTACTGAATGTTGAATTCATAATGCTGCTCTGTTATTATTTCATTAAAATAAACTTCAGTCTCCATAACTTGATCTGCAATGTGTCCAGGTCAGTGGCTCTGTATGACTGCCGAAATCCAGACAACCACCGAATGTGGCGATTTAGTGGGCAGATTGAGAGAGTGACGTGGAACCACTTCTCACCTTGTCATTTTTTGGTAAGAATATACCATTGCTGTTCTGCTTTTTCAGGTTTTGAGAAACTTATTATTTAAAAAAAAAGGAAACTTATTTTCTCTAATTCTGTTATAGTGTGAAGATTTGGGGTCATAAAGTTGAAAAAGTAAAAAGCTTATTTTTCTTAAGAGAATGGCTTAGCCATAGAAAATTCATAAGCTTATGAATGGCTGTGATAATTGTCAACCATTCTGGAGGATGTTACATTTTATTTTTATGGTCTTTAAACAATTTCATTTATTATATACAGTATTTTAAATTATTAATCATCATAACAATCTATCATTTAGAGTTTTCGAGACAAGATCTTACTCTGTAGTCCAGGCTGGCATCAAAACTATAATCCTGCTGTCTCTACCTCTAGTTTCAGTGGTTTTTAAGTGGTAAAATCAGTCCGAAAAGATACTCTTATTTAAGTCCTCACACATGTAAATGGAGCCCGAGAGATGAGAAATGCCAGTGTATTGATTAATAGCACTGTCTCCCCAGTAGGAAGAAAGCAAAGAGTTTCTATAAATACCCTTATTGTTCCTGGAGTGACAGTTTTCTATATAGCACCCAAAGATTCCACCAGCATCAACCAAGGAAAAGTAAAATCCCAGTGTTCATACACAAAGAAAGAGTAGCTAAATAAAGTATGACACACCTTCATTTCTCAGTTTTCTGAGACATTGCTGTTCAGAGAGGAGCACTGTTTGTTTAATCTGCTTGCCATGTAGCGTGTGGCATTTCACACATGCTTCATTTAGGTTGGTTCTCCCTCAACTTCCTGCTGCACCCTTTCACCACCAGGGTTTCTCTCTCCTTCCTTTCTAATATCTTATATTTTCTGTTGTCTTCCCCACGCTTTTCTTAAAGTCTCTTGGGGGGGGGGGTTGTTTTTAGTTTGTAAACTTACTCATAGTTTATATGGATATGTATGGTGGTGGTGGCTCGTTCACAAGTCTTTCTTTGAAAATAAGTCCCTGGTATAGTCTTCATCAAAGCACTGGAAAGCAGAATTACATAGTGCTCTCTGAAAGCAATGGGTGGAAACAGCCGCTTCTAAGAAAATATAGCCTCTATGTTTTGTTTTGTTTTTGTAATTATAAGCAAGCTCTACCTTGTAGTATATTCAGACAGTAGGAGTTGATAATCATAATGCTTATGGGGAAAAAATAAAAATTTTAATTTGTATCTATAATCATCCTGTGGCAGATGCCAGAATATGGCAATGGCTTAAAAGAGAAGAAAGTCATTTAGCCAAGAGTGAGCCTGATCTGTTCTCAGAACTGTTCCTTTCTGATTTCTCTGAACAGCCCCTTAAAAAAAGGGCATACTCTTTACTGAAGAGCAGACTCAAGCATGGTATGGGAAAGGAATGAGGAGCTTAGTCCTTAGGGAAGAATTTGATTTTTCTGACCCTATGGACCTAGAACAACATATAAAACTGCAAGCACATTGTTACACATTATTACTGTAAGCCCACATGTTGTTTACAACATATAGTATGGATAATTGTGCTTCCAGTGTTGCTTTCAGCAATGTTTTCAACACACATACACACATCATTATTCTGGGCTATGTCTCTGGCCCTGCTCCGTCATTCTTACCTCAGCTTCACTGATTAATTGGTCCGTGAGAAAGCAAACTTAGCTCTTCGAATGCCTATGTTCATTTTCAGTAAATCAGATACACTGATTCTCACTCTATATACTTCTGCATTGCTAAATTTTATTGTCTTGTAACACGATCTTGTACATGTTTTTACTCTGCAGGCCAGTACAGATGATGGCTTTGTATATAACCTGGATGCACGTTCAGATAAGCCAATTTTTACCCTTAATGCACACAATGATGAAATTTCTGGTGAGCAGGACTAGTATTTCTTTCAGTTCCATTAAGTAATAAGTAAGTAAATCCTATTTCAAAGCAGCAGTCCCTGAACTACTCGTGTCTTCCAGGTCTTGAGCTGAGCAGTCAGATCAAGGGCTGCCTGGTGACTGCATCAGCAGACAAGTATGTGAAGATCTGGGACATCTTGGGAGATAGGCCGAGTCTCATTCATTCCAGAGACATGAAGATGGTGAGGACCCTCTGAAATCCTGTTTATTATGGTTCTGATCTGTCTGTTTTTCTTTTCCTGGGATCACTGCTGTAAATAACAGAGATGTGTTGAGGAAGTTAATTTTGAGCTTAGTCGAGTTTGGTGGGTTTTTAACTCAGGACAGTGTTTTTTGTGGGAGGGGGGTTGGGGGGGTCTTTTTGAGACATGATCACTCTATAGCCCCAGCTGGCCTAGAATTTGCAATGTAGACCAGGCTGGCCTTGGCCTTGAACTGATAGAGATCTGCATGCTTCTGCCTCCCAAGTGCTGGGATTAAAGGTGTGTGCCACCATGCCTGGCTAACTCAGGACAGTTTTAAGAAGTTCAGTGGCTGAACTTTAGGGACTGGAGAGATGGCCTAGCGGTTAAGAGCGCCGACCGCTCTTGCAGAGGACCCGGGTTCGATCCCCAGCACCCACACGGCGGCCGAGAACCATCTGAAACTCCAATTCCAGGAGAACTCCAGTTCCAGGGAAAGCCACACCCCTTTTCCTGACTCCTAGGCCTGAACGACACGGGTGCACAGAACCGCATCATGACATACATCATACACATACAGAAAGAATAAATAAAATTAATAAAAGAAAAAATTAAAAAAAAAGTTTCAGTGGCGCTGAACTTTTTCAGCTTTTATGCTGAAGAGTCATTGTAGTGAGTGCGAATGGATGTGTGGTGATGAATAGGGAATTGGGAGGAAGGCTATAAGTGAACCGGCCACATTTTTTTTTAATCCTTTAATCAGGAATATCCCAGAAAACTTTAGAAATTAGGGTTCTAGAGCAATTTAGGGACCCTTTATTTACCTCCTTATAATTAGCCCTGATTAACACTGAAGTTGATTTTATTCATATGTTTCCAAAATAATTAGAGATGAGTAGCATTCTCTAGGTGTGGTGACACACACCTTTAATCCCAACACTCAGGAGACCAATGCAGGTGCATCTCTGTGTTCCAGGCCAGCCTGGTCTATGTAGTGAGTTCTTAGAGCTACCTGGGACTACAAGGATATGCTCAAAAAAAAAAAAAAACCAAAACAACAAAAATAGGAGGGCAAAAAAAAAGTAGGATTGTTTGATACTGAGTATCTGTAGAACTCAGCACTGAGTTATTTAATGTCCATTGATGACATAGTTGAATATCATAGCTGTTAAATGTTATGTGTATGGCTGGGTGGGTGGCACACACCTTTAATCACAGCAGCTTGGTGACGACAGGCATGTGGAGTTGAGGCCAGCCAGAGCTACACAGTGAGACTCTGTAAAAAAAAAAAAATTCTATGTATATTCACTTAACTCACTGATAATGGCCAGGTTGTTGGAAGCCATATTACACCCAAAGCGTATATTTAGAAAGACTACTAATGGCTTAAATACTTAAAATTATTTCCCTAAGCCGGGTAGTGGTGGCGCACGCTTATAATCCTCAGCACTGGAGAGGCAGAAGGCACACGGCACGCGCTTTGTGAGTTCCAGGCCAGCTGGTTGTACGAGAGTTGAGTTCCAGGACAACTGGGGCTAAGGGAGACCCTGTCTCGAAAAGGACAAAAAAAAAAATTAATTCTAGTAAGTTAAATCCCAAAATGTAAATGATGGTATCTTACTGAAGGATTTTATATTTTTTCTTGTTCATAATTTTAATAATACATAATATCTAGTAGTAAATAAAAAAATTTTTAGCTGGGCATGGTGGTGCACGCCTTTAATCCTAGCACTTGGGAGGCAGAGGCAGGCAGATGTCTGTGAGTTCAAGGCCGGCCTGATTTACAGGGTGAGTTCCAGGACAGCCAGAGCTACAGGGACACCCTGTCTCAAAAAGACCAGAAAAAAAAAATTAATTGGAAAGTTTTAAAAAAAAATGACTTAAGGGGAGACCAGTGAGATGGCTCACTAGATAAAGGCACTTTCTGTTGAGCCTGATAACCTGAATTCAGTCCCCTGAGCCCAGGTGGTGGAAGGAGAGAACCAACTACACGTTCTCCTCCTCTGGCCACACATGTCCCTGACACACACATGCACTTGCAAAATAAATGTCATTTTTTTTAATGGCTTAAAGGCTGAGGATGGGATGTAGCCCCAGTGGTAGAACGTCTTCCCAGAAATCCTTAATAACAATTTTTACAGAAAGATTTGCTAGTGATATGCTAGTGATATGACCCCTCATATCACTGTCATTGTTTAAAAGGACAGTTGAGGATTCTGGCTTTACTGAGCAAATGAGACTTACTAGGAAATCTCTGACTGAATACTGAAGCTGATACCTGTGTGGTGAAAGCCTGCACATCCTCATAACCTGGTGTTGACCTGTGTGTGTCCAGCTTTGACTTAACTGTCAGCTGTCTTTGTAGCAACGGATCAAACCTGAGTTCTTAAAGATAGGGTGGGGCTCCAGAGGTTAGAGCTCCAGAAGGGTAGATGTCACTGACTCCTCATTCTCCTCTCTGCAGGGAGTTCTCTTCTGTTCTTCCTGTTGTCCTGATTTGCCATTTATTTATGCCTTTGGAGGTCAGAAAGAAGGACTTCGAGTTTGGGACATAAGCACTGTTGCTTCAGGTAAGAATTTTTTTTACATTCCACTTTTTCTGATAGGTCTATAAGATGGTATAAATGGAGCGTGTGCTTGTATGTAGCTGGCCTAGCAGACGGTTTGCATCATGTAATGTGCCCTTCTTCCATCGGGACAGGAGGTTTGTCTTCATGCTTGAGTATGGGGTTATATTTTAAATATCTTAACATTGGAAGGTTTGCTGGGGATGCTAGAAGGAAACGTAGCAGTCTCAGGAGCCTCCTCATCTCAGGAGCCTCCTCTTCCCAGCTCCCAGTGCAGATGTGTGTGCTCTTCTCCCAGCTACTTTCTACAGAATACAGCCCTCCCTCCCCTTCAGAAGAGTGGCTGTTGTGCCCGTTGGTAGCACAGAGACTAAAATTGGATCGGTACAGAGCAGATTAGCATGGCCCTGCACAAGAATGATATGCAAATTTGTGAAGCATACCATTTTAACATCTCCATGTCCTGATTGTGCTGCTGCTTGTTTCAGTAAATGAAGCATTTGGAAGACGGGAGAGGCTGGTTCTTGGCAGCGCAAGAAACTCTTCTATTAGTGGCCCTTATGGGAGCCCACAGACACCGATGGAGTCCTGATGAAGATCATGATTTGCTGGCGTGCTCACCCTAATGCAGTTTCCATGTGTACCTATGGTGGTGGTGGAAACAGGATCGGTTTCCTGCAGCTTGGGCGAATACATAGCCCACTTCGGGTAGTGTTGCATTTCTTGAAAATGATAAAAAGTTTTTTAAAAATGACTCCTTTAACATTCTGTCTGTCGTAGAAACTGTAGGTTTATAAAATATGTAGTAACCGTGACAAAAAAAATGTGTTTGTAAGACAGGGTTTTGCTTTGTTACCCAGGCTGGTGTGGTGTGCGCTTGTAATTGTGACCTGGCAGTGGGGAGGGTGGCCTCACCAGCCGGCCAGCCCAGCCTACTCAGGACCACCTGTCTCACTTTCCCAGCACTGCCATTGCCAATATCACCACCATACTGGGCACCATTTTTTGTGGGTTCTGGGGATTTCATTCAGGACCTTGTGTTTGTAAGGCAAGCACTTTACCTAGATGAGCTCTCTCTCTAGCCCATTTTCTGTCTTTTTTAAAATTTTGTTGGCCAGGTGTGGTGGCACTCAGGAAGCAAAATCGGCAGGCAGATATCTGAGTTCACAACTAGCCTGACCTACATAAAAGTTCCAGGCCAGCCAGGGCTACATACTGAAACCCTATCTCAAACAGTAAAACTTGATTTGTAAATGCATTTTGGGATGTAATTTAAATTGAGAATTTCCTGAGTATTGTATTTACGTTTCCAATCCACCCTCTCTCCCCTTGAACTCCATTTCATGACCTCTTATTGTTATGTACATACATGTGTGTATACACACCCTACTAAATCCATTTAGTGTTACTTGTATGGACATGTGTTTGGAACTGGATAACCTATGAAGGGGCTCATGCCTGGAGAAACTGACTCTCCCATCTCAGCAGCCATTGATGTCTGAATCTTCATCTAGAGGTGGGTGGGGTCTTGTGAGATTCCCATGCACTTTGGCACACTGGAATTGCATTTATATCCTTTGCATGTTAATGACATTTTTCACCAGTGTCATTCTCTCTGGTTTATGTTTTCCTCATCCCAATATTTAAAATATACTTACTGAATTTATGTTTGGCTCTTTAATTCATATGGAATTTCTGTGTGTAATCTGAAATCAAAATCTTTTAAGTTATTTTTTATTTGGTGTCCAAGTGTTTTGCCTACATATATGTAAGCGCACCATGTGCATACAACTCTACAGAGGCCAGAAGAGGGTGTTGGATCCTCTGGAACTGGAGTTACAGACAGCTGTTATCCACCATGTAGGGGGTACTGTACAAGAATGGCCAGTGCTCTTAACTGCAGAGCCATCTCTCCAGCCTCCTGAGATCAAAATATTTTACTGAATAGATAGCAAAGTGTCCCAGTAATATTAACTGAATAGTCCATTCTTCAGAGGTTGAAGTGTGCTGGATAGCTTTAGTGTCAACTTGACACACCTGGGTTGAGGGAGCCTCACTTGGGGAATTTGCTCCATTGGATTGGCCTGTGGCCACATCCACAATGAGTGGTGCCACCCTGGGCAGGGTGTTGTGTTTGTTACAAGAAGGCAGGCTGGGCATGAGACAGGGGAGCAAGCCAGTGAAGAGCATACCTCCGTGGCCTGTGCTTCAGCTCCTGCCTCCAGGTTCCTGCCCTGAGTTCCTACCTTGGGCTCCCTGAGTGATGAACTGTGACCCAGGAGATGTAAGCTGAATAAACCCTTTCCTCCCCAAGTTGGTGTCGGTCAGAATGTTTTGTCACAGCAATGGAAGACAAACTAGGAGATAGTATAGGACTTTTTTTTTTTTTAATGCAACAGGGTGATTAATACAGAAAGCCACAACTGGCCAAAATGTAGAGAATAAGTGTGTGTCTCTGGATATAACTCCTATCTTAAACTTCGGTCACCCAGGGCTTGGGGACCATTGTGGAGGAGAGGACAGAAAGACTATGAGCCAGGGGTAGATGAGCACAGGAAACAGTCTTCCAGGCTTCTGGAAACTTGCTCATAGGAACTTACAGCAATGGTGACAGCATGCACAAGACCCATGCAGACTCAAACCAGTAATGTTTTAAAAGTTCTTATAGCCTTATAAGTCTGATTCCATAAAGGACAAGTGTCCCACATAGTTACTTCACCATTCAAGAAAAGTTCTCATCTTTCTGCCTCGTTTTTTTCTTTTTAATTTTATTTATGTGTATGAATGTATTGTCTGCATGTAAGTTTGTGCACCCATGTTGTGCAATGCCGAGGAGGTCAGAAGAGGGCGTCGGATTCTCCTGGAACTGGAGTTCTCCTGGAACTGGAGTTACAGACGGTTCTCAGCCGCCATGTGGGTGCTGGGGATTGAATCCTCTGCAAGAGCATCCGGTGCTCTTAACCGCTAGGCCATCTCTCCAGCCCCTGCCTCGTTTTTTTCAAATGAACTTCTCATGCGCCATAAAAATACTTCGGATGCTGACCAGTGGATTTACAAATTTAAGAATTTTACAGTGGTGCATTTGTTTCATTTATCTTCATAGCACACTTTTCATTTATTTCAGTGGATTTTCTTCTTTCACAGACTTTGCCAGTTGCTTCTAAGTTTATGATATGAATACTAAAGCTGGCCTGGAACTCGCTGTGTAGACCAGACTGGCCTCCATCTCACAGAGCTCTGCCTGCCTCTGCCTCCTGAGTGCTGGGATTAAAGGTGCATGTTGGGCATTCCTATCATTTACAGAAGCCATCAAATTTCATGCTTTTTGTCCAAGTGTGGTTGCATACACCCATAATCCCAGCACTGAGGAGGCAGAGAGGTGGATATTCAAATCCCGTAGAGCAACACCCAATCTCAAAACCAAAAATGTTTTCATTCTACACAGCACATTAAAGCTCTCCTTGCTTTCCCATTAACTTTCTTGGTAATAATTTCTCAGAAAGAATGGATCATTTAAGTCTTGTTTCACTGAGTAGCATCTCTGGTACAAAACAATCATGCTGGGACAACACTCCATGTCCCTTTTATGGAAATATTTTCATTTTGAGACAGTGTCTTCCTGTGGCCCAGACTGGCCTCATACTCAACAATCCCCATGTCTCTGGCTCTGAAATTACTGGCATGTATTACCACACTCAGTTGTTAAGGGAGAAAGTAGAAGGAAGCTGACATTTTTACTGTCTCTGAGGGAGTGGAGGATAATGGCTTGAAGATCATGTCTAGTAATCCGTTTCCTGGGAGCTTGCATCAGGTAGCCTGGTTTCTTGATGCCATCTGGAAACGATGAATTCCTTGTCAATCTCCTCTCCTCTCTCTCTCTCTCTCTCTCTCTCTCTCTCGAGAGAGAGAGAGAGAGAGAGAGAGAGAGAGAGAGAGAAAGAATGGAAAAATAGGGTGAGTGAGATGGTTCTGAAGGTGTCTATCACCCAGGTCTGACAATCTGAGTTTTATCCCTGGACTCACATGATGGAAGGAAAGAACCAACTACAANTAATAGCAAAATTAGGGATCCAGTGACAGAAGAAGCTCACCAATCCTAGAAAAGAGAGGATGTGGTCTGCTGTCTCTGGAGGTGTAAGTCTCATATGGCATTGATCATGGGGGCTCACTGCCACATACCCATGGCTTCATGGCTCAGTGGTTAAGAACACTGGCTGCTTTTGCAGAGGACCCAGGTTTAACTCCCAGCACCCACATGGCAGATAACAACTCGACTGTCCATAACTCCAGTTGCAGGGGAATTTGATGCCCTTTTCTGACTTCTGCAGGCATTGCACAACAGGGGTGCACTTACATACATGCAAGCAATGACATACACATAAAATATTTAAATAAGAAATATCAGGTGACATCTTAAAATTAAACATCCTGTCTCTTGTCAATCTCAGGACATGAGAAGACTCACATGGACAATTGTATATTTCCAATAGAGGATGTTATTATTTACCTTGCGATAATAAATGAACCAACAGGATAGATTAAAGACCGCTTACAGTTCATGGAGAGAATGGAGAGGACACTCCACCTAAAAATAGTCCTTAGTATGTCCAACTTTAAGAGGATTTCCTTAGTTGATTTCTGCTGGATGCTGTGAAGATTAGATTGATAATGCTTTGCTATGTTGCTTCTGCTAGCTACTGCTTATACCCACTCCAAAACCTAAAGCAGAGTTTTGGTAGACCAAGACTCTCTAAGCTACATAAAGTAAAAAAAAAATTTTTTTGGTCTTTTCCAGACAGGGAAAGACCTGTAGCCCCAGCTGTCCTGGAACTCACTCTGTAGACCAGGCTGGCCTTGAACTCACAAAGATCCGCCTGCCTCTGCCTCCTGAGTGCTAGGATTAAAGGCCTGTGCCACCATGCCTGGCTCCTTTCCCTTCTTAGTAGTTATTTTGGCTTGAGTTTCCTGGTCCAAGACACTGCTCTGTTTATACACACCTACCCTCACCCCTAAAAGTCCAAAATATTTTTCAAATAAAAATACATGCCAAATTAATGCTACCTGTTTCTTGGCCATGAAACAGTTTTGCATGCTGTCAGTCACACAGAGTGGCCCTCTTCTTTCCTCTGCTATAGCATATCTAGGTCAGGCATTCTTGAAGGTCCCAAACTGAATATTATCCCCCACACTTGGGGACAATTCCCTTTTCAAAGCCAAGTGCCAGTTGTGTCCCTAATCGGTTAGGTGTTGTGGCCCAAAAGGTTCTCTGCATATAAAGATCCTCCAGGATCATAGCACACACTTGCAGACTATAGGTAGCAGTGTGAAGGACCCTGAGATGAGACGTGAGAACCAGAGCAAAGTCAGAAGCTGGTGCCTCATCTAGATAGAAGACACCCCGGAGTCATACCAGGCTCCAAGTTATGATCATGATGTGCATAAAACTAATTTTTCTCAACTTCATTTCTGGTGTCTAAAAAGTTAGGTCAAAACTCACCTTTATTATAAGGACTTTCACAAGTGATAATTAAAGTCTGCGGAAATTTGAATGTCTTCAGAGCTTTAGCATTTGGATATTTTGTCCTAGCTCCTGGCACTGTTTTGGGAAGTTTTAAGAGGTGTGGCCTTACTGGAGGAATCTTGTCAATGAGCGGGCCTTGAGAGCTCTTCAACTCCACTTCCCATGCTGGCTTGAAGATGTGAGCGCTCTGCTTCCCGCTCCCTGCTCCTGCCACCTCCTGCTACCATGCCCCCTGCCAAGATGGATTCTAAGCCCTCTGAAGCTGTAGGCGTAAATAAACTCTTCCTTCTAGAAGTTGCTTTGATCAGGGTTTTTTGTTTTGTTTTTTTGGTCTTTTTGAGACAGAGTCTCCCTGTAGCCCCAGCTGGTCTGGAACTTACTATGTAGAACAGGCTGGCCTTAAACTCACAGAGATCCGCCTGCCTCTGCCTCACAAATGCTGAGATTTGGTCAGTGTTTTTGTCACAGCAACAGAAAAATGATACAATGCACTACATCTGTGGGCATGTGTTCACTAACACTAACAAGGAACAAAGTCCTGTTACCAAGGAGGACCATGCCAGATGCACATTTTCCTAAAGTATCTATCTTCTATCTCAGATGACTTTCTCCTCCATTCTGGGCATAAACTGATCATTTGCTTGTTCTACCCCCAAAACACATGTACCGCCTGAGCCTCAGCAAGTATGCAGAACAGAAAAGGCCACATTCTGATACTGGAGGTTATAGACTCCCAACATGAATGGGAGAAGACAGTTCAGTCCACATGGACTGAAGTCTTGTGTATGTGAAGAGAAATCACATCCTTCAATGTCTGAGGGCTGCAGACTGATTGCATAAGTTCATATACTTGGACTAGAAGTTTCAGGACACAGGTCAAGGAGCCCTTAGTGCATATGTAGAGGCCAACAGTCTGCAAAGGCTGATGACATTCTGCTGCCTCTAATGTAAATGAGAAACTCAGTTCAATATATATGCAAGAAATATGAGCAACTTACTTTTTTTAAATTTTATTTATTTTTGTATGTGTATGAATGTACTGTCTGCATGTAGGTCTGTGCACCCATGTCGTGCAATGCTGCAGAGGTCAGAAGAGGCTCTTGGATTCCCCTGGAACTGGAGTTCTTCTGGAATTGGAGTTACAGACGGTTCTTAGCTGCCATGTGGGTGCTGGGGATCGAACCCAGGTCCTCTGCAAGAGCAGTCGGTGCTCTTAACTGCTAGGCTATCCAGCCCTGCAACTCACCTTTTAAGGAAGTAATCACCAAGTGTATCCTGACAACCATGAATACTACGGATGTTTCTAGGCTTTAGCTCAGAAAACAAATCAAGTTTTACCTGAATTTCCAAAGCTTAGGGTATCTTGGGTCATTTGTATTTGATTATCTCTGATATGTACTAACAGGAAAAATATAGCCTCGTAGGCAACACAGTACTTACAGCTAAGAAGCACCAAGAAGCATAATTTAGCCAACTTTACAAATCATCATCACACAGCAAATTCCAGAGGGACTTTTCAGCAGGGCTCCAGAGCCTACTCACCATATCCTACTTGTCAATGTGACCCTTGACCCAGCAGTGACGAGCCCATCTACAACTGAGCAGAGAAGGGTCAGGGTAAATCCTGTCCAAGGGTGCTTACTAATTTATCTGTCTTAGGAGAATAACTTAGGATGTGCCACTTAAACCTAAAAAGTTGGAAAAATAGAAGCAACAGTTGAAAAAAATTGATACCTGCCATCCCTGTTTTCTGTACCCCCTCTTGCTGTTAGGGTTTCTGATATTAGGGTTAACTATTTTGGGAGCGACTCTGTGCGGGGCAGTAAAGGATTTTAGTCCAGTGTGTGCTACTGAGATAAAGGAAGACATTAGTTCTGGCACTGGTAATTTTCTGGCAACTGGAAGCTCACTACCTTTGGCAGAAGGCTGATTTGGACCTTCCCCAGGCACAGAAGCTGCCCTGGGAAGGTTTCATGGCCCAGTGTTAGCAGTCCCCCATGGCTGCCCACAGGTTACCCACCCTCCTGTAAAAACATCCCAGTCTTTCAAGAAGGCACCAAGGTATTACCCTTAGGAAGAGGGTAGGTAGAGAGAGCTAGAAATTCCAATAGTTTCTCTAAGCATCATTACACAGAAACAATTAGGAAATGATTTCAGAGCCAAATTAACCAAAAGCTTTCTTCTAAGCTCAGATGCATCAAGTTTTACTTGATTTCCTTCTAAGACCCATTCATCTCCTTCCACACAAGATTATGAGAAATTCTGTTTTTATTAAAAATGTATTTTAGTCCTTCCTAGAGGAATACAGACTTGAATGAAATACATTCATTCCATAAATACATTAGCAGCAAAACCTTCCCAGCAGTCTTCACTCCAGCTGAGGGCGTGCCTCTGAGCAGGAGGGCTGTCCATCAGCTTTTCAACTCCGCATGTATCTCTGCCTCTTGCCACAAGATCGTTCTGCCTGCTCATTGTGACCTGAAAATGGGCCCACATGGTGACTGCTAAGCCTTCTCTATCTTCCAAATCCTTTGGCACCATCATGGTTACCTAGTGAGGGAACTGGGAAGGCCTAACAGGGAAAACCCACCGATGCATTTGAAATTACTTATTGCTTTGACCTGGCAGTATTTTAATAGTGTCTGTACACATTTTCATAAAGTCAACCAAACATAAAAGATCACTTTCCTCCTTCCTCCCGTAGGCTGAGGTACCAGTTTGTCAGGTGAGTCCACGTGCAGTTGCTGACAGAGGACTATCCAGCAGGCATTAATTGGATGCTCTTATCTCCATGTCCTCTTTGAATGACTGGAGGCTTTACTGAAGAAAGAGACATGGCTGAACCAGAGACTTGTATGTCACCATAACCAGGTGACTCTCCCTGGCTTCCATGAAAGGTGGTTTCTTGGACAGTAATCGGGTGTCTCACCTTTTCCTGTCTCCACCATGGATCTTAGAATGACGGCTGCTTTTGGATTTGCCTTCTAGGCTCCTGCTGATAAGTTGGAAAGCAGGAGATAATCTAAACTCCCAAGTGGCTAGAAGTTATAACAGGTGATGTTTTTCTTTTTAAATGAGCCAGTCTCGGAATACTTCTGCAGATGTGTTTCAGCATACCTCACAACAGTCTGCATAAAGCACGGCGCAGCGGGGTGGGCTGTGGGGCAGAAGTCAAGTTCAGAACAGTACAGGCCACAGGTCGGGGAAGAAATGGAATAATACGAGACAGATCAATTTGTTTGGACAGAAGGCCACTTTGATTCAGGCATAAATGCAGTTTATGTAAATAGGAGTTGACCGTTTCCTTGCCATCCATCCCTTTGAAATATGACAAGCACACACCATCCTCTCCCAGTTCACTTTAAAGTACTTCCATTTGGATGCTCTTCTGTAAGTGCTTTATTCCTGCTCTGTCCATTTTGACTGCAGACCAGAAGGAAATCAGAAACCGTTTCATTTAAAACCACTGTGCTGGGTAGCAGGCTGCTTCTCCCACTGCAGACTCCATCCAAAGCAAGCACTTTTCCTTTATTTATGTGCAGAGAGAGACTCATCTGCTGAGTACACAGCGCTGCTGACCCTGCAGTCGTCTGTCCTTATGGCGTCTGTGAGCTCGTCCTCCTCGGAGTCGTCTTCCTCTTCTTCGTCCTGTGCTGAGCAACTGGAGGTGGGCCCTTTGCATGTTTTCAGGTGGCGAGTGAGATGATATTTGGTTAAGTAAGCTTTTGTACATTTTTCACACACATAATCTCGTTTTCCTTCGTGAGAATTGAGGTGCTTCTTCAAGTGGTTTGTCCTCAAGAACAGCTTATCGCACTTGGGACACTTGATCTGGCGTTCTCTAAGAGGAACAAAAGAACAACATCTGAACTGGGGCTGCAAATCTCAATTGAGGCACATGCTTACTCTGCATAATAGTGGATTTAGCCCGCATAGCAATGGCAGACATGCCAAGCCCTGGGAAGCCGAGGCAGGCAGATCTGTGAGATTGAGGGCATCTTGGTCTACATAGCAAGTTTCAGGCCAAGTAGGGCTACAGGGAGACCCTGTCTCAAAAAAACCAAACCAAACATACACCTCAGGCTTTTATGAAGTTCACCCTTTTAGAATCAGACTACCTCTTTCTTCAAGCAAATGAGACCATCCTATATGTATTTTTTCACTGAATATGAAGCTTGTCAAATTTACTCAAGTTGCTGCAAGAACTAGTAATTTGCTAATGATGTTCTGGTAGCTTATAGTTTTATATTATCACAGGCAAGACTCCGTGAACATTTCTATATTTGTATGGTCTTCTGCCATATACACATATCCATATCTCTTGAGGGGATATACACAGGAGCTGTATATACACAGGAGCAATATACCCTTGAACAAAGGATACGCACATCTTCAAGGTAAAGAAGAGGACAACTTCCATTTTCTTCATGCTAAGCAGAACATTCCCACTGAACGACATCTCCAGACCCAATTTCACTGTTCTCTGAAGGACTACCAGGCAGTGGTGGGGCCAGGTCCCCCAAGCTGCCTTATGCAACCCTCTTCAGTATTGAGGATTGGACTCTTGGCCTTGAGTGAGACAAGTGCTCTATTACTGAGCTACTAACCTTTTATTTTTATTTGGAGATACAGTCTCTTAGGCTGGCCTCAAACTCACAGTCCCCCTGCCTTAGCCTGAGTAGAAGGGTAACAGGTACCAGGTTGAGCTGCTTTTCTATGGTCTTTCGGTATCCACTGCAACACAGCACGGTAAATTGCATGTTTTTACTGCCCAAACGTTGAACTCTTTATTTTTTAAGTTTATTATTTTTGTATGTGTATGTACTGTCTGCATGTAGGTTTGTGCACCCGTGTTGTGCAATGCCGCCGAGGTCAGAAGAAGGCGTCAATTCCCCTGGAACTGGAGTTAAAGACAGTTCTTAGCTGCCATGTGGGTGCTGGGGATCGAACTCGGGTCCTCTGCAAGAGCAGTCGGTGCTCTTAACAGCTAGGCCATCTCTCCAGCCTGAGCTCTTTAAAAATAAGGACAGGGACTTTCATCTCTGTATCTTGATCTCCCAGCACAATGTTAGGCACCAAAGAGGTAATTTTAAAAACACCTTGTTTTTAAAACATGAATAAAAACGAACACAGAGAAATGTGCAAAAACAAGAACAGATAGCAGACGAGTGAAACCCTCCAGGATAAAGTGCAAGTTCCACTTGGCCATGTGGAGCACAGGACACATCTGCAGGTACCAAAGCAGGAAACATGCTCACTCAGCACCTAAGGCACAGGAGCTACACACAGCGGCTCACCACCTGCAGGCAGCACCTGGGCCCCAAGACACTTACTGTGTGTGGATGAGTACATGCTGCTTGAGGTCCTGCCTCCGCATAAACAGCTTGTCACAATAATCACACTTGAGATTCTTCTCACCCGTGTGGATAACCATGTGTGACTCCAGGTGAGCCTTCTGGGTAAAAGACTTGTCACACAAAGTACACCTGTAGTTCTTCTGACCTGCAAATTAACCCAACATATCACACTGGGAATAAAACAACTGCAGCATCCTCAAGACAAGTAGGCACATGTATGAAGTGGTGCAGGCAGAAATCAAACAGAACTGACTAATGCCTGGCATGTCATTTCCTAGGCTGCATACTTAAAAACATCCATAAAGCTACCAAAGATAATAAATATGACCTTATAGATGTATTGTCTAGGTATACAACATATGTTTAAACTGGCACATGATACAAACTTTGGAGGAAAAGAATCATGTATATACTCTCAGTGCCCTACCTAATGTAAGAGAACTTGTTGAGGTTAGGGATGCAGCTCAGTTAGTGCATGCCTAAGGCCTGAGGCACTTGGAAGATGGAGGCAGGAAGATTAGAAATTCAAGGTCATCCTCCGGATGTGGTGGCACACGCCTTTAATCCTAGCACTTGGGAGGCAGAGGCAGGCGGATCTTTGTGAGTTCAAGGCCAGCCTGGTCTACAGAGTGAGTTCCAGGACAGCTGGGGCTACAGGGAGACCCTGTCTTGAAAAGACCAAAAAAAAAAAAAAAAAAAAAAAAGGAAGAAATTCAAGGTCATCCTTGGCTACATGTTTGTAGTCAGCCTGGACTACATGAAACTCTGTCTCAGAGAAAGAAAAGAATAACTCATTAATTTTGGCATCTATCTATAGACTATAAGCGAATGTTTAATGACACATTTTGTACTGTTTTCTTTTGGGTTTTTGTTTTGTTTTTTAACACATGACCACATAAACCAGAGAGGAAATAAAATCCTTCTCAGGTCAGGGGCTGGCAAGTCTTGAAAAGATGAGTTGATATTTTAGCTTCTGCAGAGAAGCATGGTCTCTGTTCGAACTACCCAGGCTTCATACAACAGAGGAAAAAACTTAAATAGAGCAAATGATTCAACCAAGAAGCTAAAACCTCACTGGTTGTTGTATAGTAAGTATGAAAAACATGAGCTGAAAGAGTGGTTGGTTTGTGTGGAGTTCAGAAAATGGAAGCTAAAAATCAAAACTGGGCACTGCTGGGCTGGAGAGATGCTCCGTCACACATTATCAGGGCGCTCACAACTCCACGTAACTCCAGCTCCCAGGATAACATGCCCTCTTCTGACCTCTGAGGGTACACACACACACACACACACACACCACACACGCACACACGCACACACAGACATAAATAAAAATCAAAAACAAACAAAAAAACTGAGCACTGTTCAAAGGGAGACTGGCTCTAGCTAATGACATGGCAGAGCTCCAAAAGGAAGCTCAGGCTACTCTGATGGAACTCCCTTTCCTTTCAGTTCAAACACAAAGCTGGGCGGTGGTGGCGCTCACCCTTAATCTCAGCACTCTTAGAGGCAGAGACAGAGGCAGGCAGACCTCTGTGAGTTCAAGATGGATGTGGGGAGACCCTAGCTCAAAAAAAAAAGTTCAAACACAACAACCAACTTCAGATTACTAATTATATTTTTCCAGGTACCTTCAAGCTACAATGGGGATACCTAAAAGATGGAGTGCCTTTATAAATGGATCAACACCCTCCAGAGCATTAGACTTCCGTCTTACAGGGGTTACCAGCCAATGACATCCCACCCATAGCCATCTAGATTTTACAACACTTCACAACTCTACCATCAATCATTTCTTTCTGCAAAGTCTCAATGGCTATAGTCCCATTCTGATGGGTCAATACAGCTTACCTGTGTGTATCTTGAGGTGTGTCCGTAGGTTGCTTGGATCACTAAAAGCCTTGCTACAGAAATCACACTTGTGGGGCTTCATACCCATATGGCCCATAAAGTGGACATGGAGTTTGGAAGGAGAGATAAAAGCTGGGGGCACATTGAACACTTCCACTTCCTTTCTTTGCTGTGGGTTGGCCCGTGGCTGCTGCTGTGGCCCTGGCTAGGGAGATGGTTATGGATGTGGCTTGTCAAGTGAGCTTTGAACTCTGAATAGGAATTGCACTCCTTGCCACAGTTACAGAGGTGAAGTCTGGGTGTTCAGGAACACCTTAAAAAAATTAAAGTCGTATCTCTTATTATTTAAATTCCAAAATTATTCTTGAGTTTAACAATTTTTGCTTTATATTTTTCTTCTACAAAAATTTCTAACTTGCCCACTACCTGAAAATTAAGATGTCTTGTTCAATGGTCATTCCTGTCATCTAAAATAGTGCACCAGGGCACACAGAAAGCACTCAGTACCATTGGATTATTAAGGTCTTTTATTAAAGTCTTTTTCCTAGGAAACCATTTAGATTTTTTAGTGCACACAAACAAACAAACAAACTTTTTAGGGGCTAGAAAGATGGCTCAACAGTTAAGCACCAGCTGCTCTTTTAGAGGACCCAGGTTCAATTCCCAGCATCCACATGGTGGCTAACACTCTGTACTCCAGGGGAATCTGACACTTCTTCTGACTCTTGCAGGCACTGCCAACACAGGTGCACTAACATACATGCAGGCAATACACTCGTACAAAAAAAAATATTTAGCTGGGCGTGTTGGCGCACGCTTTAATCCCAGACATCAGGAGGCAGAGATAGGTGGATCTCTGTGGGTTCAAGGCCAGCCTGGTCTACAGAGCGAGCTCCAGGACACCTGGTACTAAAAGGGAGACCCTGTTTCAAAAATACCAAAAAAGTGTAACACAAAGAAAAAATAAATAAATAATATTAAAAAAGACTTGTCAACATGAGAAAACTAAACACATTAAATCAACCAGAGACTTTACTGATTCACAAGAAGTTCAATAAAGGGCCTGGAGAGATAGCTCGGTTAAGAGCATAGCTGTACTTGCAGAGGACCTACGTTCAGTTTCTGGCACCCAAATGGTAGCTAACAGCCATATAGTCCAGTTCCAGGGAGCTGATGCCCTCTTCTGGCCTCTGTGGCATGCACACATGAGAGCCCTTATATACATGCAGGCACCACTCATATATTAATTAAAAATTAATTTAAGGGGCTGGAAGAGATGGCTATGTGATTAAGAAGAGCCGAATGCTCTTGCAGAGGACCCGGGTTTGATCCCCACACCCACATAGCCTGGGAACCAATCTCTCTCCATTCCAGAGATCCAACACCTTCTTCTGACCTCCATGGCATTTACACAACACGGGTGCACAGACTGCATTGCAGACAGTACATTCATACACATAAAAATAAATAAAATTTAAAAAATTAATTAATTTAAAAAATTTAAAAAAAAATAGCTTTTGAAAGTTAAAAGCCCGCAAATCAAAGTCAAAGCTCATATTTAGAGGCTTGGTCAGTAACATCCGCCTTCTGTAGAGCTGGAGACTCCTGGCACCTCACACAGAGGTAACAGCTTGCTTTTATAAAGATGTGTGACTTACTTCAGCTACCACGTAAAATCATCACCGAACTTTGTTCTTGATTGCTGGTGTTACTATACTAGATTCATGATAAATGAGTCTTACAAACTTACCAATCTGTTGAGCATAATCCCGCCTGTAATAGAAAAGCAGTTCACTTTCGGAGGGATATCTTGGGATGTGCAAAAATAGATTTTTCCATCATGAGGATAAGCCACCAAATTCTGTTCTTCCCGGTTCCTAGGTTATCACATTTAACAAATCAAGCATAAGGGATAGAGTTCATTATGTTGCCAGGCTGGACCCAAGCGATTCTACTGCTTGTCCTTCTAGACATCCAGACTACAGGTGTTCACCCCCACACTTGTCCTTCTAGACATTCAGACTACAGGTGTTCACCCCCACACTTGTCCTTCTAGACATCCAGGCTACAGGGGTTCACCACACCTTGTCCTTCTAGACATCCAGGCAACAGGGGTTCACACACAACTTGTCCTTCTATACATCCAGGATACGGGTGTTCACCCCAACACTTGTCCTTCTAGACATCCAGGATACAGGGTTCACCCCCACACTTGTCCTTCTAGACATCCAGGATACAGGTATACACCTCCACAGTTGGCTAAGGTACTTTTTTACTCAGTACTGTAGACTCAACTTAAGGCCTTATACACAGTAAGCAAACCTTTTAACAATAAGCTATAATCCCTGCCTCTTAAACATATTTTGAAATTAACACTGCAGCAGAATCCAATATGAAAGCTTAGATAGAGCTATTTTCTCTAGATAATTTCTGGAATTCCTTACCCTCCCTATTATGGATTTATAGAGAAACAGAATTCTTGGTTATCATTTATAGTGAGAAATATCACATTCTGTTACTCAAGGCAAAATGAGTAAATTAGTAGCCAGGCATGTGACAACTTATAATCCCAGCACTAGAAAAGCAGAACAGGAGATACCCCAAGTTCCAGGCCAGGTGATCTACAGAGTGAGATCTGTCTCAAACAAAAATAAATAAAAAGAAGCCTTTCTGTTTAAGACAGGGTCTCAATCTGTGGCCTGGCTGGCCTAGAACTCAACTATGTACCTCAGGGAAGCCTCGAACTTGCAGAAATCCTCAAACTTATGAGACTGAGGCAGGAGATATGTGAGCCACCATACCCAGCTAAAAATGAAGTCTTAAAAATCAACTGATTTGCAGGCATGGTGGCGCATGCCTTTAATCCTAGCCTCGGGAGGCAGAGGCAGGCGGATCTTTGAGTTCAAGGCACCTGGTATACAGAGCAGTTTCCAGGACAGTGGGCTACAGGAGACCTGTCTTGAAAAGACCAAAAAAAAAAAAAAAAAACACTGATTTGCACGCACAGGTGCATCTTCTGACAAATAAATAAGAGAAAACACCTAACAAAAATTAACTCAAAAAAAACCCCAAAACAAAATCAACAACACTTTACTTCAATAACAGCCTGAAGAGCTAAGGTCAACAAAGAGGCACAATTTACAGACTCAATGGTAACATATCATTTGTTATGGCACTAATTTCAGCTGGGCATGGTGGCACACACCTTTAATCCCAGCACTCAGGAGACAGAGGCAGGTGGATCTCTGTGAGTTCAAGGCCTGGTGTAAAAAGTGAGTTCCAGGACGACCCTGCCTCAAAAAACATAACAAAAAAACAAAAGGATAATNTGCCTCTAATGTAAATGAGAAACTCAGTTCAATATATATGCAGAAATATGAGCAATTACTTTTTTTAATTTTTATTTATTTTTGTATGTGTATGAATGTACTGTCTGCATGTAGGTCTTGCACCATGTCGTGCAATTGCTGCAGAGGTCAGAAGAGGCTCTTGGATTCCCCTGGAACTGGAGTTCTTCTGGAATTGGAGTTTACAGACGGTTCTTAGCTCATGTGGGTGCTGGGGATCGAACCCAGGTCCTCTGCAAGAGCAGTCGGTGCTCTTTAACTGCTAGGCTATCCAGCCCTGCAACTCACCTTTTAAGGAAGTAATCACCAAGTGTATCCTGACAACCATGAATACTACGGATGTTTCTAGGCTTTAGCTCAGAAAACAAATCAAGTTTTACCTGAATTTCCAAAGCTTAGGGTATCTTGGGTCATTTGTATTTGATTATCTCTGATATGTACTAACAGGAAAAATATAGCCTCGTAGGCAACACAGTACTTACAGCTAAGAAGCATAATTTAGCCAACTTTACATCATCACACAGCAAATTCCAGAGGGACTTTTCAGCAGGGCTCCAGAGCCTACTCACCATATCCTACTTGTCAATGTGACCCTTGACCCAGCAGTGACGAGCCCATCTACAACTGAGCAGAGAAGGGTCAGGGTAAATCCTGTCCAAGGGTGCTTACTAATTTATCTGTCTTAGGAGAATAACTTAGGATGTGCCACTTAAACCTAAAAAGTTGGAAAAATAGAAGCAACAGTTGAAAAAAATTGATACCTGCCATCCCTGTTTTCTGTACCCCCTCTTGCTGTTAGGGTTTCTGATATTAGGGTTAACTATTTTGGGAGCGACTCTGTGCGGGGCAGTAAAGGATTTTGTCCAGTGTGTGCTACTGAGATAAAGGAAGACATTAGTTCTGGCACTGGTATTTTCTGGCAACTGGAAGCTCACTACCTTTGGCAGAAGGCTGATTTGGACCTTCCCCAGGCACAGAAGCTGCCCTGGGAAGGTTTCATGGCCCAGTGTTAGCAGTCCCCCATGCTGCCCACAGGTTACCCACCCTCCTGTAAAAACATCCCAGTCTTTCAAGAAGGCACCAAGGTATTACCCTTAGGAAGAGGGTAGGTAGAGAGAGCTAGAAATTCCAATAGTTTCTCTAAGCATCATTACACAGAAACAATTAGGAAATGATTTCAGAGCCAAATTAACCAAAAGCTTTCTTCTAAGCTCAGATGCATCAAGTTTTACTTGATTTCCTTCTAAGACCCATTCATCTCCTTCCACACAAATTATGAGAAATTCTGTTTTATTAAAAATCTATTTTAGTCCTTCCTAGAGGAATACAGACTTGAATGAAATACATTCATTCCATAAATACATTAGCAGCAAAACCTTCCCAGCAGTCTTCACTCCAGCTGAGGGCGTGCCTGAGCAGGAGGGCTGTCCATCAGCTTTTCAACTCCGCATGTATCTCTGCCTCTTGCCACAAGATCGTTCTGCCTGCTCATTGTGACCTGAAAATGGGCCCACATGGTGACTGCTAAGCCTTCTCTATCTTCCAAATCCTTTGGCACCATCATGGTTACCTAGTGAGGGAACTGGGAAGGCCTAACAGGGAAAACCCACCGATGCATTTGAAATTACTTATTGCTTTGACCTGGCAGTATTTTAATAGTGTCTGTACACATTTTCATAAAGTCAACCAAAAATAAAAGATCACTTTCCTCCTTCCTCCCGTAGGCTGAGGTACCAGTTTGTCAGGTGAGTCCAACGTGCAGTTGCTGACAGAGGACTCACCAGCAGGCATTAATTGGATGCTCTTATCTCCATGTCCTCTTTGAATGACTGGAGGCTTTACTGAAGAAAAGACATGGCTGAACCAGAGACTTGTATGTCACCATAACCAGGTGACTCTCCTGGCTTCCATGAAAGGTGGTTTCTTGGACAGTAATCGGGTGTCTCACCTTTTCTGCTGTCTCCACCATGGATCTTAGAATGACGGCTGCTTTTGGATTTGCCTTCTAGGCTCCTGCTGATAAGTTGGAAAATAGATAATCTAAACTCCCAAGTGGCTAGAAGTTATAAACGGGATGTTTTCTTTTTAAATGAGCCAGCTCGGAATACTTCTGGCAGATGTGTTTCAGCATACCTCACAACAGTCTGCATAAAGCACGGCGCAGCGGGGTGGGCTGTGGGGCAGAAGTCAAGTTCAGAACAGTACAGGCCACAGGTCGTTTAATACGAGACAGATCGATTTGTTTGGACAGAAGGCCACTTTGATTCAGGCATAAATGCAGTTTATGTAAATAGGAGTTGACCGTTTCCTTGCCATCCATCCCTTTGAAATATGACAAGCACACACCATCCTCTCCCAGTTCACTTTAAAGTACTTCCATTTGGATGCTCTTCTGTAAGTGCTTTATTCCTGCTCTGTCCATTTTGACTGCAGACCCAGAAAGGAAATCAGAACCGTTTCATTTAAAACCACTGTGCTGGGTAGGCAGGCTGCTTCTCCCACTGCAGACTCCATCCAAAGCAAGCACTTTTCCTTTATTTATGTGCAGAGAGAGACTATCTGCTGAGTACACAGCGCTGCTGACCCTGCAGTCGTCTGTCCTATTGGCGTCTGTGAGCTCGTCCTCCTCGGAGTCGTCTTCCTCTTCTTCGTCCTGTGCTGAGCAACTGGAGGTGGGCCCTTTGCATGTTTTCAGGTGGCGAGTGAGATGATATTTGGTTAAGTAAGCTTTTGTACATTTTTCACACACATAATCTCGTTTTCCTTCGTGAGAATTGAGGTGCTTCTTCAAGTGGTTTGTCCTCAAGAACAGCTTATCGCACTTGGGACACTTGATCTGGCGTTCTCTAAGAGGAACAAAAGAACAACATCTGAACTGGGGCTGCAAATCTCAATTGAGGCACATGCTTACTCTGCATAATAGTGGATTTAGCCCGCATAGCAATGGCAGACATGCCAAGCCCTGGAAGCCGAGGCAGGCAGATTCTGTGAGATTGAGGCATTTGGTCTAACATAGCAAGTTTCAGGCCAAGTAGGGGCTACAGGAGACCCTGTCTCAAAAAAACCAAACCAAACATACACCTCAGGCTTTTTGAAGTTCACCTTTTAGAATCAGACTACCTCTTTCTTCAAGCAAATGAGACCATCCTATATGTATTTTTTCACTGAATATGAAGCTTGTCAAATTTACTCAAGTTGCTGCAAGAACTAGTAATTTGCTAATGATGTTCTGGTAGCTTATAGTTTTATATTATCACAGGCAAGACTCCGTGAACATTTCTATATTTGTATGGTCTTCTGCCATATACACATATCCATATCTCTTGAGGGGATATACACAGGAGCTGTATATACACAGGAGCAATATACCCTTGAACAAAGGATACGCACATCTTCAAGGTAAAGAAGAGGACAACTTCCATTTTCTTCATGCTAAGCAGACACATTCCCACTGAACGACATCTCCAGACCCAATTTCACTGTTCTCTGAAGGACTACCAGGCAGTGGTGGGGCCAGGTCCCCCAAGCTGCCTTATGCAACCCTCTTCAGTATTGAGGATTGGACTCTTGGCCTTGAGTGAGACAAGTGCTCTATTACTGAGCTATATCCTTATTATTTTATTTGAGATCATGTTCATTGTAGCAGGCTGGCCTCAAACTCACAGTCCCCCTGCCTTAGCCTGAGTAGAAGGGTAACAGGTACCAGGTTGAGCTGCTTTTCTATGGTCTTTCGGTATCCACTGCAACACAGCACGGTAAATTGCATGTTTTTACTGCCCAAGACGTTGAACTCTTATTTAATTTATTATTTTTGTATGTGTATGTACTGTCTGCATGTAGGTTTGTGCACCCGTGTTGTGCAATGCCGCCGAGGTCAGAAGAGGCGTCAATCCCCTGGAACTGGAGTTAAAGCAGTTCTTAGCTGCCATTGTGGGTGCTGGGGATCGAACTCGGTCCTCTGCAAGAGCAGTCGGGCTCTTAACAGCTAGGCCATCTCTCCAGCCTGAGCTCTTTAAAAATAAGGGACAGGATCATCTCGTATCTTGATCTCCACAATGTTAGGCACAAGTATTTAAACACCCGTTAGCTGAGTGTGCAGGTTAGGCAGAGCTCTTGCAGAGGACCCGTTCATCCCAGCACCCAAGCGGCTGAACCGTTGTGACTGGTCCGGAGACTCCAGTCGGGAATCCCAGACCGTCTTCTGACCCCGCGTGCATGCACACACGATGCAGACTCAGGGACAGTACATCATAACTAAAATAATAAATAATAATTTAAAAAAAACACCTTGTTTTTAAAACATGAATAAAAACGAACACAGAGAAATGTGCAAAAACAAGAACAGATAGCAGACGAGTGAAACCCTCCAGGATAAAGTGCAAGTTCCACTTGGCCATGTGGAGCACAGGACACATTTGCAGGTACCAAAGCAGGAAACATGCTCACTCAGCACCTAAGGCACAGGAGCTACACACAGCGGCTCACCACCTGCAGGCAGCACCTGGGCCCCAAGACACTTACTGTGTGTGGATGAGTACATGCTGCTTGAGGTCCTGCCTCCGCATAAACAGCTTGTCACAATAATCACACTTGAGATTCTTCTCACCCGTGTGGATAACCATGTGTGACTCCAGGTGAGCCTTCTGGGTAAAAGACTTGTCACACAAAGTACACCTGTAGTTCTTCTGACCTGCAAATTAACCCAACATATCACACTGGGAATAAAACAACTGCAGCATCCTCAAGACAAGTAGGCACATGTATGAAGTGGTGCAGGCAGAAATCAAACAGAACTGACTAATGCCTGGCATGTCATTTCCTAGGCTGCATACTTAAAAACATCCATAAAGCTACCAAAGATAATAAATATGACCTTATAGATGTATTGTCTAGGTATACAACATATGTTTAAACTGGCACATGATACAAACTTTGGAGGAAAAGAATCATGTATATACTCTCAGTGCCCTACCTAATGTAAGAGAACTTGTTGGGTTAGGGATGCAGCTCATTAGTGCATGCCTAAGGCCTGAGGCACTTGGAAGATGGAGGCAGGAAGATTAGAATTCAAGGTCATTCTCCCTCGGTGTGTGGTGGCCACACGCCTTTAATCCTAGCACTTTGGGAGGCAGAGGCAGGCGATCTTTGTGAGTTCAAGGCCAGCCTGGTTTACAGAGTGAGTTCCAGACAGCTGGGGCTACAGGAGATGGGTCTTGAAAAGACCAAAAAAAAAAAAAAAAAAAAAAAAAGGAAGAAATTCAAGGTCATCCTTGGCTACATGTTTGTAGTCAGCCTGGACTACATGAAACTCTGTCTCAGAGAAAGAAAGAATAACTCATTAATTTTGGCATCTATCTATAGACCTATAAGCGAATGTTTAATGACACATTTTGTACTGTTTCTTTTGGGTTTTTGTTTTGTTTTTTAACACATGACCACATAAACCAGAGAGGAAATAAAATCCTTCTCAGGTCAGGGGCTGGCAAGTCTTGAAAAGATGAGTTGATATTTTAGCTTCTGCAGAGAAGCTATGGTCTCTGTTCGAACTACCCAGGCTTCATACAACAGAGGAAAAAACTTAAATAGAGCAAATGATTCAACCAAGAAGCTAAAACCTCACTGGTTGTTGTATAGTAAGTATGAAAAACATGAGCTGAAAGAGTGGTTGGTTTGTGTGGAGTTCAGAAAATGGAAGCTAAAAATCAAAACTGGGCACTGCTGGGCTGGAGAGATGGCTCCGTCACACATTATCAGGGGCTCACAACTCCACGTAACTCCAGCTCCAAGGAGTACAATGCCCTCTTCTGACCTCTGAGGGTACACACACACACACACACACACACACACACACACGCACACACGCACACACAGAACATAAATAAAAATCATAAAAACAAACAAAAAACTGAGCACTGTTCAAAGGGAGACTGGCTCTAGCTAATGACATGGCAGAGCTCCAAAAGGAAGCTCAGGCTACTCTGATGGAACTCCCTTTCCTTTCAGTTCAAACACAAAGCTGGGCGTGGTGGCGCTCACCCTTAATCTCAGCACTCTTAGAGGCAGAGACAGAGGCAGGCAGACCTCTGTGAGTTCAAGATGGATGTGGGGAGACCCTAGCTCAAAAAAAAAAGTTCAAACACAACAACCAACTTCAGATTACTAATTATATTTTTCCAGGTACCTTCAAGCTACAATGGGGATACCTAAAAGATGGAGTGCCTTTATAAATGGATCAACACCCTCCAGAGCATTAGACTTCCGTCTTATCAGGGGTTACCAGCCAATGACATCCCACCCATAGCCATCTAGATTTTACAACACTTCACAACTCTACCATCAATCATTTCTTTCTGCAAAGTCTCAATGGCTATAGTCCCATTCTGATGGGTCAATACAGCTTACCTGTGTGTATCTTGAGGTGTGTCCGTAGGTTGCTTGGATCACTAAAAGCCTTGCTACAGAAATCACACTTGTGGGGCTTCATACCCATATGGCCCATAAAGTGGACATGGAGTTTGGAAGGAGAGATAAAAGCCTGGGGGCACATTGAACACTTCCACTTCCTTTCTTTGCTGTGGGTTGGCCCGTGGCTGCTGCTGTGGCCCTGGCTAGGGAGATGGTTATGGATGTGGCTTGTCAAGTGAGCTTTGAACTCTGAATAGGAATTGCACTCCTTGCCACAGTTACAGAGGTGAACGTCTGGGTGTTCAGGAACACCTTAAAAAAATTAAGTCAGTATCTCTTATTATTTAAATTCCAAAATTATTCTTGAGTTTAACAATTTTTGCTTATAATTTTCTCTTCTACAAAAATTTCTAACTTGCCCACTACCTGTAAATTAAGATGTCTTGTTCAATGGTCATTCCTGTCATCTAAAATAGTGCACCAGGGCACACAGAAAGCACTCAGTACCATTGGATTATTAAGGTCTTTTATTAAAGTCTTTTTCCTAGGGAAACCATTTAGATTTTTTAGTGCACACAAACAAACAAACAAACAAACTTTTTAAGGGGCTAGAAAGATGGCTCAACAGTTATAGCACCAGCTGCTCTTTTAGAGGACCCAGGTTCAATTCCCAGCATCCACATGGTGGCTAACAGCTGTCTGTAACTCCAGGGGAATCTGACACCTTCCTCTGACCTCTGCAGGCACTGCACGACACAGGTGCACTAACATACATGCAGGCAATACACTCGTACAATTAAAATAAAAATATTTAGCTGGGCGTGGTGGCGCACGCCTTTAATCCCAGCACTCAGGAGGCAGAGATAGGTGGATCTCTGTGGGTTCAAGGCCAGCCTGGTCTACAGAGCGAGCTCCAGGACACCTGGTACTAAAAGGGAGACCCTGTCTCAAAAATACCAAAAAAAGTGTAAAACCAAAAAGAAAAATAATAAATAATATTTAAAAAAAGACTTGTCAACATGAGAAAACTAAAACACATTAAATCAAAACCAGAGACTTTACTGATTTCCAAGAAGTTCAATAAAGGGCCTGGAGAGATAGCTCAGGGGTTAAGAGCACTAGCTGTACTTGCAGAGGACCTACGTTCAGTTTCTGGCACCCAAATGGTAGCTAACAGCCATTGGTAAGTCCAGTTCCAGGAGAGCTGATGCCCTCTTCTGGCCTCTGTGGGCACTGCACACATGAGAGCCCTTATATACATGCAGGCACCACTCATATATTAATTAAAAATTAATTTAAGGGGCTGGAGAGATGGCCTAGTGATTAAGAGAGCCGAATGCTCTTGCAGAGGACCCGGGTTTGATCCCCAGCACCCACATAGCGGCTGGGAACCATATTTGGCTCTAGTCCCAGGTGAATCCAACACCTTCTTCTGACCTCCATGGCATTACACAACACGGGTGCACAGACCTGCATGCAGACAGTACATTCATACACATAAAAAATAAATAAAATTTAAAAAATTAATTTAAAAAATTTAAAAAGAAGCTCAAAAATAGCTTTTGAAAGTTAAAAGCCCGCAAATCAAAGTCAAAGCTCATATTTAGAGGCTTGGTCAGTAACATCCGCCTTCTGTAGAGCTGGAGACTCCTGGCACCTCACACAGAGGTAACAGCTTGCTTTTATAAAGATGTGTGACTTACTTCAGCTACCACGTAAAATCATCACCGAACTTTGTTCTTGATTGCTGGTGTTACTATACTAGATTCATGATAAATGAGTCTTACAAACTTACCAATCTGTTGAGCATAATCCCGGCTGTAATAGAAAAGCAGTTCACTTTCAGGAGGGATATCTTGTGATGTGCAAAAATAGATTTTTCCATCATGAGGATAAGCCACCAAATTCTGTTCTTCCCGGTTCCTAGGTTATCACATTTAACAAATCAAGCATAAGGGATAGAGTCTCATTATGTTGCCAGGCTGGACCCAAGCGATTCTACTGCTTTGTCCTTCTAGACATCCAGACTACAGGTGTTCACCCCCACACTTGTCCTTCTAGACATTCAGACTACAGGTGTTCACCCCCACACTTGTCCTTCTAGACATCCAGGCTACAGGGGTTCACCCCCACACTTGTCCTTCTAGACATCCAGGCTACAGGGGTTCACACCCACACTTGTCCTTCTATACATCCAGGATACGGGTGTTCACCCCAACACTTGTCCTTCTAGACATCCAGGATACAGGGGTTCACCCCCACACTTGTCCTTCTAGACATCCAGGATACAGGTATACACCTCCACAGTTGGCTAAGGATACTTTTTTACTCAGTATTGTAGACTCAACTTAAGGCCTTATACACAGTAAGCAAACCTTTTAACAATAAGCTATAATCCCTGCCTCTTAAACATATTTTGAAATTTACACTGCAGCAGAATCCAATATGAAAGCTTAGATAGAGCTATTTTCTCTAGATAATTTCTGGAATTCCTTACCCTCCCTATTATGGATTTATAGAGAAACAGAATTCTTGGTTATCATTTATAGTGAGAAATATCACATTCTGTTACTCAAGGCAAAATGAGTAAATTAGTAGCCAGGCATGTGACAACTTATAATCCCAGCACTCAAGAAGCAGAAACAGGAGCATCACCCCAAGTTCCAGGCCAGGCTGATCTACAGAGTGAGATCTGTCTCAAACAAAAACATAAATAAAAAGAAGCCTTTCTGTTTAAGACAGGGTCTCAATCTGTGGCCCTGGCTGGCCTAGAACTCAACTATGTACCTCAGGGAAGCCTCGAACTTGCAGAAATCCTCAACACTTATGAGACTGAGGCAGGAGGATATGTGAGCCACCATACCCAGCTATAAAATGAAGTCTTAAAAATCAACTGATTTGCCGGGCATGGTGGCGCATGCCTTTAATCCTAGCACTCGGGAGGCAGAGGCAGGCGGATCTTTGTGAGTTCAAGGCCAGCCTGGTCTACAGAGCGAGTTCCAGGACAGCTGGGGCTACAGGGAGACCCTGTCTTGAAAAGACCAAAAAAAAAAAAAAAATCAACTGATTTGCACGACACAGGTGCATCATTATGACAAATAAATAAGAGAAAACAACCTAACAAAAATTAACTCAAAAAAAAACCCCAAAACAAATCAACAACTTTACTTCAATAACAGCCTGAAGAGCTAAGGTCAACAAAGAGGCACCAATTTACAGACTCAATGGTAACTATATCATTTGTTATGGCACTAATTTCAGCTGGGCATGGTGGCACACACCTTTAATCCCAGCACTCAGGAGACAGAGGCAGGTGGATCTCTGTGAGTTCAAGGCCAGCCTGGTGTAAAAAGTGAGTTCCAGGACGACCCTGCCTCAAAAAGACCATAAAAAAAAAAAGGATAATTTCCATTTAAGGTCACTATTAGTAGTTAACTACTTCTAGAATGAAAAAAGATGCTGAAAAGTCTTGGTGTTAACTTGGATTCTTCAGCTCGTCCACATTTTATGCTAAGTTTCTTATTAAAAAGACATCTGCAGCTGGGTGTGGTGGTGCATGCCTTTAATCCTAGCACTTGGGAGGCAGGGGCAGGTGAATCTTTGTGAGTTCAAGGCCAGCCTGGTCTACATAGTGAGCTCCAGGACAGCTGGAGCTACAGGGAGACTGTCTCAAAAAGACAATAAATAAATAAATAAATAAATAAATAAATAAATAAATAAATAGACATCTGCATGGTAACAATTCCTTTCATCCAGGACTATTCATACCTGGCTTTGCGCACAAACATCATCCAATTACATTCATTTTCATCAGTTGTAATGATGCAAAATTCCAAGACACCATTGTGGTATATCTGCCAAAAGAAGGCAAGCACACATGTCACGTGATTTGACAACCTCTCCAATAACTGATCTGCCAGCATTCCTAATCAAGTGTGAAATACACAATGCCTCTCCACATGTGCACATTTCACTCTTCCTGCCTCCAGAAACATAGGGAAAAGCATCAAAGGCCTGCTCTGGTGGCACTGTGTATAGGATGACTTTGTCTTTGAGTATTTACTTTTTGGCTAAAAAGATAAAAGAGGAGCCTCCCTGTCTAGCTCTCCTTGTCGACACTACAAGGGAACATAGCAGGAATAATTGGCAGCTAGGGACAGAGGACCATCACCATGCTTCCATACAGCTTTTCCAGTCAACCCTAGGATTCTTCTGTGTTCTATTTAGACACCCCATTAATGGCATCTTACCTATCCAGGATGTACTTCCTCCCCATTCTAATTCTGATCCATCATTCATTGAGATTCTATATAAAATTCTATATAAAAATGTTACTGAAATAGCTATGTCAAAACTTTACAAAGTCATTCGATAACTACAGAAATAATTGTATCTTTTTTTTTTTTTAATGTTTTGGCTGTTAGCCTTAGCCTTTAATGGCCACGCTGTACCTCCAGACCATAATTGTAACTTTTGTAACTTTTTTTTATACAATAAGAGTTTATTTTAGTAATATTTACATGATAAACAGAATCTTAATCACTAAGTTCTTCTTCATCACTGAAATATGAGCTTTTCTTTATCCCTGGGCGTTTGGAATCATCTGAGGTTGAGGCCCCCCGGACTGGGTCTCCATTTGTTTTGTTCTTCAGTTTTAGCTTGCTGGAATGCTATGGCCTGACTGAGACTGTCCCGAGCAAGATCCTCCTCTTCCTCACTAACTTCACCTCCTCAGTTTCTTCTTCTTGATCAGGAACTTTCTTTTTCTTCTTCTTTGGAGGTTCACGTTCTCCAAGCACATTCTTAGGACGGGCATAACTCGAGTGGCCCCTTTCCCTACATTCATAACATTTAGGTTTATCAAAGTAGTTTCGCCTTCGGATGAACTCGGCTGCTCTTCCACTGTCAATAGCAATGCTTGCCTCTATCACTCTACCAGTAACTGTTTCCTGTTTATTGCTCTGGTGCAGTTTTGTGCAGAGTCTTTATCCAAAAATAAAATGAATGCAACCCCTTTACTCTTCCTAGTATCTTTATCTTTCATTATAGTGGCCTCATAACCTTGCCATACTTCGAAAATATCCGATATAAGTCGCTGTTCGTCAGGGAGAAGGGCAAGTTGGATATATACACTGTGCTCTTACTTGGGGCCAAGCCACCACTCATTTCTTCAGCGCGGCGCTGGCATCACCAACCTCGGTGCGGCCAGGTGCACAAGGCCGGAGGCTGCAGCACTTCTTCTGGATCCCCCTAGACCCTGGCCAACACGGGTCTGAGTCTGGCGCAAGGACCCATAAATGTAACTTTTAATCCTTATTTTAGAACTGTTTCTTGAGCTAAATATTTGAGAAATGTTACAATTAAAAAGAACCTTTATTAGGCCAGGCGTGGTGGTGCATGCCTTTAATCCTAGCACTTGGGAGGCGGAGGCAGAGGCAGGCGGATCTTTGTGAGTTCAAGGCCAGCCTGGTCTACAGAGTGAGTTCCAGAACAGCTGGGGCTACAGGGAGACCCTGTCTCAAAAAGACCAAAAAAAAAAAAAAACTTTTATTATATGAACAAAGCCCATAATTTCATCAGCCACAATTAAAATGCATAAAATAATTAAAATCACTGTGTTACTCCATAAAATTTAGACTGTATCAGTTTATCCCATTTGTTCAATAGATGGTACTTTGCTGTAAAACACTTATACTAAGAATAAGAGAATATGATATGAAATAAATACTGACAGGTAAATACACTCTCAGTTTTAGGTAATTTTAACCTCATCACTTTTTAAACTACCACATGATACTGAACTGCCAAGCATGGTGGTAGCACACCTGCAGTCTTAACACTGAGTCCAGTCTGGGATAGACAACAGCAGCAGCAGCCAAAAGCAAGACATGTTGTATCAACACTGACCTTCCAGACATGGTTTACTGCCTTGTCTGTCCACTCTGCTACTTCCATGGAGTGGCTCTGCTGACCAATCAGGGGCCCAAAGCAGGTCCGGACAGGAATGGTTTCTGCAGTCCATACACCTATCAGTGAAGGGACACCAACTACACAATCAATGAAGGCAGCAAGACAGAAGCTTAACCCATACCGAGAATCTCATTTTCAGTAAACCTAACAATATCTGATGTCAACAATCCTGAGATGGCTGAGACTTGTAGGTCTTAGTATGAAAATACATAAAACATGGCCAACGAGATGGTTCAGTGGTAAGAGTGCTTGCCATGCAAACCTGATGACCCAAATTTGATCCCCAGAACCCACTCCCAAAAGTTGGCCTTTGACCTCTACATGCAAACCATGGCACAAGTGCACCTGCATACACACAAATATATATTTACACATACATACATGTATACATACATATGCATACATATAATATAGATAAACACAAAATTCAATGAGTGTATTCAATGAAGCTCAGAAGAATTGCAGAGTAACAAGCAGAGCTGAAGAGACAGTTCAGCTCACAGGGTCCAGGTTCAATTCCCACATTGGGTGGCTTGCAACTGCCTATAATTCCAGCTCCAGAGGGATCCTGCACCTCTGGCTTCTACAGGCACCAACATACACTCACACGCACACAGACATATATATACACATAATTTATAATCTTTAAAAAATTTTAACTCCTAAGCTTAGTTGTATACATAAGGAACCTATGTCCCTCCAAACACATTATTTTGGAGTTAATAAGCAAAAAAGAACAGGAAACAATAAATTCTACCCAAAAAAGTAATTTATACAAAATAAATCAAACTTCTAAAATCTTTTGTGCTTAAAGTACTGCTTGATATTATCTAAACTATTTAGTGCTTTCAAGACTCATGCCCAAGATATGGTTGAAAGAATAATGAACCTAATTTTATATTTTCAAAAGAAATGGCACAATAATTCAGAAGCCACGTTTACTTTGGATACAGGTAAAATGGTTATCCATACCCTTATTCATACCCTCATTAAAAATGTTTTTAATGTACTTATTTTCCATCCCATATAATTATCAGAGGTGAATTTTCCATGTTTTTTTTTTTTTTTTTTTTGTCTTTTCGAGACAGGGTCCCCCTGTAGCCCCAGCTGTCCTGGAACTCACTCTGTAGACCAGGCTGGCCTTGAACTCACAAAGATTCACCTGCCTCTGCCTCCCGAGTGCTAGGATTAAAGGCGTGCACCACCACGCCCAGCTAAATTTTCCATGTTTTAATAGGAAAAAAAGTCTCAAAGACTCAGGGAAGGATTCATGCCTCCATTCAATTCTGTTCCCAGAAAGAGAGGTTTCACACCAAAGTTTTCAACTTGATCTATTGTTCTCATCACCACCATAAATTCCCCAACAGTCTAATAAGATATAAACTGACTTTTATATCAACTAAGTAAATCTCTAAAATTACCCACATAAACTTTTACAACTCTACCTTATAAAGAAGAGGATCTTTGTGGGTTCAAGGCCAGCCTGGTCTACAGAGTGAGTTCCAGGACAGCTGGGGCTACAGGGAGACCCTGTCTCAAAAAGACCAAACAAACAAAAAAAAAAAAGTAAAGAAGAGGTGACAGGGTTTTATGGGTTCTTGCAATATTCTTACCAACTTCTGCTCCAACAATGGACTGGCGGAGAACAAGCTGCTTTGGGAGGGACAGTCTCGCTCTGCTCTCTATTGGGGAGTCAGGAACAAAAGTCACTGGTCCATGATCAGGGCAGTCTGAGGGGTAGGCTCGGTCACAGAGAGTGCACCCTGTCAGGAGCACATTTGAGAGACACAGATGAGTGTAGTTCACATAGGCTAAGATGCTACTTGGTATTAAATGCTAATTACTAAATGCAACTAATATGAAAGTTCTAGTAGAAACTCTGATCAAAGAATCACTTCCTTACAGTAAAATTCAGTTAAGTCCTAATTTTCTTCTTTTCTTTTTTGATGTATCACAAACCTACATGCAGAGAGTACATTCATACACATAAAAAATAAAATTAAAAAAAAAAGTGTGTCTATACATTCATATGCATGAGTGTGCACCTATGTGCAGATGCAGGTGCATATCTTGTGTGTGGAAGCCGAAGTCAATAGTACAGGTTTCCTATTCAGTGTATAAGAATGATTTAAAAAAACAACAAAAAACCAAAAACAAACAAACAAAAAAACCCAACATTAAGCCAGATGTGGTGACACGATGCTTTTAAGATCAGGGCTAGCTTGGTCTACACAGAAGTTCTAGGCCAGATGAAGCTACAGGGAGATCTGTCTAAAAAAAAAAAAGGGGGGGGGATCAAAGTGCAGCTAGGTGGTAACATGAGCCCCTGCACTAAAAATATATACACAATATATACAAGTTATTACTTCATCAAATATATTATTCCTTAAAGTGAGACATACTTTTATATATGGCACCCTAAAGTGTACTTCTGAACTGTAACAGGAATCCAAGTTGACATGTCATTAGTCATACAGAGAAATACAGGTGACACTAGGGCAGCAGAACCTGAGCCAGCTGCATCACCATGCTCTTTCAGTTCAGGTTCAACTGATCACCTAGTTTTGATGACACATTCCTGGGAGGGAGACAGGAGTTTGCAACTTGCTCTTTTGGAGAGCATATAAGATATTTGAAATTTTGTTTTTAGAGAAAGGGTCTCACTATGTAGCCCAAGCTGATCTTGAACTTGAGACCCTCTGCCTCTCTCTGCCCCCCCCTCCCCCAGTGCTGGGATTCTAAGTGTGTGCCATCATGGGGGCTGCAACTCTTGATTTGTTAGCAGCCCTTCTGGCCGCATTGTCAGGTGTTACCTCCTCGTGCTGTCCTCTGTTCTTACTAAAACTTCACGTTTACAAGCTTGGTCTGCCCCCAAATGTTCTTGTGCTCTTCTTCATACTCTCCTTTCTACTAAGGATGGCATTCATGAGTTATTCAATGACTAAGTTCAAACTTTACAAGTTTGTTTACAAAACTAAAATACATAAATACACTTTAAACCCACAGGTACCCAAGTGTCTTCTCCTCTTAAGCACTTTAAACTTTCCAATTGAAATTTGTACTTAAGTTGCACAAAATGTCAATATGGTTTCTTCATATTTAGGCCAAACAGAGTATTACTTCTTAAATTACCACTTGATAAAGATTCTCTGAGATATCAGAATAGAAATCCTTATACCCGACAAGAACTAATTCATCAATGATCTCAAGGGGAATCACCTCCTAACAAGGACATTCCATCATACTGCAAAAAATGTTAGACTTAGATATACAATCAATCAAGTTCAGAGGAGATATTTAACATAATCAGTCCTGGAACTCTGTCCTGGAACTCGCTATATAGACCAAGCTGGCCTTGAACTCACAGAGATCTGCCTGCCTCTGCCTGCCTCTGCCTCCCAAGTGCTAGGATTGAAGACGTGCACCACTATGCCCAGCCCTAAAATCACTTTTTAAAAAGTTAAACACAAAATAACTTCTACATGTATATCCAGAACTTAGAACTTTGTTCCTACAAAACCTTGTACATGGAATGTTCACAGCAGTCTTATTCACAATCACCAAAAAGTAAAAAACCAACCAAAATATACATCAACTGATTAACAGATAAACAAAATGTATACTCGGTCAGCTGTAAAAAAGAAAGTACCACTAAGACATGACAGCATGGATGAGCCACATTATGCCAAAAAGAAAAAAACAGATCATACAATTCCATCAATATAAGATGTCCAGAACAGGAAAATCTAGAGACAGAAAGTTGACGGACTGCCTGAGAACGGAGTAACAAATGAGGAGTGATTGCTGATGGTAGGTTTCTTTGTTGTTCTAACTTTATGTGTCTGTGAGTGCTCCCTGCATGTATGCAAAAGCACCACACGTGTACAATGTCCATGGAGGCCAGGAGGACATCAGCTGCCCTGGAACTGGAGTTACAGCCAGTTGTTAGCTGCCATGCAGGTGTTCATAACCCAGCTGGGGTCCTCTGCAAGAACAGCCAGTGTTCTTAACCACGACTGCTGAGCCATCTCTCCAGCCCCCAATATGAAGTTTCTTTATGTGGTGATTAAAACATTTTAGAATTAGATACTAGGGACTGTCACACAACTTTTGGATATGCTGAACACCATTAAATTGTATATTTTAAAATGTACATGAGAAAGAAAACGAATGACTCAAAAAGATGGAGCAAAGAGCTGAACAGAGACCTCATAAGTGAGGAATTAGAGATGGCTGAAAAACATCTTAAAAAATGTTCAATGTCCTAATAATTAAGGAAATGCAAATTAAAACCACTTTAAGATATTATCTCACTCCAGTAAGACTGGCTAGGATAAAGAAAAGAAATGATACCAAGTGCTGGAGAGGTTGTGGGGAAAGGGGAACTCATCCACTGCTGGTGGGAATGTAAACTCGTACAGCCACTATGGAAAGCAGTGTGGAGAACCCTTGGAAGACTCAAAATGGCCTACCACCTAACCCAGCCATACCACTCCTGGGTATATACCCACAAGACTCATCTTACTGCAGAGATACATGCACAGCCATGTTTATTGCAGCTCTGTTCACAATAGGAAAGAGCTGGAACCAACCCAAGTGCCCCTCAACTGACGAGTGGATAGAGAAAATGTGGCACATATACACAATGGAGTTCTATGCAGCAGTAAAGAAAGATGACATCATGAACTTTGCAGGGAAATGGATGGAACTAGAAGGTATTATGTTAAGTGAAGTAACACAGTCCCAGAAAAACAAACAATGAATGGTATCCCTTATCTGTGGATGCTAGCGCCAATTACCTAGTTGTAAGTATTTCTTGTGCAGGGCTCCTTGAGCTTTTGTCCAAGTATTTGGGAGTGGTGCATATTGGAAAGAACAACAGAAAAGACTGCATCAAAGAACTGACTGAAACAGTGAACTGCTAGAAATAGTCAACTTCTGCATCGAGAATTTTGAGAGAGACTGAGAAAAAGATGAAAAACATGTTTGGCAGAATGCATGAGCTCTGGTGGGGTTGGGGGGTAAGGAGGGGGACACGGGTCTAGATTTGATTTGTAATGTAATCTTGTATAAAAAAAATACTACAAAGTTGTAATAACCAAAATAGCATGGTACTGGCATAAAAACAGTCACATAAGCAAAGTGGAGAAGCAAGAAATAAACCATGTATTTTTACCCCTCCTAAAAAAATAAAATAAAATGTACACGTACGCTACTCTCTCTCCTTATAAGCCTTATACTAATTGCACTTGAACATTATAAACCTGTGGCTTTAGAGGCTAATACAGAGGGCTCCTCGATTGGCTTCTGCGGCACCCTTCCATCCTGGGTTCCCTCCTGCTGATTACTCTATCGGGAACCTCTTCCATTGTGGGTACTTCTTGACTCTCTTCCCATTCTCTTCTCATTTCACTTTTTTGGAGGATCTTTTTGAGACAGGGTCTCCATTTAGCCCCAGCTGGCCTTTAACTCACAGAGATCGTCCTGCCTCTGCCTCCCGAGCACTGGGAGTAAAGGGGTCTGCCACACCTGGTTTCATTCCACTCTTACTGTCATTTGTCCTACTGCCACGGCCACAGTTACTATCTTTGTCATCTTCCCTTGAGCTCAGACTCAACTTTCCAATACACATCTCTACTGAGCATCTTTCACACTAAATCAAAGTCTAAAATGGACTCACCATCACACCAAAAGAATTGAATCTTCACCTTTCAGCATACTGTTTGTTAACTTGGTTTCTCATGAAGGAAACCAGCTTTCTCCTTGGCACACCTTATCCTGCCCA
The DNA here is from genome assembly GCA_009823505.1 of Rhizomys pruinosus. Lineage (NCBI taxonomy): Eukaryota > Metazoa > Chordata > Mammalia > Rodentia > Spalacidae > Rhizomys > Rhizomys pruinosus. The sequence goes on along the minus strand of VZQC01011667.1, from coordinate 2,030,228 downwards.
CAGGCTCTACTGATTTCTCTGTAAATGTCCTACTTTCTTCATCTTTGGTATCCCTACTCTAGGTCAGAAATTCATCACCTTTGCTTAAATTTCCACATCACCTTCCTAACATGCTTGCCTCACACTGCAGCAGAATCCCAAAGTCAGTTTTTTTTTTTTTTTTTTTTGGTTCTTTTCGAGACAGGGTCTCCCTGTAGTCCTAGCTGTCTGCTCCAAGTCAGTTTTTATTCCTTAAAATCCTTCACTGGTTTTAGAAACCGGTGTGCTTTACTCCTTCCTCTGTGTGTCACCAGGTCAGCCCTTTCCCTCACCCCATTTTTATGCTCCAGCCATCCTGAGACCATTCATGATTCTTTTTTTTTTTTTTTTTTTTTTGGTTCTTTGAGACAGGGTCCCCCTGTAGCCCCAGCTGTCCTGAACTCACTCCATAGACCAGGCTGGCTTGAACTCACAAAGATCCGCCTGCCTCTCTCCCACGTTTTTTTAAAGTGTGCGCCACCACGCCCGGCCCTTTTTTTTTTTTTTGGTCTTCATGATTCTTTTAGTTCTAGGCACTTACAGGTGTCTCCTGTCATCTGTTAACTGCCTCCATCTTCCCTGTCCTCACAGTCCTTACTATCATGTATGCAGCTGCCTTCTGTGGATAATCTGCCCTGACCCTTCCACAGCCTAGTTAGTTAGCTGGTCTTCAGGGCACTCAAGCACCCTGACCCTTCCACAGCCTAGTTAGTTAGCTGGTCTTCAGGGCACTCAAGCACCCTGACCCTTCCACAGCCTAGTTAGCTGGTCTTCAGGGCACTCAAGCACCCTGACCCTTCCACAGCCTAGTTAGCTGGTCTTCAGGGCACTCAAGCACCCTGACCCTTCCACAGCCTAGTTAGCTGGTCTTCAGGGCACTCAAGCACCCTGACCCTTCCACAGCCTAGTTAGCTGGTCTTCAGGCACTCAAGCACCCTGACCCTTCCACAGCCTAGTTAGCTGGTCTTCAGGGCACTCAAGCACCCTGACCCTTCCACAGCCTAGTTAGCTGGTCTTCAGGGCACTCAAGCACCCTGACCCTTCCACAGCCTAGTTAGCTGGTCTTCAGGGTACTTAAGCACCCTGACCCTTCCACAGCCTAGTTAGCTGGTCTTCAGGGCACTCAAGCACCCTGACCCTTCCACAGCCTAGTTAGCTGGTCTTCAGGGCAACTTTTTTCTTTTCATCTATGTATGTCACCAAGATTAGCTCCATCTAGTTTTACTCCTGTAATGCTCTATTTTGGAAGCCTTAGGAAAATATCTTGAATAATTTCAGGCTAAGCTTAAATCTGTAAAACACAGACATGACTACCTTATGTCTTTTCAGGAGAGGCTGAAGGAGCCAATAAATGTGCATATATTATTCAGCTTGAGGAAAAAATACCAGATTAATAAAAGGCCAGTACAAGGGCAAAGAAAAATTCCAAAGTGAAATTATTTTCTAGACTCTCTTAATGTCAGACTCTGACAAAAACTAGTAGGGACAATAGCCTTTTAAACCCAGCATTTCTGAAAGAAAGGCTAAGCACACTCACAAATTGTAAACAAGGTTGCCATGTTTTCCTTGTTTGAATTGGAGTCTTCCATTTGCAGTGAAGGTGGTACAAAAGACAGACTGTCTGAAGATACATCTACATGACCTGTCCCCATAGCAACCTCCTGGGTGATGGAGGAGACAGCCACAGGTTCTAGGCTGAGGCCAACTTCATGGAGGGAAACAGACTCTAGGGAGGCGAGGTTGTGTGAGGTAGAGAGTGCCACGCTTACAGAATTGGTGCTCATGGCCACAGTGTGGATGGAGTCACTGAGGGCACTGTCAGACATCCCGTTGACCCGATTTGCAATGTGGTCTGTCTCCATGACCACAGGAAGCTCCAGACCATTCCCGTGAATGGGTATCACACCACCATGTCCTACAGTGTCTGCTGTGAGGTTGTTGCTCACAGAATCCACAGAGAGAGGTTCATGACTTCTGGAGCCATTTGGGATCTGGGAATGTTCGCCTGCAACACCATCCATCGTAAGCTCCTCTGCCATTCCATCTGTAGAGATTGGGCTGGTAACCCTAGAAACGTTCTCCATAGTAATCGCTGTGTCCAGTGCCACATCATGGCCATCATTAGGATGAAGACTTTGGGCACCATGTGTGTTCACAGAACGAGAGTCTACTGAAACAATGCCTAGTTCTAATCCGACATTTCCATTGGACTGATAGGGATCTAGCGCTGAAGGATTGTTGGTGATTGATAATGCTGTATTACCATCGACGTTTAGAGAGTTGGGGTGGATGTACTGAGGAGGTGGTCTGTCAGCCAAATAAGATAAAATGCCTGAGGAAAAGAAAAGATGAGATATTAGAGGTATTTAGCACATTGTTAAATATTTTAAAAAACCCAAGTTCTAGAAGCTATTTTCCTTACATAGTTTAGCTGACATAACCTGCTGCTTCAATTTAATGTCTATACTTTGTAATCGAGTTTTCCCTGTGAAAGCCAAATCTTAAACACATGAAGCTGACCTTTAACTAAACTGACTAAAAATAATTTAAATGCAACCTCTAATATTTACAAGATTGTATTGAGTCTTAAGATCTAAAATTTTTGCTAAAAAAAAAAAAACAGTAAAATGATTTAAAAGCAGAACTTCTGTTAGAATTTCTGTTGAGGTTTAACTTTTTGGCTGTCAAAATATGTTAAACTATTCAAAATAACCAAAATGTTCCAATTTTACTGAAACTTCACCCCCACACGTTGAGGCTCAAACCCAAGGCCTCAGACATACTAGTTAAGAGTTCTACTGCTGCCGGGCATGGTGGCGCACGCCTTTAATCCTAGCACTTGGGAGGCAGAGGCAGGCGGATGTTTGTGAGTTCAAGGCCAGCCTGGTCTACATAGTGAGTTCCGGGACAGCTGGAGCTACAGGGAGACCCTGTCTCAAAAAGACCAAAAAAAAAAAAAAGAGTTCTACTGCTAAACTATAACCTAAACCTACATGTTTGTGCTTCTAAGGATGTGGTGGGATGGCCTGCTAATGGAAAATAAAAACTGAAGCATCCCTGCAGAGTATATCTATGAATCTCAGAAGAAATGGTTTGTCTTGCACAAGAAAAATTCTTAGCACATTCTTCCCTGAGCGTATTTTGTAAATATACCCAAGACAGTCACAAGAACATTAGCTACAATGGTAGTAAAACCCAGAGAACAACCTGTACAACAATAAAGTCAGATGTAATAACCATTAAATGTCTACTCAGCACAACTGTTTAAGACACAAGCTAGTCTGAACTTCCAATCTTCCCTACCTCAGCTTGCCAAGCACAGGGATTACAATGGTATACCATTAAAAAGAACAATTATGAAAACCACATCATAGCAGGGGAAAATACTAAATAAAAAAGACATACAATTGTAAAGAAAGTATGATTTTATTTTGTTTTGCCTTTTTGAGACAGGGTCTCCCCGTGGCCCCAATTGTCTTGGAACTCAATATGTAGACCAGGCTGGCCTTGAACTCTGAGATTCATCTACCTGCCTCTGCCTCTTGAGTGTTGGAATTAAAGGTGTGCACCACTATACCCGGCAGAAAGTATGGTTTTAATTATGAAAAAGTTATAACCAATGCTCAAAAATAAAGGACAGGAAGGAAGTACACAGAAAGATGGTTGAGAAGACCCCGTGGCCCCCTTTCTTCCTATTTGCTAGATATTCTGAGGAGTTTTTGTAACAGAACAAAAAGTCAACAATTTTTTAAAAAAATTATGACACACATAAGGACAGTTAGTAAACTACAGAATTAAAAACACTGAATCAATATTCAGTGCATGTAATTCGGCTCGAAGAAAATACAGATTAATAAAAGGACAGTACAAGGGCAAAGAAAAATTCCAAAGTGAACTTATTTTCTAAACTCCCTAATGTCAGACTCTGACAAAAAGTAGTAGACTTTAAAAATACAGACTTAAAACTCTACCATAGGGGCTGGAGAGATGGCTCAGTGGTTAAGAGCACCGACTGCTCTTGCAGTTCGATTCCCAGCACCCACATGGCGGCTAAGAACCATCTTTAAGCCAGACGTAGTGGTGCACGCCTTTGGTCCTAGCACTTGGGAAGCAGAGGCAGACAGATCTCTGTAAGTTCAAGGCCAGCCTGATTTACAGAGTGAGTTCCAGGCCAGCTGGGGCTATAGGGAGACCCTGTCTCAATAAATAAATAAATAAATAAATAAATAAATAAATAAATAAATAATCAAGTGCTCTCTTCTGGCCTCTGTGGCTGCCTGCATGTACAAGGTACACATACATACTCAAGTACACACATACAAATAAAATAAAATAAAATAAAATAAAATAAAATAAGAAATTAAGTCTCTGAAAAACTGGACAAAAATAAAAGAAGTAAACAATTAAAAACAAAACAAAACAAAACAAAACAAAAAAACCCTCTACCATAGGGAGCTGAGGAGACAGCTCAGCTGGTAAAGTCCTTGCTATGCAAGTGTTAGGACCTGAGTTCAGATCCCTGGCACCCACGTAAATGCCAGGAGAGCATTAGTGGCCTGCCTACACAGGATGCAGAGACAAAGGATCCCTGAGCCAAGCTGGCTATGCTAGCTGCATCGGCAAGCTTCCAGTTCAGTGAGAGCCCGGACTCAATGTATAAGGTGGAGAGCAACTGAGAAAGGTAACTGACACCAACCTCAGGCCACCCCGGCATGTGCATCCATGTGCACCTGCATCCTGTGTATGCACACAAATACACATACACACATGCATGCGTACTATGCACACACATAGATGGAACCTGTAAACATAAACGAGGCATGGTGGGGCACTCTTCCAATTCCAGCACTGGGGAGGCACAGACAAGAGGCCAGCCTTGCCCACACAGCAGGCTCCGGGACTAAAAAGAAGGCACACACACACACACACACACACACACCAAAAAAACAAAACCAACAACAAAAAAACCCCTCATGCCTGTAATGTGGAAGTGGAGACACGAGGAGCAGGAGTTCGAGATTATTCTCAGATACACAGTAAGGATGGAGCTCAGTGCTAAGTGCCCTGTTTGCATTCATGAGTTCAATGCTACCACTCCCAAAAATTAAAAAAATAAAGACCAAGCCAACAAGATTCTGGTGGAGAAAGGAAAAAACTTGTTTATATACAATGTGCTATATGTACATTCTAAGTATATGAGCTGTCAACAAACAAGAGATTCCGATCCAATAATAACAGAGAAAAAGATGTTAATTCAGATTTCCAAAAACTGAGGTCAAATTTGGCTCTATTTCCCCATTGAGTAACTACAAAACTTACCAGGTAGAATGGTTCTGAAGTAACTGCTCTCCAGGTGAGGGTACGGCGGTGGAGGTAGGGTGTAGTTTCTTTCAGGTAACCCACACATCACCCCTCGATCTCCAATGCCCATGGGGAGCATCAGAGACAAGGCAGAAGGCAGAGAACTCAGGGAAGGACCCAGGTTTGGAATTGCCACTGGGAGACCTTGAAAACACATTTTTTTTTCAATTAAAAGATCAACATTGTAAAACCACTGGCTAAACTTGAGAGTTTAAGACAAAAACCTCACCTTAGTAACCTTTCATTTTCATATCCCAAGCCACCATTGTCAATACTTTACAGCAAAACCCAATAGCCTAGTTCCCAAATTTGTTCTCAAATGGTCTGGCTATATAACCCAGGCTGGCCTGGTACTCCCAACCCTCTTCCTAAGGCTCTGGAATATTGGGTTTATAGATGTGGGTGACTACTCTTGGCTCTCAAGGTTTTTTTTTTTGGTGTGTGTGTGTGTGTGTGTGTGTGTGTACACACACGCGTGTGTACACACCACTGGTCCCTATCAAGTTAGTTTTAATGTGCTAAGTAATGGGGGATGGAAAGATGGCTTAGGGGTTCAGAACACTGCTCTTCACAAGACCCAAGTTTGGTTCCCTGCACCCACAGGGCGGGTAACAGCCATCCTCAGTTCCAGTTCCAGGAGATCCGATGGTTTCTTCTAACACAGGGGCACTTACACACATGCAGGCAATATACTCATACACAAAAAATAAAAAATATAAAGTGCTAAGTAACCTGATCTTCCAGTTGTATTTCTCCTAAATATCAAAATAATTAACAACCTAGTTTTTTTTTCCCACTCAGACTGCGTTCTCTCCCTCTACTCTCCTGGAGAAGAGAAGAACGATCATCAATGGCAGTGGCAGCTGCAGTAAAGCAACACCAAGAGCCGGCTTCACGCTCAGGAGGTCTCCTCCTTGTGGTTTCGGGTACTCTACACAGTCAGAGAAACTTCTCTAGTAACATACTATAGAAATGATCCCTGAAAGTATAGTATTTTTTTTTTTTTTGGAAGTGTACTCTTAACAACCTAGTTTTTTAAAAACAGGCATGCCTTTAATCCCAGCACTCGGGAGGCAGAGGCAGGCAGATCTCTGTGAGTTCAAGGCCAGCCCGGTCTACATAGTGAATTCCAGGACAGCTTGAACAGCAGGGAGACCCTGTCTCGAAAAGACCAAAAAAAATTTATTATTTTTGTTTTATGTGTATAAGTGTTTTTCCTTCATGTATGTAAGTCACCACATGTGTGCAATGTCTGTAGAGGCCAGAAGAGGGCGTTGGATACTCTGGAACTGGAGTTACAGATGGTTGTTAACCACCATGTGGGTACTGGAAATCGAACCCAGTTCTCTAGAACAGCAAGTGCTCCTAACCACTGAGCCATCTTGCCAGTCCTCACGCTCAGTTTTTTAAATGCAACAAGTGAAAGTAAAATTATTCTTATGCACGCTTCTGCCCCTGATTTCAAAAGTAACAGACATCATTAAAAATTAATGATGTCCGGGGCTGGAGAGATAGCCTAGCATTTAAGAGCACCNAGAGATGGCCTAGTGGTTAGGAGCACCGACTGCTCTTGCAGAGGACCTGGGTTCGATCCCCAGCACCTACATGGCAGCTAAGAACCGTCTTTAACTCCAGTTCCAGGGGAATCCGACACCCTCTTCTGACCCCCACGGCATTGAACAACATGGGTACACAAACCACATGCAGACAGTACATTCATACACATGCAAAAATTGCCGGGCATGATGGTGCACACCTTTAATCCTAGCACTTGGGAGGCAGAGGCAGGCAGATCTTTGTGAGTTCAAGGCCAGCCTGATCTACAGAGCAAGTTCCAGGACAGCTGTGGCTACAGGGAGACCCTGTCTCGAAAAGACCAAAAAAAAATAAATAAATAAAATTTAAAAAAACAAAAAAAACCTTCAGATGCTAAGCATGGTAGTCTATTACTAGAATCACAGCATTAGGGAGGCTGAGGCAGAACTGTGAATTTGAGGACAGCCTGGGTTACATAGTGAAAATGTGTCTAAAAACAAATCATGCATAGATATGATCATGTATGAACATACCTGAATTTAAAGTTAGCTGTTCATCTGCCTGTACGTGCACCCTTAGTCCTCTGTATATATAAAGTCAGACGTAAATCTGTACATGCACCCTCAGTCTTTGTGTGTCTGTGTTTAGATGTAAACCTGTATGCACATCCTTACTTCTCTGTACATATGCTGTACATCACAATCAAGAAAGTCTAAGTCTTGGATTTGTTTGCAAAACATTTAAATGACTCAGTGTGATTAAATTAACTATCATAATGAACAAGACCCCACCGTGGACAGTGCTGATGTGCATATTTTGCCAGGGGTAATATTCATGGATGTTCTCTCTTTCTCTTCTATTTTATATGTATGAGTATTTTGCCTGCATGTAAATGCACTCTCACAGGCCAGAAGAGTGTTGGATCCTCCGAACTGGAGTTATGGACAGTTGTTTGCTGCTGTGTGGATGCTGGGAATCAAACCCAAGTCCTCTGCAGGAGCAGCCAGTGCTCTTAAATCTCTCCAGGCCTTGGGGTAATATTTTCTAACAATTTTCTTCTTCTTAATAAGTATCCCTTAAAACAATGAGATAAGCAGATGGACTTACAACTTTCTTTTTTAAAGAAAGGGCCTTATGTGGCCCAGGCTGGCCTTGAACTCCTGATCTTCCTGCCTATGTCTCCCAAATGCTGGGATTACAGAGCAGAATTACAACGTGCCCCACCATGCCTAGCTCTTTAAAATTTCTTTTGTAGCCTTCTAAAAAAGAGAGTAAAGAGCTACTGATTTCAATGAATCCAGTTCATGAATTTTGCAAATTTAGGAGGCTAATTCTCTACACAACTATTTAAATATTTTTACATTTATATAAAATGCTCCAAAACACTAACTACAATTTTCATAAAGTCCAATACAACATTATAATGCTACAAATCCTTAAGAATCTATAGCTTACTCATTTTTCATTTCAGTAAGAAAGCAAAACTAGACAGTAACAGGACTTTCCAAGCCAGGTACGATGGTGCACATCTGTGATCCTAGCACTTGGGAGGTGAAGCAAGATCAGGAGTTCAAGGTCATCTGAGGCCAACCTGGACCACATGACACTTTGTCTCAAAAACAAAATAACAAAGAGTCGGTGTGTTAAGGTGTGAACTAGTTAGGAAAAATAACCTTTGCTTTCCTGTGCTTCTCTCTGAAGAGGCGCCCTCGGGACTCCACGTAGGAGCTCCACCTCTGGCATTACTTTCCCCTAATTCTAGGCTTCGTACATTCCAACAATTGTTCAGTTTCCAATCTTGAAGAAAGCAAGCTCAGTTCTCAATGTTTTGGGAGACTAAGTAAATTTAACCTGTCCTCTTCTATGGAGGGACATGATGCTAAGGTGTTACCACATGAGTGTGAGAAGCCTGACAAAATACCAAGTCAATTCAGCCCTAGACAAAAGGCTACTAGCCCATCAGGCCTAGTTCCTTTCTTCACTCCCCAAACCATTCTAGGGTCCATTCAGAACTGAACGCAATGGAAGTACTGAAATGCAGTGGCTCTCCCTGCCCACTCACCTGGGGCAGGGATGGCACTGTGAGTGGGTGAGGCAGCCAGCCCCAGGTGACTTCCCGAGACTGGCAGAGCGTTGCTCACAGAGGATGAAGTCAGCTGATCCATCCCCACTGGACTCAGGTTCATTTCATTCATCCTAGGAAAGAGCACACACAAAAAGCAACCACGCTAACTACGCATTAGAAGAGCCAAGAATCTGGGAATGAGGAAAGGAGACCTGACCACCTTGGCTAACTTTTATGTTCATGAACCCTGAAACTGCAAGGAACTCTTATTTAGAGATTAATTAATTCATGTCAGTGTTACGTACCATAAACAGGATTTGAATCTAGCTTGTTTCAAATCCTACACACACCATCCAAAGGCAAATGCAAGTCTACAATCTAGAGACCTAGCCATGGTGGTTTTAAAAAAAAAGTATTACCGAACTGTCATAGTAGCTACTGTCTCCAATTGGCTTGTTATCTTAAATCAGTAGTTTTAAGTACTCAAAATATTTTCACTAATCTTTTATACAGGGAGTAAAAAGTGACCCTGGGTCTGATTCAGATTATCAGGAGTGTGAAGAAGCACCATATATTCCCTAGTATTCTTAAAATCTGTGCCAGTACCTTATTAAACAAAATTTTATTTTTTTATACTTTTTTTATTTCATTTTTTTAAACAATAAGTAATAAGTTATGAGTACAAGCATCCTTCATGTAAAACCAATTTGCAAGCAGTTGTGCCCAAACCCACTCAGCCCAAGGCATCCAGCTGGAGGGACTTGTTAAACAAAATTTTAATATTCTCGAAAAGACCAAAAAAAAAAAAAATTTTAATATTCTCACACTGATTCTGCAAAGTAAGGTGGACAAGGAGATTAAGGCTCAAAGAGGATATAGCCTTTGCCCCAAATTAGAACAGTTCAATGAATGGGGCATAAGCCATTCTGCAAAGGACTGCCAAAGCATACAGAAATCTTTTTTAAAATGCACAGATCATTTCTAGCAGGTTGAAGAATCAAGGACTCACTTTCTCTATACAATCCATCTTGCAGTGACAGGAAAAAGATTAATGCCAATATGAACAAGCCATTATCAGAGGTTGTTATAAAAAATGATTAGCTGGGGCTGGAGAGATGGCTCAGCAGTTAAGAGCACTGACTGCTCTTGCAGAGGACCCGGGTTTGATTCCCAGCACCCACATGGCGGCTAAGAACCATCTTTAACTCCAGTTCTAGGGGAATTCGACTTCTGATCCTGATGCCCTCTTCTGATCTCTGAGGCATTGCACAACATGGGTGCACCAACCTATGAGTACAGTCATACACATAAAAAATAATTTAAAAAAATTAAAAGAATTTGCAAGTACTTTAGATTTTCAGAACTGAGAGAATTGTGAAACCCTGCTGTTCGTTTAGTGCAATACAATAAAACTTAAAAAAAGAAAACCTTAACCCCATATCACATAGTCAGAAGTACAGTTGAGTTTTGAACTCAGATCTAATTTAAGAAGCCCAACCTGTTAACCACAGTAACTAATTACAAATAAAACACAACTGTTTTGCCTTTTACACAGTTTTATTCACATTCAGATCTGGCTAAACTGTGGGATAAAGTCTCACACAGGCTACTTTGTTGAATTACCCTATTATCCAACAGGCCCTCATCTTATAAAATTAGCTCTCAGACATCCACTAGATCCACAAGGCCAGCCTAGTAGGGTATCTTGTGTAGAATAGGCAGTGAAATGTTTTTTAATCTGGTGAAGCACTGCCGAGTCATCACTTAACCAAGACAGCTAGACCACAAGACACATGAGGTATGGCTATCTGAAGGACAACACATCAACAAAAGTATTTTTACTCCAGAAAAAAAATGCACAACTCCTTGTAGACTAAAGAAACCATAGCTCTTTAATTTTGAAAGTTTATGGGCTTCAGCTGATTTAAAAGACTTCTCTAACTTCACAGCTACAGCCATGACCTAAACAATCACATGAACCATAAAAGCCCACAACATGTTACAATAATTTTTTAAAGGTCTGCAGTTTCAACTCCTGTTTTGAAAGCTCCTGAATGTTCAACTATGTGCCTAATGTCAAAAATCAAAATCAGTGTAAACCCTGGGCTCTCTCAAACCAGTTCAAACAAGACTTTAATGTCACAGGCTCAGCAGATTTCTGCCTTGTTGTGAGTCATAGATATGTGATGACCTCAGCAGAGAGCACTGCCTCCCAAAGGATTTACTCATTCTAAAGCGCATATGACTTGTCCTCCATCTTTCTCAGACCAGATTCTAAGAAGCAATCTAGGAAGAGGACTAAAGTCGACATATAACACTCTGGGGTTTATAGCTGACCAACATAACCATTTGCTAGGTGCGGGTCTCACAGTTTTCTTCTAATGGCTAACTACATCCGTGTCTTTGGTCTGCGTCTGTCCTGTGTGGGAATAGTGCCTTTACGACCAGCAGGAAGCTGCAGAGTGGACGCGATCTCCGCACTCCATCATCCCAGTCTACTAAAAGCGATGGTGACCCAAAAACAGACCGCTAAAGTGCCAAACGCTCAACTCTAACGACCGGAAAAGGTGTCATCAGCTAATAATGAATGTGAAACTCGGGATAGCAGAAGGAGCTTTCATGCCAAGGGCCACGCTGGGGATTGTTTTGTTCCGTTGCGGAGCTAGAGTCCATCTGCAGATCTCTCCCGACCCTGTCGACGGCACCCAAACAAAGGCGTCGGCCGGGCGGGCTCTCGGTCTTCCTCCTACGTCCTCACCTGTGCCGCGGCGCGGGGCCCAGCGTCAGAGAAGAGCGCTCCCAGCGCGGGGCCGCGGGCTGGGCGTCCCGGCGTCACGTGCTACCGCATGTCGCTCACCGGCGCGGCCCGGGCGCGGCCGCTCCTCCTAGCGCCGCCCGGGCCGCGCGACTCCTCCGATCGCCGGCGGCCGCGCTCCCCGCCGCGGGCCGGGCATGCTGGGGTCGCCCGGGGCTGATCCTCCGGAGGCGTTGGCCGACCTGAGTAGAGAAGAGCGGTCACCAAGGCGGCCTGTTCTCGCCGGCGCACATCCCCTCCCAAGGACCGGGCCCCAGGCCGCCCTCGCCCTCCCGGCCGCGATGCCCACCTGAGGGCCGCGCTGGGGAGCGCCGGCCCCGCCCCTTGGCTCTTCATCCGTCCGGAGCTCCGGCCGAGCGCCCTCCCCGCCCGGGACCCGCGCCTCGCAGGCCTTTGCCCTAACGTTTCCCGCCCCACCCAGCCCGCCGCCGCCTCAGGGCCGCACCCTCCGCGCCGCGTTTCCGGCTCTTCAGCCACTGGGCACGCCTGTGCCCCGCCCCCGTGCGTGAGGCCTGCCCCGTGCGTGAGCCCCGCCCCCTTGCGTGAGTCCGCCCCCTTGCGTGAGTCCGTCCCCTTTCTTGAGGCCTGCCCCGAGCCTGAGCCCCCCTCCTGCGCTGGGCTCGTCTAGGTCTGATCCCCGTGCGTGGGCCCCGCCCCCGTCGGTCCACCCTGACCAGTTGCGTAGGCCCCGGAACTGGGCCCACCTGAGCCCTGCCCCAGTACGTGAGCGCTGGGGTGGGGCGGAAGAAACCGATACGCCTCGCACGTGCGCACCGCAGGGACCTCAGGCCAGAGGGGCCGAGTTTCCAGACGCTGGGCCTGGAGCTTCATGCCTCATGCCCGCCTCCACCGGCTGGAGCGCAGAGAGTCAACCCACTGCTAGGTGGTCAGAACTGCTGAGCAGGCTGGAGGTGCGTTCTGAATCCGCAGTGTCCCAAACTTTAGATTTCGGTCATAAAGGCATGTCTTCAGGTAGGGAAGCATGGATCCGCATAGTTCACAAAATTTGAAATATAAGGCTCTGAAGCACAGGAGGAATTGGAATATCCGTTTGAAACGTTTTCACCGCGTTACACCTGAAGGCTACCCAGTTTCCTTGCTCCCTATCAAAATTGGCAGCTTTAGGATTTGTGCAAATTTCCTTCCACTTCTCTCTTTGCCCTTCGTTCCCTATTGCATTGCCAGGCACAGTGGTAAAACACCAGAGTGTGGGGAATGCTGTCAAGGAAGATGGCAAGCTCATCACCCTGCCTGGTAGCCAGCTTCTCTGCCTGGCACAGCAGCCGACCCAGGAATTCCTCCTTTCACCCAGGAGGCATTTCTTTAACTGCATGTCAAACACAGTGGCACAAGACACATTTCAACAGCCTACAGTTTGTGGAAACTCGTAAAGCTGGAAAATTCAATCTAATGTGTATAGGGCAGAGGCCCGCTCGACCTTTAGGACTAGGGCAGGAAGTGGGATCAATTTCTGTGTTTTCCTTGGTTGACCTCCCAGAAGAAATACTTTCTGGATGAAGGAAGTTATTGCTGAACATCAGTGAAATTCTATGACAATCCGGGCTACAAGGAGACCCTGTCTCAAAATAAAATAAATGTAATAGAAGAAGAAAGACAAAACTTCTAGGAAAGGATTTAATATGTTTGATTGCATTAAAACTAAATTTTGCCGGGTGTGGTGGCGCACTCAGGAGTCAGAGGCAGGCGGATCTTTGTGAGTTCAAGTCCAGCCTGGTCTACAGAGTACAGAGTGAGTTCCAGGACAGCTGGGGCTATAGGGAGACGCTGTCTCAAAAAGACCAAAAAAACAAACAAACAAACAAACCCCAAGAATGGCATGCCTAACTGGCCTAGAACCACTTTGGAGGCAGACACAGAAAAGCAGTTCGAGTTACAGCCCTGTTAGACTGCAGTATGTGGGGACCACAAAGGAAAGGCAACAGGGGCATCTAAAACTGGGTACCTCTAATACTTTATGGAATTTATTTATTTATTTATTTATTTATGCTACAGTGTGCATGCGAAGGTCAGAGGACAAGTTGCAGGAGTTGGTGCTCTACCGTGTGAGTCTCCAGGAATTGAGCTCAGCTTGTCAGGCTTGGCAGCAAGTTATATTTACTTGCAAAAGCCACCTTGCAGGTCCCATTTTATTTTATTTTATTTTATTTTATTTTATTTTATTTTTTATTTGCATATCAGGGCATTGTAAATGTTACATAAGTGCTCATCCCCAGAACTTCTTTTTTAATATTTTAATTGAGAGAGAGAAAGAGAGAGAGTGAGGATGTGTAGAGATCGGAGGACAACCCTGGGTGTCTGTCCTCGTCTCCCCCCCGTCTGAGGCAGGCTAGCTGGCCCATGAGCTCTCAGGGACTCTGTGTCTCATGTTGCTGTAGGAACATGGGTTACAGACATGGACGTAACACTGGGTTTCACACGGGTTCTGGATGTCTAGGCTCTCTGGTCCTTATACCTGCGTATGAACTGCTTTACCCACCGAACCAGACCCTAGTCATCTGCCCTATTTAATTTTTTTTTGGTCTTTTTGAGGCAGGGTATCCCTTTAGTCCCAGCTGGCCCGGAGCCCATCCATTGCACTTGGGATGTGCTGACCCCTGTGATTTCCCCAAATTCGGAAAAGTTGACTGCATAATTTGTGGTAGTGGAGGACTGCGTTCGCGCTCTCCCCTATAAAAAAAAAAAATTCTAAATAGCCCAGCTGGAGTGACTACTCCCGTTTCTCCTCAGCCTCAGTGATTTCTCCTCTGCCTATGTGAGTCCACTTCATTTTTCACCTACTCTGAGAGAATCTTTCCACTGGGTTCTGAAAGTGGCCACCCTGAGCTGGGACATGGCTCTGCCAGTTCCTGGAACTGGGTGTTGTTGTTGTTGTTGTTGTTNGAGAATAAAAAAAAAAAAAAAAAAAAAAGCCCAGTTCTAAGTATTCTTGGAGGTATACCAAATAAGAATCTTGATCTAGGCAGCCTTATATGAAGGCATGCTAAGCTGGAGAGAAACTAGGTCAAACTGACTTTAAGGTCAGGATCTGACCATTTTTCTTACGTTAGTTTTAAAAGTCCTGTTTTAAAAGTTCTTTCTGCTTTGTGACTTTCCTGGAGAGACATAAAAGAAATCTATTTACCCCAAATAGGGAAGGAGAAGACAGACCAAAGAAAGATCCCATCAAGTCCAGCTAGGCAAATAAAGGAGTTTATTGTGACTTACAGGAACACGGGCAACTCATGGGTAGCTGTAACAGAAAAATCTAACCTTCTGGTTAATTCTCTCTCTCTCTCTTTCTCTCTCTCTGAGACAGGGTCTCATATAGCCTAGACTATCCTTGGCTCCTTGCTATGTAGCCAAGGCTATGAATTCCTGATCAACTTCCCAAGTGCTAGGATTACAGATGTTTATCACCACATCTAGGTAATTTTTTTAACCTGTTACATCTTTAGATTACACCTTGTACTGGGGCAGGAGAGAGTGGTGACTGGAATCTCAGAGGAGGGTCTTGTGATCCTCTCTCCTTAAGAAAGAATGTTTTCCCCATTACAATAGACCTAGCCAAGCACTGCTGTTCTATGTATTCTGTTGCCTTGACTATGACCAGGGGCTACTGTGGGTTGTCATAGCCTTCTGCTTCAAAGTGATGCTGTCATGCCAAGCCTGACAAAATGGCTGTACTATACTCCGCAGAGACAAGAATTTATAAGGAGCCGGAAAATCTACTCCAAAAGCTTTGAATGGTAGTAATAAATCTATTGTCCTAATTCAAATCAAGGTGTAATTTAAGTTTTCTATACATTTCTCTTATTTTAAGTCTCATTAGATTGAAAAATACAAAAAAAGTAACATTTATAATGAGTTAAACAGTAGCGAGATCTATAAAGAAAAATAATCACTCTTCCATACCCAGTGGCATCCTTTCTAGGCACCAATGCCAAAAATTTGGTATATTTCTTTCCAATCCATTCTCTGCACCTACACAAACACATAAAGACATTTATATCACCCACCAGGGTGGCAGGGTGGTGCATACCTATAATTCTGGCACTCCGAAGGCTGAGGCTGGAGAATTTTGAATTTAAGGCCAGCCTGGGCTATATAGTGAGATCCTGTTTCAAAAACTAATAGAAAGGTATTAATTATGTCAAATTGTTTTATATCCATACTGTACAATTTGCTTGTCTGAATTTTGCTTAACCTATTATAGATATTTCTGTAAGTTCTTATATATTATTATTTTTAAATTTTTATTTATTTTTTTATGTGTATGAATGTACTGTCTGCATGTAGGTTTGTGCACCCATGCCGCGCAATGCCGCGGAGGTCAGAAGAAGGCGTCAGATTCCCCTGGAACTGGAGTTAAAGACGGTTCTCAGCCGCCATGTGGGTGCTGGGGATCGAACCTGGGTGCTCTGCAAGAGCAGTCGGTGCTCTTAACCACTAGGCCATCTCTCCAGCCCTATCATTACTTTTAATAATAGCATAATAGGGCTGGAGAGATGGCTCAGTGGTTAAGATCACCAGCTGCTCTTGCAGAGGACCTGGGTTTGATTCCTAGCACTTACATGCAGACAATACAGTCATACATATAAAAATAATAAAGTATTTAAGAACTAACAGCATAATAATATGAATTGTCTTTTCACTATGAATGGCCATCCAGATTGTCATCCTCAGCACACCCCTCCCACACATACCCCTCCCACACACACACAACCCACTGTGGAACTCACTCTGTAGCTCAGACAGGCCTTGAACTTTCAGTCCACCTGCCTCAGTTTCCCAAGAAGCTGGGATTGCAGGCCCGCACACCCCCACCCCCCTTTTCAGTTCACTACAAGTGCTGTAGTCAATGCTGAGCTGTGAGTACCTAGAAACCTATCCTGGTGCATTTATTTTGGAACAAAAGGGACAAGATTTCTGGATCAAAGGCTAGGGGTAAAGTACTGTTAATGTCAACCTTTCCTGCCTCCAAAGCTGGAGTGATGTATGCTTCTACCCCTTCCTCAAGTCCTTATCAACCCAGGTTGGGAGCAAACTTCTTAATTTTTGTCAGCTTGAGAATTAAGGTTAAAATCTTTGACTTTGGGCTGGAGAGATGGCTTAGCAGTTAAGAGCACTGGATGCTCTTACACAAGGGGTTCAATTTCCAGCACCCACATGGCCACTAACAACCGTCCATCACTCCAGTTCCAAGGGATTTGATACCCTCTTCTGGCCTCCACAGGCATTGCATGACACAGGTGCACTTACATGCATTCAGGCAAAACTCTGTCACATAAAATTAAAAAAATATATACATATTTTTTCAAAAAATCTTTGACCCATCCAAAAGGCAGCTTGTGGTCTAGAGCTGCCTAGCCTCTAGGCTCTCTCCTAGTAGGCTTTCTCAGTTCCTTTTAAAAATGATGGGAGAGCTCATGATGTCATCCTAAGTCGTTTGCCAGCACAAGCCTCATAGGGAACTACACCTTTTAAAATGTGACTAACTTATGCCTGAAAGGAATAATTATTTCTATTTTATTTGCCTTGATGCAAGTGTTCTTCCAGTTGCTTAGGGCAGATCATTTGGAGTATAAAGAAGCCCAGGATGCTTCAAAAAACATGTCAGGGCGACACCTCTGCTTCCAGGGAAGAGACAGAAGGGCTGGTGGTAAATGGAGGGGGTTTTTGCTGCTCTTGTCTTTAAGTTGGACTTTTCAAGTAGAAGATGCCTTTAATGTGTTGGTTTGCAGAACAGGAAATCTGATTTTCCATGTGATAACACACTGACATTAACCAGTATAGTTGGATTTTTAATGACACTTTCATCTTCAAAGGCTTTTACCAACACAGATGGATTAATTATTCATTTTTGGTTGAGTATTAAAAAGACAATTCTTCAAAACCTATCCTTTCTCCTTGGAATTGGGACTCTCCTGTCCTCAAGGGAGAAAATAAATTTATTTTCTTTTTTAAATAAATACGATGGAAAAATACTCTGTGCTGTGGAAAGATGGTCTTATATCCTGGATGGGATGGAGGCTGGGAGCCAGGACGAAAGGTGTGTTTACAGTAAGCACGCTGGGAAATAACTGGCTACAAGTGTTTGTTACTGTTCAGTCTTTTGATGAGCTTTTTAAAAACAGCAGAGACTTGAAGGGCCCTGCGTTAAACATACATTGGAGCACAGCGTGCAGGTCCTTATATTCGATGCTAAAGTGTGTATATATATATATATATATATATATATATATATATATATTGTTCTTGTTACCTTCAAACCATGTGTAACTTTGTCTTAAAAGATTTGATTCGGGAGAAGAAAACCTCAAGCTCCCCGGGGGGTCCTTGACTTGACACATCTTCTAACCACAAGAGAGCAGTCTTCCCTTTGATGAACGCTTCCCTCCACCTCCTCAGAAATGAAAGAGCAAGCGTTGAGTTTGCAAACACTCTAAAAGCTCTTTCCATTAGACCCGAACGCCGGAAACCACAGGGACAGTCGAGTCTGGATTCTCAAGGAGAAAGCTCGCCTCGACTTTCGCTCCGCAGCCAGAATACTGCAGGTTCTGAGGAGAGATTCTGCACTCCTGAAGGTCCCAGCTCCACAAGAGCCACTCCTGCGGACCTGGAGGGGAACCACAGCACCTAGACAGCATTGGTGGCTCGGGATTTGGGGTCCCGAGTCCAGGAATCCCCTTCGTTCTCCTGAACCAAGATCGGAAAGGACGCACGGGGCTTCAAGTGTGGATGAGACGCGTCTACACCTTTGCCTACCACCTCTGCTCCGAATCTTTATAGAGGCGAAGAGAGCAATGAGCTTGGGAAATTGTGCACAGCTCCCTTGAAGCGTGTTCAGGTACCTTGCTTCTGGACCCAGAGACTTCTCCACAAACAGACTGGGAGGTTTGGATGGACCAGCATCTCGGCTTCTGAGGCTTCAGGTCTGGTCTTTCTGCTGACAGATTCCTCTGCTTGCTTTCCGGCGAAGAATGGAGAAGCGCGCGCCGGCGGGACTGCTGGCTTTGCACGCTCGGCTGCTGCATGTCCCCGCCCGGGAGCCCTGCAGGCTCGCCGCGCGCCTGGACGCGCGCAGACGGCCGTGCCCGCCCCTGCCGCTCGGGGGCGCCGGCGAGCGCTCCTTCCTCCGCCAGCGCAACGAGCGCGAGCGGCAGCGCGTGCGCGGCGTCAACGAGGGCTACGCGCGCCTCCGCGACCACCTGCCGCGCGAGCTGGCGGGCCGGCGTCTTAGCAAGGTGGAGACGCTGCGCGCCGCCGTCGGCTACATCAAGCACTTGCAGGAGCTGTTGGAGCGCCAGGCGCGCTGCCCAGACGGCTCTGCGGGCCCCGCCCCGCCGCGCAGGCCCGACTGCTGCAGCGACGGCGAGTCCAAGGCGTCCTTGGCCGCCTCGCCCTGCAGCGAGCCGGAGGACCGCGGCGGCTAGGGCGCTGTGCTCGCGCTCCGAATCGGGTCTCTGCTCTGGGCGCAAATCTTAGGGGCAAGAAATAAGGGCTTCAGGAGGAATAGAAGGTATTTGGTGTTTGGAGGGTTTTCCCCCATCCTTATTGTTTCCGTGCTTGCTACTCACAGGTGTCTACGGAAACTCTTTTCCTCTATTTCTGAAATGCAAAAGAACCGTCTGAGAAGAATGTCAGAAGAGCACCGTGTTCTAAATACGGACTGCTCTCGCAGAGTACTTGAGTTCGATTCCCAGCACTCACATGGTGGCAACAGCTGTCGTAACTCCAGTTCTTGGGGATCCGACGCCCTCTTCTGAACTCCATGGGCATTGCACGACGCGGGTGCACTTACACACATGCAGGCAATACACTCATACATATTTTTAAATTAAGACCCGTAACAATTACACCTTACCCAGAGAACTCAACACACACACACACACACACACACACGCGTGTACATTCACTCACCCACCCACTCACTCACTCAAAGCAAGCCTTCCTATGAGAGGAACATTATCCCTCATTGTTTCCTCTCATCAATAGCCAGCGGTCCATGAGGTTGGTGGAGATGACTGAGCTGACGCTTGAGAACACACTTGCGGCATCTGCTAGAGTGGCACCGGTTGCCTACTGTGTACCCCGGTGCTAGGAAGGACACTCTGTGTTTGGCACGTGCTGCTTTGTCAGCAAGTGGCCACTTGGAAACTTTATAGCATTTAGGAGGCAAAAAAATGTCCCTTTGGGAAGGACTCCAGACCCTTAGGACGGCCGGTTTCCCGCCCACGGGTTTCAGCCCTGTTTTCCTTGTACTTTTTTTTTTTCTTCCATTCGCCTTTGCAGTTGTCACTCCATCTAGTCTTTGGTTCAGTAAGTGTCGCTGTGACTTTAAAAATAAAAAGGAAATGTGCCTAGTGCCTTTCGATGTTGAACTGGATCTGGGATGGATGTGGGACAAGGAGGCTGGATGGAGCTTGCTAAATGCTCAAACTATTCATTATCCTTGAGGGCTTTCCAGCATATTGGATATTTAACTGTTTTTTTTTTTTCCCCTTGGAAAATACTTATGAATTTAATAGAATTCACTAGATCCTGGTTGACACATGGAGATATCAACTTATCTCTAAAGTTTCCTTCCTCCATCCCTTTCTGTAGTGCTGGGGATTGAAGGTAGGGTTCCCTGCTGAGGGAGTACCCAGCCCTTGGCCTTTGTCCCCCAGCCCTATACTCCTTTTCTAATAAGGCAAATAACTCTTTTCCCTGGAGGTAGCTTGGGTAAAAAGGAGGTGGAGTAGAGGACGGAAATCAGGGAGAACTAACACTGGCGAGTGCTTTCTGGGCCCCATTTCCTGTAATCTCTCACTGGCCCAGAGGCAGAGCTTACCCACCCCTCTTATTTACCAGCAGTGCTCACTAAGGGAAGCTATTATTCAGGGTCTGTCTTTTTGCTGGGACTTCAGTTATGTGATTTTTAACATTTTGTCTCACTTTAATTCTGATATTTGTGGAGTGGGTGTACACATACTATGCTTTAAAACATGGAGTGAAATCAGTTATATACTTTGAGCAGGTCTGTATTGCTAAGGCTGGTTGAGCTGAGTTCTGAGTCCATCTAACCCCACAGCGGAGAACAGCCTTCTCCAGCCCTGTGCTCTCTTCCTCTCCACGGCTAGCTGGACGACCCACACGTTACTTTATCTCTGTTTCCTCATCTCTCCTATTTCACAGGAGACCTGGAGGTAGAAGGCCTTGGTAATCTGAAGGTTCTCACCAATGTAAAACAGAGGAGTTATGTGGACCAAGCCTTGTGAATGTTCTCAGTCGTGTAGAGAGTAAAGCCTGTCTCCTATCTCTAGCAAGAGGTAGGAGACAGCCTCAGTCTTTCAAACCACAGACTAAACCACCTTCTGTTAGGATCTGACCTTCTGTACTCGGGTTCTAGAGGACAAGACTTAATCCCTGGAAAGCTAGGTCCACCCAAAAACAGAACTGCTAATATTTATAATGATTTACAACATGGCTCTCTTATTTCAGGCTGTACAGAACCATACTGTACAATGATTCACTACCAAATTATTCTTTTCTCTTAAGAACTCGGGCCCAGCTAGGTATGATAATGCACACTTGTGATTCCTGCTGGGGCAGGCAGATTGTGAAAAAGAATCAGCACCCAGATAACCTTCCTGCTGGCTTGAAAGAGAAAGTGATCAAGCTGAGCCACAGGGAACCTTCCTGTGGGTTTGTTGAAGGCAGTTGATTCAGGGAAAAGTTTTGGAAAAATAAAAATAAAGTCCTGTCTCAATCGTGCGATCTTTTCAGAGGGGGCAATGGGGCAGTTTTTGTGGGACCTTGCTGCTGGCTCAGGAGGAATGCCGGCCAACCTGGGAATGAGAACGGCCTTTTTATTTTAAATTATACTGTGTGTGTGTGTGTGTGTGTGTGTGTGTGTGTGTGTGGTGTTTGTGTGCATGCATGTGCGTGTGCCTGTGTGTGTGTGTGTGTGTATGCACGTGTGTGGTGTTTGACTATGTACCAGTGGGCCACAGTGCGTATGTCTGGAGGCCAGCCGTGTGGAGTCAGTTCTCTCCTTCCACGTGGGTTCAGGGGCCTGGACTCAGGTGGTCAGGCTTGCAAGGCAAGTGCTTTACCCATGGGGCTTTCAAAGCATTGTTCTTTTCCTGTGATGGAGCACTTCATTAAACATAGAGCATTTGTGCCTTCCCAGCAAACAAAATCAATTCCTACTGCATGTAATGGAAGCGATGGAGTGGAGGGGAGTGTTGTGTGGCAGAATGTAGGAGTGATGACGGAGGAGGCTTCCCTGTCCTTGCAGGTTTGCTATGTTTGCACTGAGCTTAAAAATAATATGCCTTGGTTACACTTCACCGATGCCAGTTTCCTCAGGGTTTATACCCTGCCAGCTGCTGTGATACTCACTCCATCCCTAGTGCAGAGAAGGAAGGTGTGCACTGATCTCCCAGATGTAGTGACTCGAGGTAAGTCCTGGCTTCTGTGGTCTCAGTTCCCCGGGTAGGACAGGTGAAGATTGGATGGCATGACCTTTTAGTCTCTTTCAGTTCTAAAATGCTATTCATCTGATGCATGCCAAGGCCTTCACCTGAGGGAGAAATAAAGCATATCCGATTCCTACCACACAGCACAGTGCCTGTCAGTCTTTGTATTTTTTTTCCCACAAGAATAATCCAGCTTTGGGAATGTAACCTAATTTTCTTTTTTATGTCTAGTTTCTGTTAACCATGCCTATTTTTTGGAGGAAATTTTCTGTCGACTGGAATTTGAACAGTTGCATAAACTGGTGGGAAAATGGACCTGTCGGGTCTTAGTTGGTTGGGCTGAGGAAAGGTAAGTGCGCCACTGCCGGTTCCCCAGCCTTCTCAGTTCCCAGGAGACACTCAGACACAGTGGGGAGTCCAGTCAAGCAGGATCTCACTTTATTGCAAGCAGGGCAGTGACTTATATACAAAACAGCCACAAAAGGCATTTAGGTGGGAAAGCAAATGACCAATGTTCCTGCAGCCCCTCTGACCCTCTCAGGTGGATTGGCGTACACGGCTGACAATTGTAACTGTGCTGTTTGTCCTTATCTTTCCCCAACCAGAGGTTTTGGCAAACCCGGGTCCCTCCTCCTCTACCTCCCCTCAGCGCCATCTTGACCTGGCTGGCCAGGTGAGCCCCATCAGACTCCCCCTTTTTTCTTTTATAACCCACCTCTTTCTGAGGTATGGGTTTGGCACCTCCTCAGAGGTTCACCATTGAGGCACTTTATGTAAGGTTCACCTTGTAGTGTGTGGAAGTCTTCAGGTTCCAGCTGGTCATAGCACAACCTAAGAGCCATGAGTTGTACCTCCTGGGCCTTTTCTCTGATCAGCCTGGTTAGCCTGTTAAAGAGGCAGGGCCCAAATATGCACAGGAATGAAATTATAAGAAGGGGGCCCATCAGCGTGGAAATAAGAGTGGTCAGCCAAGGGGACCAATCAAACCATTGTTCGTACCAGGTGGACCCATACTCTCTCTGCCTGTCCTCAATTCCCTTCTTGCCCTCTTCAGTGAATGTTACCTGAATGGGGTTGCAGTGGTAATTGATGCATGCCCCATAGAGGGGGTTGCTGGCCTTTCTTTGTGTCTTTACCCTAGTGACCCGAATAGCTCCCTGTGCCCCACCCAATAGCTTGATCCTGTAGTCTCACACCCCCATGTCTTACAGTAGAGGTCTCCCAGCCCACCACAGTCAGATATCTTTTTGCAGTCCGGTTACTCCCGGGGCGTATGTAAATGTCAGTGTCCCTGAGCACGGCTTGTTTGAGGACATGGGAACATCCCAAGGATCTAGGGTCCCCCACCACTGGCAGGGTGAATCCCTTTTGTCCGTTACATTCTGGCCTCCCCAGGTGAGCTGGGGTCCAATCAGCTACATCCCAGCTTCCTAGGGCCAGATTGCAGAGATCGTAGAAGAGCAGTGGCCACCATGCAAAGGGGAGGGTATCATTCGTGGTGCTGTTGAGGATCCCTCCATTGACGGGATTGGTCACCAGCCATGTCACTCCCTGCGGTTGATGGGGGTTTCAGTGCAGCACTCCTGTCACTCCTGCCGTCACCCATGCAGCCACCAGCAGACTCAGGAACCGCACCATCCGTAAGCATTAAAGCACATAAGAGCTTCTCAAGGGTCTGTTGCCCTTGGGCCTGGTTGGTCCTTTTTATCACTTTGTGTTTTCTCTTGTTTCTGAAGGTGAGTTGAGACCACCATATCCTCTTTCTTTCCTTGTTGGTTGGTTTGTTTTCGGTCATCCTCCTGTTCTGAGAGAATGGGCAAAAACTTTAGGTTCCTTGCTGGCCCCAGATAGGCGCCTCCTCCCGTATAGGATACACACACCCAAAGCCCCTTCCCATCGTAATTAGTGGGCCGGCACCCAGATAGGCGCCTCCTCCCCTGTAGGATACACACACCCAAAGCCCCTTCCCATCGTAAGTAGTGGGTCTGGGCCTTTCCATTGGCGTGTTAAAGGATCTTTCCATTTAACCTTAACCTGGGGATTGAGGCTTGTGTGTCCCCAGTGTTTTTGGAACCTGGATTCTGTCATATCTTTAGAAAAATTTAAAATATTTATAGTAAATAGAGCTTCTGCCAATTGCAGGTGGGGGCTTACGCCCCCTTTTTGTTTTTGTAATTGTTCCTTAAGGTATTGGTGATTTCTTTCAACAATGGCTTGTGCTTGGGGGTTGTAGGGGATTCCTGTAGTGTGTTTGATATACCCCATCTCTCGAAGAAGCCTGCAAGGGCCTTAGAGTCAAAGCAAGGTGCATTGTCCATTTTGATTTGGTGGGGCAGTCCTAATGTTGCAAAGCATTGGAGAAAGTGGGATTGGGCATGTTTGGCCCTTTCTCCAGAATGGGCCGTGGCCCAGCAGGCTCTGGAGTGAGTATCGATGGACACGAAAATATATTTAAGTTTGCCAAAGGCAGCAAAGTGGGTGACATCTGTTTGCCAGAGGGCATTAGGCCTTAGGCCCCGAGGATTAACTCCTTGGGGTTGAAGGGGGGGTTACTCTGAGAAAGGGTTGGCAAGATTTACATGTTTGGACAGTTTTTTTCAATTCCTTCACAGGCACCTGGGGGAACCTTTGATGTAGCCCTCTCCAATTTACATGGGTTAGCTCATGAAAGTTTGCAGCTTCATGAGCTGTTAGCTGTTAAGATGTTAGGCCCTGGGCCGGGTGTGGTGGGGCACACCTTTAATCCTAGCACTTGGGAGGCAGAGGCAGGCGGATCTTTGTGAGTTCAAGGCCAGCCTGGTCTACACAGTGAGTTCCAGGACAGCTGGGGCTACAGGGAGACCCTGTCTCGAAAAGACAAAAAAA